>JASANG010000522.1:0-237631 GCA_030248215.1 Enoplolaimus lenunculus
CATCATCATCATTTGCGTAACCCATAGGGTCATTTGCAGCTCGCGATTTTATCAACCAATAACACAAAGCCACTTCTGTCCATAGCCAATTGTCGTAAAAGAGTCAGATAGTCACGTTTGAAAACAGCCGCATTTCGGTTTACGATATCATGGACAGGTCGACAGTTAACATCCTTGAACAGCTTGCGTTGCCATGTATTGCGCACTCCTGGGAGGGCCGACGCCATCCCTCATCAGCCGGAATAGGGTTGAACGGTAGGCGAACGGTTTCCATACGCGCGACATGCCCGAACCAATATAGCCGCCGCTTGAGGATCGACTCCGAAACGGTTTCCTTGATGCCCATTTGCCTGCGAACTTCGACGTTTGTAACGTGGTCACGGTAGGAGACGTGCAGTATCCAGCGCAGCATTTGGTGGTCGAAGGCATCCAGTCGCCGCTCGTGGTTAGCCTTGATCGGCCACGTTTCACAGGCATAGAGAAGCACCGGTCGCACGCAGGCCATGTAGATCCGGCGTTTCAGCTGTTTTGACAGGTTCCGGTTTTCCCACACAGCTTTCAGCGCCAGCATGGCGTTGTACGCCTTTGCTATTCTGGTGCGGATTTCGGTAGACCCATCGCCGGAAGAGGATATTGAGCTGCCAAGGTAGGTGAAGTCGACCACCACTTCAATGGTTTCTCTGGCGATGCTTATTTTCGGTCTTGTTTGGGTGCCTACAACACAGGATCTTCGTCTTCGCCGTACTGATCACGAGGCCGATGCGCTTCGCGTTCTCATCCAGCCGATCTAACATTCTCTGGAGCTGCTCTGGGCTTTCGGCGAGCACGGCTATGTCGTCCGCAAACGTCAGGTCGGACAGGACGGAGCTGTCATCGGTTTCGCTACCCATCAGGACCCCGTCATCGTGGTCATCGAAGGACACTTTGAGCAACCAATCCACGCACCAGTTGAAGAGAATGGGTGAAGAGCTGCCTCCCTGAGCGCACACCGGTGTGGATCTCGAAGGTGTCGGTCGCGGTACCGTATACCCCTACACGGCATTTCGTCGATCGGTAGAGGGCCCGGAACATCGAAATAATCTTCTGCGGGATTGCAGAAGCCGCCATTATCAGCCACAGGCTATCTCTATCGACGCCATCAGAAAGGGCCGCCCCGCGATCGATGAAGCGATCAACGTACTGCTCGCCCGAATTCGTTCCGTGTTTCAATTACTTGGCGCAGGGTGAAGATCTGGTCGGCACAGCTTCTTCCAGCCCGGAACCCAGCTTGGTTCTCACTCCTAAGTGCCCAGCGCCATTGCTTGATGCGGTCAATCAGGACTGCTTCTAGAATCTTGGACGCGATGTCGAGGAGGCTGATTCCCCGGTAGTTCTTACACATGCTCTTATCGCCCTTCTTGAACAGCGGGACAACTTCGGCGATCTCCCAGTCGGATGGCATCGACTCGCTGCGCCATATAGTTTCGAAAAGGGACACCAGGTCAGTGGCGATGAAATAGTATATATCGCACCGTGTTTAACAATTGCAACACGTATACATAGTACTAAATCACCACAAGACGTGAGCGCCCCCTCGGGTTCCAGCGTCAAGCTCCTATAGCTGAGTGGTGATGGTACACGCCTCCCACTCCAGTCACTGGAGTTCGAATCCTAGCATAAAAGTAGGTCTCAGGGGAAATAGAAAATATTCATGTGAGAAAGGGTTAATATACATTTTAAAAACCGAATATTTGAACTTACTCGGTGCACCATCTTTTGTTGGTTGCGGCACAAGCGGCGATACGAGCAACAAAATACCGTAGATAAGCGAAAATAAACTTGGACGTATCAAACACCCTAAACAATATTACAGTAAATATATAACGCCTCATCATAGTAGCTGTGGTAAAAGCATATAAATCAAGTTGCAATCTCACCATCAGTTGTAGACATCACGGACGGCAGCTAACGTTGAATATATTTTAGTTTTGTCAACTTAAATCATGCAGGAGCATCTACACTAACGATATCACCGGAGAAATTTCGTAAATTCATTAACCAAACTTACCAGCAAGTAAAGCACAGGGCAAAAGCAGCCGCAAGAAACCTAACTGCAGAACTGAATTAGTCATTATGACGACACAACGCACTACTTATTGTCACACCAGTAGTTAATTTGACTGCGAGTTATATACTTGACTCTACATTTGGGTTTCGTGTAATTATGTAAAAATATTAGTATTTTGCATTGGGTTTCTGAAACGCCACGATACTACTATATCAGCTGATTGTATATAAAACACATATATACGTATATAAGTACCCTGGGCTCTACCCCCCACACTGTCAATCTTCCTTCACTTTTGATCTCCTCTTGTCAATGCCCCCACATTTCTGCAGTGGGGTCATGAAAATTCCAAATTTTTAAATATAAACATTAATACAAATGCAAGCTGCACAACAACTAAACTCTGTTTTTATACATGTATAGGCAAAATGTAGCGATACACCATATGGTAAAAAGGAAGAAAGCAGTATACAGTTCCTTGATTTTACATTTGCTTGAAACCGTAAAATATACGTAAAATGCCCACAGGTACAACCTGGGGTGAAGTCCCCCCTCAATTGAAATATATAGTCTATTGCCTGATCGCAGCAACATATCATAGTAAAAATCAAACGTTTTAGCACAAAATTTTACATTCCCATCACTAACGTAGAACCGGTTGGAACCTTCAACATTTTTTATTTATGCAGCTGGAACAGCGGGCGCCAGTTTGGTAACTATATCGTGCTCAGAGCGCTGCAATTCACTCCCATGTCAGGTTAGGTAGGAAAGGGACTTCAGATCTTTCTTGCTAAGAGTGTGAAATGCGATTATAGAAGCAGAATAAAACCTCACGCTGATGTTGCACATCGGTTAAAACATTGAAGCATATGTTGTGCCTTTATATGTAGCAGCAGTAAAACATGAAAGAACCAAGATACATGTAAGTTTAAAATAATAAAATTCTCATAAGGCATAAAACCTGAAAACTCAGCAGCTGATTGTGAGGCGGCGTTACTGAGAGGTGGCTCGCTGGACTGAGAATATGTCTGTCATCGGATCGAAACCTGGCAAGAACGCTCCTTATTTTCAGCTGCAAGAACTCAAACTCAGAATTAAAAACCGTCGTACCCTAGCCTACTCAACTTCTCACAAGCAGCTGGGAAAGCAGGCCTAGACAACGGTGATCGAACTAGCGACATTGGAGCAGGAGGCAAGCGCTCTATCGTCGACTATACATGTGGACCGTACAAAGCCAGCTAACATAAATACAGTTCACTGCACTATGTTGCAAGTGCAAATAACAGACAAGCATGTCTCACATGCTTACAAATTTGTGTTAATTAACCAAAACTTGGCATTCATCTTCCTACCTAAAGGTACTAAATTGCAATAAGAATCAAATTATATGACACGATCTAATCAGTCAGATTATTTTCTTGCTGCTGTTTTTCAAAATACTATTCTCGCTAATACGCATTATTAATCGAAATTATATTCCGACTAGCTAGATAATTTGAATAAAAAACTTTGAAAAAATAATTTCTTCTGAAATACCTATTTCCGTTATCAACATGGCATTAAAACCCGAACAGAAAATAAACATTTCGGCGTTTTGCACATAACTCTTGGTTTCGTTTTATATTTGACATGCACCAATACGAAACATTGCTAAAACGGGTACAAAATAAACTCTAATTAATTTATCTCACCATTGCCTATGTACAAGCTAGCATGAAAATGATTTAAAATTATAGCTATCACCTGAAACGAAGCCTGTTAGAAATTAATGCAATGAACTACTGTGTGAAAAGAATTATGAAAAATCGAATGTTTAAATTTTGACGAGATATATTCGTATCTTTTGTATTCAGAAACAGACAAATAAATGCAGTTTTATCGTTTCCCTTCGTTTTAATAGCATCGATAATCCTCAACTGGTCGCCAGTAGTTCTCTCATTAAATGATACGTAGTTGTTCTCGATTGATAGTGCTTTAAACTTTAAAACCATTTCAGAGCAGATTGAATTTCTTTTGAGGCTTTTTGCAAAAATACTATAAGAATTCCAAGAACGTTAAATTTTGCCTTTTTACAGGGCTGGCGAAATTAATAATCAAACATTCTTTTAAACTAGGAAGAGTTCACCATGGTTTGAATTTTGTGTATATACAAAATTCACAAGTCGGTGGCTATCAATTTTGCCGATTTGTTTGGGTTTGCCCTTAAAGAAGGACAAAGATGTGAAACCGAAATTTAATATTCGTCATCAGCGTAGTCATTTTTAATTATTTTGTTCCTCAAATCTGTAATATCGTTCCACTTGAAGCTGTACTTTTAAAGCAAAGCCAAACTAGGTAAAATTGATCTTTCCCGCATTTTAAGTAGTACCGTTGTTAGTAACCTGAGAACATATCTTCCCCTCGATCGTTAAAATTTTCTGTTTTAGTTTTATTTTATATCGCGCTGAAAAACGGTAGTGATTTTGTGTATAATTCTAGCATTTTTATTAATGCGGGTATTTCCAAAAATAATACTGCCGCTAAAATATGTAAGTTAGGAACCATATATTATCAGAAGCCATCTTATTTCACAATACACCTGGTATTATTCTATTTTTAGTCCGTACTTGGTCGTTTAGGTTAAGTGTGACGCTCAGTTGTGCTGTGCTTTCATTGATACAGTGCAATACTGAATCACTTTTCGTTCAACAGAAGTATCACGTTTAATTGCGTTATAATTTTAGTGTTTTGTTTTAATTAATATGAACAATTCTTATCAAAGTTGATTGCTTTATGCGAGGTTCACGGTATAACAAGGGCAGCTTGAGACACGTTTTGTCCCTATTAGCCTATTCGGTTACATTTTGTCTGCTAATAGACCCCATATCATATTCAAAAAGTCGTATTTGTCTGCTATAATCATGTGTAGGTCACCTTTTGTCCTTCAATATCGTTTGATATTCGACGTATTGTCAGCGAATTTCATATGATATGCCGCAATATGTTTCGACTGATCAACGGATACATGTATCAAAAAATAAGTATACTGGTGAAAACAATTCGGTGTCACTAGTTTCTAGTTTCGTAACTTTTACCAGCAACCAAAGGCTGCGAATCATAATTTTTCTGCCCAGTTTGGACATTTTTTCCAGTACAATAGTTGTTTCGCTATCAAAAATATATAATTGCTTACTTGCATAGTTCATCATTGAAGGAACCGTATCGGTAAAAATTACAACTTTATTACAAGGCATTTCGGACATCGGTTGAATATCGGATATATTCGAATATCCGGATATTTGTTTGTATATTTCCGGATACATATCGGACATTTTTCATATCTCCTGATGTCCACAATAGTATATCTAAATATCCGGAGCCCATCTGTTAGCACCGGTGCAGGGTTTCAAACTGAATACGCCCATGTTATTTTAAGGGGCGTCCAGGTTTCTGGTGGGTGTACAAAAGAGTAGATTTAGATTCTAGATTACATTTTTTGCTTAGGCTTAGGCTTAGGAACACATAGTTGCAACGCTTAGGCTATTAGGTTTGGGTTTAGGAACACGTTTAATCTACTGTGATGCCCCTAAAAGTAACATTGAGTACTAAATCTGATCAGCTGCTGTGAAAATAAAACAACTTTTACTTGCAATATCATCCGTATAAACTTTCTTTACTTCAAACTGTTGTTTGGACCGCCCTAAACATCGACTAAGGTTGATCCAAAAGCACAATTTATAGGAACCGAGATACAGCGCTTGGTAAAAACAGAAAAACAGAATAAAAAATAGTGGCCCATGCAAAAAGATCAGGTACGGAACGTTTTTCTGTGGGACTAGAATAGAGTACGCTTAAGCTATTGACCATTTTTTGCTTGGCTTACGTTTAGGCTTAGGCTAAAGCTTAGGAAGAAACTCATTCTTACGCTTAGGCATAACCTTAGGCTTGCTTTGGGTTAGGAATATGCTTATAATACTGTTCAGCCCCTGTTCTTTACATTGGCCAAAATAACTAAGATTTTAGTTTAAGCCCCTAAGCGTATCTAAGTAAAGTACATTACGCTTAAGTAGGCTAATAGGCTTAGGCTTATGCGGGGTTCACGTTATAACCGGGGCAGCTTGGGTCACGTTTTGTCCCTATTAGACTATTGGGTAACATTTTGTCTGCTTATTAACCCCACATCGTATTCAAAAATTCGTATTTGTCTGCTATTATCTTGTGTGGATCACCATTTGTTTTTCAATATCATATGATATTCGTCGGGTTGCCTACGAATATCATATGACATTTTTTCAAATGTCTGCATACTTGAGGTAACATACCCAAATTGTCCTGTTGAATACCATATGATACTAAAATTTGAAATTTGAATTTTTGAATTTTGAAGCTGTGGTTCAAAGCGATTTTGTGTCGGAAACGATTTGCAGGCATGTATTTGGTATTTTTAGCACATTTGTGCCGCTGCCATCCGACTTTTTGTTAATTTATTAGTGCCCAACGGTTATACTGTCCCGCTGAATATCATATGATATTCGTTGAAATTTTTGAATATCATATGATATTCGTGTAAATGTCCTACAGTATCACGTGACAAACCGTCCCTTGTACCCATTGATCATTTGAGAGCGGTGGTTTGTAAGCTAATGTCATATGACATTCGAGTTTTGTCTGTCGGCCCAATATAACAGCCCAAATTTTAACGTTGATGTCGAATCAACATGGGACAAGCCGTGTCCCGCATGCCCAGGTTATATAACGTGAACCCCGCATTAGGCTTAGGCTTCGGAATATGCTTATAATACTGTTCTGCCCCTGTTTGGCCAAAATAACTAACATTTTAGTTGAAGCCCCTAGACGCATCTACAATTTACGGTTTCACAAAAGATAGCTTACTACTTTTACAGACGGCATTTTAGTAACATTTTGTGACTGTGAAATTAACGTTTTATTCCGCTAATTTCCGTCTTTTGCATAGCAAATAAAGCATTAATAAACGTTCATTTTCAACGCGATATGATGCTATTTTTGCAACTTCTATAGACAGTTCGCATACAATTTCAACGAAAAGCGTTTTCTATCTGATTTCGCTTTTTGCTCAAACTCCACTGCTGTGTATCACTTGAAATTGGCAGTCATTTGTTTAAAAGTTATATACATTAGACTTCAAGAACTTCAATGTGTTGTTTGTGTATAATGCCCTATATTAAAAATGTGGACATTAGCTGGACCGGATTTAAGGTGGTGGCAGGCCCTGGGGCCCATATGAGCAGAGGACCTGGGGTCCGTATGTCTAGCAGATCCTTTTATTAACCTTAATTATTTTATACGCCAGAGCTTCAAAAGTGATACATTTTAATGAAAGAAATTGTACCAAATGTACGAAACAAGATTTATGGCCCAAGGACTGTTCCAGACTTACACTTTAGGGAAGTCAGTTTTCGGTTGGCGGGAGGGCCCCCGGGCCACCATTTTAATCCGGCGCTGGCCACTAGACATTTGGTTTTTGGGTTATGTTGGTTTGGTTGGGCGTACCGATTTACTTCGCTCAAACCTAATGATTACAAATATTTAATTCCCACGGCTGGATCAGTTTTACCAGATAATCCAGGTGTCCAATCCCCCCGCATCCCCCCAGAGAGGTATCGGTGTAGAAGCCAACGGCGTCGTCATGGCGATCTAAAGTAGGCCGGAGTCCGAATCCTGGAACAAAATATATGCTCAGTTCATAATCAGTAGCGAATCCAGAAATTTATGACGAGAAAGAGTGTACACACAATGCATGGAAATGTGACTCCTAAAATGCTCTTCTCGAGCTCAGTAGCTTCGAAACCACAAATTTTACTCACCGACTCAAGGATAAAATAGAAGGATATGGCATACACATCTGTAGTAATGTGGTCTGAGTCGCGCCGTTTGCCATATCAACAATAGTTCAAAAATCGTCGCTAGCACAGCGAGCAGGAAGCAATGGCGGATCCACGGGGGGGCCACCCGGCCGTGGCCCCCCAACAGCATATCGACAAAAACTATATAGTGTCACTTGCTGTTCTACGCTGTTTATTTATCTGTTTTATACACAATAGTATAAGCACGCTTTAAAGTTTCTTGGCCCTGGAGTCATTTATGCGCTACAATTAGGGATAATAGACACTTATGGACTCTAAACAAGGGTTTAAGGACTCTACCCGCTTACGGATTCTTATTAGGGATACGGACTCCTATTAATTGGGGGGGACCCCCTACTTATTTGGGTCACTACAGTATGGGTCAAAAATAAGTTTATTACCTGTGAAATTTTGGCCCCCCATTTTGAGATCCTGGATCCGCCACTGGCAGGAAGGCATTTTTGCGAAAACTTCCAACACAACGTCTTTAGTTTGGAACGTATCCGCATGAGGTGATAAGCAAAAGCTATATATTTCATGCAACCAACAGCCATAAATAGAAATAGAGCGATAAAATGAAACCTTACGAGCGAAACGAGCTAGAAGCCAAACGCAATTTTAGTATTGAAGTCCACGGTTAAAATATTAGTTCTGCGTGTGAGGAAAGATTCTATCACTGGGCCACGCTTTACATTTTCCTTGCACATGGTAAACTGACTTAGTGCGGCTTATGTAAAGATCAGAGGCGGAACGTTTTTCTGTGGGACTTTAAAAGAATAAGCTTAAGCATTAGATTATTTTTTCGCTTGGCTTAGACTTAGGCTTAGACTTAGGTTTAGGAATGTGCTCATTCTTATGCTTAGGCGTTAAGCTTAGGCTTAGGCTTAGGAATAGGAATATGGTTATAATACTGTTCCGCCCCTGTTCTTTACATTGGTCCTTTTAGTGCAAACGTCTTTTGCTTCTTTTAGTTGAAGCAAAATCATACAAAAGATAAAAATTACTAAAACTACTTTTCCTAGTTTTGAATGGAAAAAGTCCACATTTGGGCGTTAAATCAAGTGGAAAATTTGCAAATGATGAGGTCTGAGCCCTGAGACGCCTTGGTTTCGCGATCATTGCGAAACGGAAACGTCCACACAAGGCCAATGCCTCACTCACCCCAGAAAGTTACGGTCCTATCGTTATTCAATTCGTATCATATACACTGCAAAAAATGCTGAGTCACATTGACTCTCTTCGAAATAGGCTTTTCCTGAATGACTCAGTTTGTGTAGTCAGGAAAAGCTTATTTCGGAGAGAGTCAATTTGACTCGCCATTTTTTACAGTGTATAGTGCCACAGGGACAAACTTTACGATGTACTACGCACTACGTTTCTGAAATTTTTTAGAAACAATATATTGCAGTTGTTTCAGGATTGATCAAGGTTTCGTGTAAACGTAATGAGCCTATAATAAATAATGAATCGACAAAATTCTTATTATTACGCCATTTTAATATTCTGGTTGGCTTCGATAAACAAAACTGCAGGTGAATAATTTGGTTTAAATCCCTGAAAAACCATGTTTAAGCCAAAGAATATATATACCCCGAATTCCTAATTCGGTCGTGTAAAGAGCCAATGTACAGAACACGACCGTTACAGCAGTACAATCATATTCCTGAACCTCAGTCTGAGCCTAAGCCTAGCGTTAGTCTATACCTAAGCTTAAGCCGGTTAGCCTAAGCTTATGC
Source organism: Enoplolaimus lenunculus (assembly GCA_030248215.1). Classification (NCBI taxonomy): domain Eukaryota; kingdom Metazoa; phylum Nematoda; class Enoplea; order Enoplida; family Thoracostomopsidae; genus Enoplolaimus; species Enoplolaimus lenunculus. Next base: position 9,648 of record JASANG010000522.1, read on the forward strand.
AAAAAATTTGCCTTAACTGAAGTATTTTCTATTACAGTCTCGCGGAAAAACGTTCCGCCCCTTAGTTTTACATGGACCACTTAATGCATCGTCCACGTAATAATGCGCGCCTATTTGTAAAAAAATTGTCCACCCATCTCCTTAGGACCAGTGTCAAAAACGATGCTATACACTGCAAAGAATGGTGAGTCAAATTGACTCTCTCCGAAATAGGCTTTTTCGGACACACAAACTTAGTCAAATTCGACTCTGCAAGAGGCAAATTCGACTCACTGAGCGATTCATTTAATCGAATTTGACTCTGGCGGAGTCCAATTTTGACTCAGGTTGTGTAGTCCGGAAAACCTATTCCGGATAGAGTCAATTTGACTCACCATTTTTGGCAGTGTAACAAGGGCCTGATGACAACACACACCCTGTACTTAAATAGCCGGTTTTCTTGTGACAGTGTTCGAAGGGAGTACGGACAAAACAGAATTCCCCGGTAGGGACTATTGACAAAACGCAGACTCTCGCTGCAGCGCTGTTTCTACAAAATAATTTTTAATCTTTGTGCATAGCTTCTGCTAAAACAAATGTACAAGAATAGTCCCTTCGAACAGTGTCTCGTTACAGTGTAAGGATATTACGCACAGTATTCGGTGAGAGTAGCTATATTGGAGCCCCTGTAAGCAGGATATTTGCGTTGTCCTTGGAGTCTGCAAAAACAGTAGTTCTATATATAACATCCTTCCTACAGAGTTCCTGAAAATGACAAAGGTACTTACCCAGACCTGAACAGTGTTTTTACACTAGTGCGCGCATTATTACGTAGATGACCCATAAATTAACAGGGGTCGACCAAGTTGTGTTCAAATGATGCTTAATTGACTAACTCTTAAACTTTAAGCTGACTTGCTTGTGTTTGTCTTTAAATCCGCGTTTGTAGCCTTCAGGACCTGTCCTATACATTGACCGTCTAACTATTTTACTGGTATGATTAGAAATTGTGTCAGAAATGCAAAACGCTCTTCGCATTTTAGCCCATGTAAAGGTCGTGGGGCGGAACATTTTTCTGCGAGACTAGAAAGAAGTAAAGCTCAAGCTTTAGACTAGTAAGTTTAACGTTTAGACTAATTTTTTGCATGGTTTAGGCTTATTCTTAGGCTTAGAAATAGGCCCATTCTTACGCTTAGGCTTAGACTTAGGCTTTATCGTAGGAATATGATTATAATACTGTTCCGCCCTTGTCCTTTACATTGTCCCGCATTTTGAACAAGACGTGTATAAGACGAATAAGAAAATTGCATTTCAATAATTGCTAAAAATGCGGTTACATAAACATCGCTTTGCTATGCTAGCTATTGATTTCAGCGTTTATCAAGATTACAAAAAGCGTTTTGAAAGATGCTGTTTTCAACGGCATCTGGCGTTTAAAATAGAATATTATTTTTATTCGATTTTTAATGCAAATTTGAGTTTCTTCCTTTAGTTCCTCTCGTTGCAGGCTATTTTCGGCGTTACTTACAGGTCTATTCGCTAGATACAACGGGATATACGGAACGTTCGTCAAAAAATGATTATTTCTTACAGTAAATGTCATAGACAGGAAGATTGTTGATTACAGGAGAATGACCGTTTTTCAGTTAATGTGACATATGTATATACCCTTGTTGGCCGTTTCCCAACTTTGCCAATATTTTCATGTGTATGTAACTCCTTTTACCAGTGGACAATAGGTCCTGTAACCACATTTTTGACTCTTAAGCTCATATTCTCAAATCTGTCTAGCACCTATCACTAGTTAGTAATAGCACTTATAAATTTTGAACCAGCCAATCGAGAACAGTTTGGCACATTGATTGCACACGATCGCTTCTATTTGGGAGTCGAGTTGGACATTTATAGCCGGTTTAGTTTGCTTATATTTGAACATTTATTGCTAACTGGTGATAAATGCTACACACATTTTGACAATACAGACCTGTATTTTAAAAATTAGTTTTTTAGCTGTTTTGCACAACAAAATACCGTCTGCAAGCAGAAATCAACCTGAAAACACAATATGCGAACCGCGACGCTACAAGCTCGCTGTGTCTCCGTCTGAACCGGCTAAATATCTGCAGTGTGTTCCAAGTGATATCTCAGCAGCCATTCAGTGAGTTAACGTTTTCAGCTTAGCTGCTATTTCAGCCTTTTCCTGCCATACGATAGGCTGCGAGCTGAGCAACTCTGTGTATCTGTGACCGATGAACACAAAATGCGAAGTGTTTAAAGCCATATTCACACGTGCAAGTTTTTGCAGCAAAAACTTGCACGGGCAACTTGCATGTGCAAGTTTGGTCACAAAGCAGATTTGAAGTTCTTGCAGCTGCAAAATTATTCATTAGAATTCATGTGATTGAAAATAATTCGCACGTGTGAACGCCGTCGCAAACCGCTCGAATTTCTTGCACCTGCATTTTCATTGGCCAATCAGAACACATGTTGCTGAGCGCCTTTTGAATTAATTCACACTTATTGAAGTTATTCAAGAAGTGTGAATTAATTCAAATATCTGACTTGTTTGATATTTCGCAAGCCGACGGCGAAAGTAATGGGACTAGTTTTAAATTTTTGAGCATTAAATAAAGATTGCATCACGATGAAAACTTGTTCAAGTCAAGAAATTCCGAGTATAGCCTTCTTTGCACATGAATTGTTTCTTACAACCGAAACTTGCAGCTGCAAGTTTTTTGAAAAATTCATTCGAAGAACTTGCAGCTGCAAGTTATTCATGATTAATATACGCGAAGAATTAATTCGTAGGCATGAATAATCCTGCAAGTCGAATTCATTTATCATCATTGGCTAAACTGATAGATTATAGGTTATGTTTGATATTTATTGCAGTGGTCTGCAAATTATTCACATAAATTCATGTAAGATTCAGAATGAAAGTTTTGATTCTTTACAAATACTTGCATCTACACGTATTTCGTGCAAGTTGCAGCTGCAAGTTCTGGCAGCAAAAACTTGCACGTGTGAATAGGGTTCAACAACATGAGAACCGTTGTATTCAAGCACGAAGCTCATTATTGAACAAAACATATATATGTATATATATATGTATATATATGTATATATATGTATATATATATAAATATATATTAATTACATTATACAGTCAGAGATAAGAGCCAGGAAGAGTTAGGGTCACTAGTCATGTAAAAATTTGGAAGAAATGACTAGTATAACCTAACTCATCGATATATATATATATATATATATATATATATATATATATATATATATATATATATATATATATATATATATTAGACATAATTAAACGTCAGAGACATAGTAACAACTGTACAAGACAACAAACCAGGATCTAGGCTATCTGAATATGCAGAAATTGTATGAGCTATTCTGTACATTTAATTTCGGTTTCAGGTTACGGATAAAGATTGACTCCAGTATTTGGAGTGCGAAATTGGTGCGATATTTCGAATGATCGCGAATTGAAGACGCTAAAATCGAAAAATCATCAATATTACAGGGGTGGTTGCGGTGTTTGCAATGTTCTGAAATAGCTGATTTAAACTTAGCGCTGGAGTTGGTCTCAGCTAATGTTCTATCTGAGACGCATTTATGTTCGCACTCTCGTTTAAATAGTTGGCGGTTTGTGGAGCCAACGTAGTCCAGTTTACAACTGGAACATTCAAACTGGTAGATTACGTGTGAGCGAAGTTGGGTTGGAATCACGTCCTTAGTTTGGAACAGTGACCTGATCTTCCTATGGTTATAAACGACTATACGGCATTGGATGTTACTGTTTTTGAAAAAATCACCAAATAAACTATTTAGTTGATTCTTTAAAAAACATGTATGTGATCCAAAATAAGGGATACGAAGTGTTAAAAATTGCACCCTTACTGTGGATTCACCACTAATGGTGGTATCTCCGGTTGTGACGGAAGCGCTATCGACTGTTGTTGTTGTTGTTGTTGTTGATGTTGTCGCGGTTGTTGTCGAGACTGCTGAGCTGATGGGCTCGACGCCACTGATGAATGTCTGCGTTTTTCGGCATTATTAGGTACCTCGGTATTAATAAGGTAATGTTGCGAGTCCGAGCTTGGCAAAACTGAAAAATTAATGCTGCTGTTACTGAGCCAGTTTAGACTATCATTTTGCGTTAGTTTTCCCATTTTTTGGTCGACAAACTGTTTCACAATATTGTCAACCAAAGTTATGGGAAAATTATTAGTTCGAAAGAGGCATTTTAGAAAACTAATTTCTTTTCCGATATTAGCTTCATTTGATGATAGGCTAAAGCACCGAAAAAGTAAACATTTTATCAGGTTTACCTTATATTTCAAAGGCATGAATGATTTAAAGTTTAGGATTTGGTTTGAATATGTGTTCTTTCTAAACAAACCAGTGGATACTTCGCCTGTTTCCGGATTCTTAGTGATTCTAATGTACAGAAACGGTAAGGAATTGTTCACTTTGAATTCCGAGGTGAAATTAATTTTTGGGTGTTGACCGTTCAAAAATGTTTTAAACTGTTCGGCCTGTTCAAAATTATCAAAAATAAGGAAGGTATCGTCTACGTACCTTTTGTAAAATTTTGGTTTGAAAGTATTCGGACACTCGTTCAAAGCTTTATTTTCAAGCCAGACCATGAAAATATTGGCCATAGCTGGGCCCAATGGTGAGCCCATAGCTACACCGTCTCGTTGACTGTAAACTTTGCTGTTAAACACAAACTTTAGATTAAGTGTACATAACTTAATCGCGCGGATCAGTAAATCAGCAGGAAAGCCCGTAATTAGTTTGCCGCTCATTATCGCTTCATTAATAATATCGAGGGTTTCATTAACTGGTATATTCGTAAATAAAGAACTGACATCAAAGGACGCCATGACTTTATTTTTTAAGTTAAGATTAATTACCTCACTGGCGAATTGAAATGAAGAATCGACAGTGTAATCACTTTTCGTTATGGGTTTGAGTAGTTTGTCTGCTAGTTTTGCCAAGGAGTGGCAAGCCGAGGATATAGCAGACATAATTGGGCGTATCGGGTTATTTTCTTTGTGGATCTTCGGGAGACCATAAAGAATCGGGATTCTTGAGCCCGAAGGGTTGATTTCAGATGCTAATTTCTGAGACATAGCACCACGTTTCACACAGTCATTTGTGAAACATCGAATTTGGTCTTCGAGGTTGATAGTATATTTATATAGGTTATCCAGTGAGTTGTCAATAAGCTGAAAAATAGCTGGATCATTTAGGATGGCGTTAACTTTATCAATATAAGAGTTTTTATTCATTATCACTAGGCCGTTACCTTTGTCCGGCTTGGTGATAAAGATTGATTCGTCAGAACTCAAGTTTTTAAGTGCAGTTCTGACACTGTTTGAAACATTGGGTGGATTGGGGCATCTTTCCATGTTATTAATAGCAGAATCAACGTACCTTCTAAATTTAGTACAAAATTCTTCAGGTAAGCTCGTAATGTTGAGACACTTCAGTGCCGAATTCGCGAAAAGCTCAGATTCAACAATTAACCGGTTAACATCAACTTTACTAGCGGTAGTAATGAAACCAGGACCCAGACTAAGAGCAATTAATTCGTCCTCAGTGAGGATACGATCAGATAGATTAACAACAACATTTTTGGTGTCTAATTTGTTGTATTTCCTACCTCCTAAGAGTGAGAGGCGAGAAATTTTCTTTTGGTGCGTTATTCGTAATTTACCTCTTTTGTACTCTGTATTCCATCGTACATAGGAGCTTAGTACGAACTTTTCAAGGTATGGTAATTTAGTTTGAAGGTAAGTGGACGACTTGGAAATTAGTTTCACGAGATGTGAAACTTTGGTTTGTTTAGATTTGATTTCATTCCGTAAAATTTGGAAATGAAAGTTATGTATGTTAGATATGTTACGAGTAACATTTGTATTTTTTAACTTAATAAAATTTGGAGTGAGTGACAAATCAATGCACTGTTTCAAAAAGGATATATCTTCCTGTGCTTTCATCATTTTCGCGGCATTATTCATCCAATTCCGAAAATGACTTAACGTTGTGCCGTCGATTTATTTCGAATACCTTGAAAAAGGTTTTGGCCGAAAACGGAAGAGGACAGTTTGAAAATAATATTCATTACATATTTTGAGGTGGCATTAGTGCTGAAACTTAATGAATCGTTTTTTAAAGACGACATTATGCTCAGGACCTGGCTTTAACGCACCGTAAGAAAAGTTACAAATAAATGTTTGCTACGGTAAGCGTTATAACACAAAAAACACAAGTGTACAGGATATAAAACAATGAAATAATGTACCAAGTTATATGTTACAAGGTACACTAGCCGTTTGTGGCAGGTTTTGAGACTAATATTGCTACGCAGGTATTGCAGTAGAACTGGAGGTAAACGTTAGCTAAGTAATAGTCAGTTATGATAGAACGGTAGAAAGTAGATTTCCGAGTAAAGTTTTATCGGTTTTTTAAGAGGTTTTAATTAAGATAGTTTTGTCGGCAAAATTGGAGGTAATAGTTGTAGCTGTTCTGACTTAGAACCTGCCACAACGTATGCAAAGCAAAATTACAGACAAAACACAAATTAAAATGAAACAAAGATAGAACCAGGTAGGACCGGAGTCTAAACTGGCTAACAAATATAAGTGACTCGATAATTGAGACAGAATAGGCACGTAAAGCAAAAGATTAAAACTAAAAAACTAAAACCGTAGATAATTCTGGTGTTTCCTTTGAGACTATTTTCCCGCTTTTTCTTCGCCAGTCTTTCCCTTTCCGTTAGAAGCTAGTAACGCCGATTCGCTTCTTTTAATAACACCTTGTTCAGAGTGTTGATCCCGATTTTTGTGCCACTTGCTGGTTTGCGGTTTATATCTTGGGACTGTGTAACTGCCGTAATAACGAAATAAAGGATATGGGGTCGGGGGACGTTGTGCCCACGACGGTTGATGACGAGGAGTGCTGTGAAATGCTGGTCTGCTAATTGGCCTGAAGGTGTTGTTGACGTTATGTATACCTTGTATACCATACGGACCAAGTTGAACTGGAGCTGGATATGCGAGAATCGGACTTGAAAAATCTGGTTGGATACTAGGTTTATCCAAATTATTGATCGCTTCGTCGAGTGCTGTGTAAATATCAACTCTCGCAAAGCGTGTTTGTGTCGACTCGTTTTTTATCGTGACACTGTTGGTTTGAATTCCAACAGACTTAGCGATTTCAGTAACAGATTGTTTACTCTGAGTCGAACAATCGCTGTGACCCGATTTTTCTACTATTGCATTAGCTTGTAGAAAATTTGCAGACCCGTTTGAGCTGAGCAGTGGGCTGTTGCCGTTTGTAGAAGTGTCACTTGAATTATAACTGACACTAGTATTGTTACCTTGTTCCGAAATGTCACCTTTGTTGCCAGAAGAGCTATCATTATTTTCGGCCGTGAGATCAACAGTGGTGTTACTATTCGCGGAAGAATCGTCTGACGAAATGTTCGGCGGATCAATGTCCATGCGGTTTACATCAGAAAGCTGTTGTTGGGTGTTGTGCTGAATGTTGTCTTGCGTTTGCGGAATATTTCGGTGATGATTATCACCATCGTCAGCCACACTAAATCATTAACAGACTGAATGCAATCTTTCTGATGTAAACCGCATGGACATTGATCCGCCGAACATTTCGTCAGACGATTCTTCCGCGAATAGTAACACCACTGTTGATCTCACGGCCGAAACTACTGATAGCTCTTCTGGCAACAAAGGTGACATTTCGGAACAAGGTAACAATACTAGTGTCAGTTATAATTCAAGTGACACTTCTACAAACGGCAACAGCCCACTGCTCAGCTCAAACGGGTCTGCAAATTTTCTACAAGCTAATGCAATAGTAGAAAAATCGGGTCATAGCGATTGTTCGACTCAGAGTAAACAATCTGTTACTGAAATCGCTAAGTCTGTTGGAATTCAAACCAACAGTGTCACGATAAAAAACGAGTCGACACAAACACGCTTTGCGAGAGTTGATATTTACACAGCACTCGACGAAGCGATCGATAATTTGGATAAACCTAGTATCCAACCAGATTTTTCAAGTCCGATTCTCACATATCCAGCTCCAGTTCAACTTGGTCCGTATGGTATACAAGGTATACATAACGTCAACAACACCTTCAGGCCAATTAGCAGACCAGCATTTCACAGCACTCCTCGTCATCAACCGTCGTGGGCACAACGTCCCCCGACCCCATATCCTTTATTTCGTTATTACGGCAGTTACACAGTCCCAAGATATAAACCGCAAACCAGCAAGTGGCACAAAAATCGGGATCAACACTCTGAACAAGGTGTTATTAAAAGAAGCGAATCGGCATTACTAGCTTCGAACGGAAAGGGAAAGACTGGCGAAGAAAAAGCGGGAAAATAGTCTCAACGGAAACACCAGAATTATCTACGGTTTTAGTTTTTTAGTTTTAATCTTTTGCTTTACGTGCCTATTCTGTCTCAATTATCGAGTCACTTATATTTGTTAGCCAGTTTAGACTCCGGTCCTACCTGGTTCTATCTTTGTTTCATTTTAATTTGTGTTTTGTCTGTAATTTTGCTTTGCATACGTTGTGGCAGGTTCTAAGTCAGAACAGCTACAACTATTACCTCCAATTTTGCCGACAAAACTATCTTAATTAAAACCTCTTAAAAAACCGATAAAACTTTACTCGGAAATCTACTTTCTACCGTTCTATCATAACTGACTATTACTTAGCTAACGTTTACCTCCAGTTCTACTGCAATACCTGCGTAGCAATATTAGTCTCAAAACCTGCCACAAACGGCTAGTGTACCTTGTAACATATAACTTGGTACATTATTTCATTGTTTTATATCCTGTACACTTGTGTTTTTTGTGTTATAACGCTTACCGTAGCAAACATTTATTTGTAACTTTTCTTACGGTGCGTTAAAGCCAGGTCCTGAGCATAATGTCGTCTTTAAAAAACGATTCATTAAGTTTCAGCACTAATGCCACCTCAAAATATGCTATGAATATTATTTTCAAACTGTCCTCTTCCGTTTTCGGCCAAAACCTTTTTCAAGGTATTCGAAATAAATACGACGGCACAACGTTAAGTCATTTTCGGAATTGGTTGAATAATGCCGCGAAAATGATGAAAGCACAGGAAGATATATCCTTTTTGAAACAGTGCATTGATTTGTCACTCACTCCAAATTTTATTAAGTTAAAAAATACAAATGTTACTCGTAACATATCTAACATACATAACTTTCATTTCCAAATTTTACGGAATGAAATCAAATCTAAACAAACCAAAGCTTCACATCTCGTGAAACTAATTTCCAAGTCGTCCACTTACCTTCAAACTAAATTACCATACCTTGAAAAGTTCGTACTAAGCTCCTATGTACGATGGAATACAGAGTACAAAAGAGGTAAAGTACGAATAACGCACCAAAAGAAAATTTCTCGCCTCTCACTCTTAGGAGCTAGGAAATACAACAAATTAGACACCAAAAATGTTGTTGTTAATCTATCTGATCGTATCCTCACTGAGGACGAATTAATTGCTCTTAGTCTGGGTCCTGGTTTCATTACTACCGCTAGTAAAGTTGATGTTAACCGGTTAATTGTTGAATCTGAGCTTTTCGCGAATTCGGCACTGAAGTGTCTCAACATTACGAGCTTACCTGAAGAATTTTGTACTAAATTTAGAAGGTACGTTGATTCTGCTATTAATAACATGGAAAGATACCCCAATCCACCCAATGTTTCAAACAGTGTCAGAACTGCACTTAAAAACTTGAGTTCTGACGAATCAATCTTTATCACCAAGCCGGACAAAGGTAACGGCCTAGTGATAATGAATAAAAACTCTTATATTGATAAAGTTAACGCCATCCTAAATGATCCAGCTATTTTTCAGCTTATTGACAACTCACTGGATAACCTATATAAATATACTATCAACCTCGAAGACCAAATTCGATGTTTCACAAATGACTGTGTGAAACGTGGTGCTATGTCTCAGAAATTAGCATCTGAAATCAACCCTTCGGGCTCAAGAATCCCGATTCTTTATGGTCTCCCGAAGATCCACAAAGAAAATAACCCGATACGCCCAATTATGTCTGCTATATCCTCGGCTTGCCACTCCTTGGCAAAACTAGCAGACAAACTACTCAAACCCATAACGAAAAGTGATTACACTGTCGATTCTTCATTTCAATTCGCCAGTGAGGTAATTAATCTTAACTTAAAAAATAAAGTCATGGCGTCCTTTGATGTCAGTTCTTTATTTACGAATATACCAGTTAATGAAACCCTCGATATTATTAATGAAGCGATAATGAGCGGCAAACTAATTACGGGCTTTCCTGCTGATTTACTGATCCGCGCGATTAAGTTATGTACACTTAATCTAAAGTTTGTGTTTAACAGCAAAGTTTACAGTCAACGAGACGGTGTAGCTATGGGCTCACCATTGGGCCCAGCTATGGCCAATATTTTCATGGTCTGGCTTGAAAATAAAGCTTTGAACAGAGTGTCCGAATACTTTCAAACCAAAATTTTACAAAAGGTACGTAGACGATACCTTCCTTATTTTTGATAATTTTGAACAGGCCGAACAGTTTAAAACATTTTTGAACAGTCAACACCCAAAAATTAATTTCACCTCGGAATTCGAAGTGAACAATCCTTACCGTTTCTGGACATTAGAATCACTAAGAATCCGGAAACAGGCGAAGTATCCACTGGTTTGTTTAGAAAGAACACATATTCAAACCTAATCCTAAACTTTAAATCATTCATGCCTTTGAAATATAAGGTAAACCTGATAAAATGTTTACTTTTTCGGTGCTTTAGCCTATCCTCAAATGAAGCTAATATCGGAAAAGAAATTAGTTTTCTAAAATGCCTCTTTCGAACTAATAATTTTCCCATAACTTTGGTTGACAATATTGTGAAACAGTTTGTCGACCAAAAAATGGGAAAACTAACGCAAAATGATAGTCTAAACTGGCTCAGTAACAGCAGCATTAATTTTTCAGTTTTGCCAAGCTCGGACTCGCAACATTACCTTATTAATACCGAGGTACCTAATAATGCCGAAAAAACGCAGACATTCATCAGTGGCGGCGAGCCCATCAGCTCAGCAGTCTCGACAACAACCGCGACAACATCAACAACAACAACAACAACAACAACAACAACAGTCGATAGCGCTTCCGTCACAACCGGAGATACCACCATTAGTGGTGAATCCACAGTAAGGGTGCAATTTTTAACACTTCGTATCCCTTATTTTGGATCACGTACATGTTTTTTAAAGAATCAACTAAATAGTTTATTTGGTGATTTTTTCAAAAACAGTAACATCCAATGCCGTATAGTCGTTTATAACCATAGGAAGATCAGGTCACTGTTCCAAACTAAGGACGTGATTCCAACCCAACTTCGCTCACACGTAATCTACCAGTTTGAATGTTCCAGTTGTAAACTGGACTACGTTGGAACCACAAACCGCCAACTATTTAAACGGGTGTGCGAACATAAATGCGTCTCAGATAGAACATTAGCTGAGACCAACTCCAGCGCTAAGTTTAAATCAGCTATTTCAGAACATTGCAAACACCGCAACCACCCCTGTAATATTGATGATTTTTCGATTTTAGCGTCTTCAATTCGCGATCATTCGAAATATCGCACCAATTTCGCACTCCAAATACTGGAGTCAATCTTTATCCGTAACCTGAAACCGAAATTAAATGTACAGAATAGCTCATACAATTTCTGCATATTCAGATAGCCTAGATCCTGGTTTGTTGTCTTGTACAGTTGTTACTATGTCTCTGACGTTTAATTATGTCTAATATCTATTGCTTGGTTTTATATATATATATATATAGATATATGTGTGTGTGTATTGAACAATTTTGTTTGCAAATGAGGTTATTAAAGCTTTATTTCAGTCAATCCGACTCACAATTATCCCATATTGGTTCGTGGGAAGAATTCACTTGTCCCACAGCGAAGGCTTTTGTTGCTGTTCGCCAGCGATGCATTTTATTAAGCCGACTTGCACGCCAACGAGCAATTTGTCGTGTTAATCCTGGTGCGGTATTTTGTCGTGCCTTCAAATCGTGCAACAGTAAGCGCATGATCATATCGTCTTCTTGTACACTTCCCATCGCATTTAAGCTATTTGCATAAGCTTAGGCTTATGCAACTGGTTAGGGCAAAGGTGTACGCTTACGCTTAGGCGTACGTGAGTCAAACTTTTGTTGAAACGTAAGCGTAAGCCTAAGTTTGAGCCTAAGATTCATGTGGCACACTGACGGTTATGGAATTCGTTATATAGGAAGAAATAATTTCGGTGGGGGGTGCTTAACTTCCAAGGCCCTATTTACGAATCGGGTCCCTATATGTGGATAGTAAAATGTTGGGACAGGCGACAATTGTGAAAAATTCGATGTGTTTTGAAATACACACGATTTTATGCTTACTCGTAGCTATCCTTAAGCTTTGCGGCAAACCTAACTATTTCGCTACAATGACTGTTAGTTTTCATCACAGCTCTGATTACAATCTGTGCTCGTATTCTCAAATGTGTGTACGCATCTATTACTATTAATTGGTTTATACGGTTTTGTTGCAGCTGTTAATGAATGGTAGGGTTGCAAAATTTGACCATTATTTTGCTTTTAATTTCCGCCCCCCTATTATATCTTGCCGGCTCCCTGTCAGAAATTTCTGGATCCGCCCCTGGTCGAAGATGTAGTAACACGAACTTGCAATAAATTGCTACATGCAATTGAAAGTACGGCGTCTGATTTCAGCTCACAATTCTGAACGAAGAATTGGCGAACTGTGCGACTGGCAAAATGCAAATCTGAAGTCGAATCCAATCGATCCGAGTTCATATCTTCAGTGTGTCCCAGCACGAGTAGGACAACCTTGTGGTACTTGGGTTAGCAAGCGATGCGAAACGGATACACAATTCAACGAAAACCTTGAAATTTGCGTTGGCAAACAGAGTAAACAGTTGTAATACTTGACACGCTCACGTTTACAAGTTACATTAAAACAGTTTTGGCAAACAATCGCATAGGCATAATAGCAATTACTTTTGCATACACTGCAAAAAATGGTGAGTCAAATTGACTGTCTCCGAAATAGGCTCTACGCGACTACACAAACTGAGTGAAATTCGATTGTGCCAGAAGCAAAATGGACTCACTGAGTGACTCGGGTGAGTCGAATTTGACTCAGTTTGTATAGTTCGGAAAAACCTATTTCGAAGGCGGTCAATTTGACTCACCATTTCTTGTAGTGTATAGATCACGCCTGTTATTGCGTTATTGTACCTTGGCTAACTCAACAATTGCAAATATGAACCTACAGCTTAAACTTTAAGCATACGCCCTAAAGTTCAAGGCAATTCTTAAGACATCTAAGCTTGGCAAACACTTAATAATAGCTTAAGCGTAGGTAAAAAATTGCGTTCTTAGCACATCTAAGTTTACGCCCAAATTACAGGCCCATAGCCAGGTCACCTATAGAGGGGCTAAACATTTATTATTATTGGCATACAAGAGTTTTCGATGACTTACAAGCAAGGTTGAAACAATCTAGAGAGAGCAAAATTATGCCACGAGGGCTGCATCCCCGCTACCCACCGCGTTGGCCGCGTGCCCGCAAACCTAATATCTTACTTAACTGTGAGTAAATATGTTGTAGCAAACATCTTGACTGCAAAAAATTGCATTATGTAACTAAATATTTGATTCTAGTTCCGAATACTTGTGCTCTGAACGGTGTTCCTATTGCAATATGCGATTCTTATACGCAGTGTCCGAAACATTCGTTTTGCCATCAAGGAACATGTTGTTACTCACTACCTGATTTTCAATCGCAATCCTTAAGTAAGCTATTAAAAGTACTTAATAATTAAAACAAGAGTAACAAGACGGCGTCCACATTTTGAGTCCCAATCAATAGAAGTCCGTATCCCTACTGAGTTCGTTAGAGAATAGAGTTCATTAAGTCGTAGAGTCGATAGACACCAAAACAGAAGTTTGGCGTAGGTTGCTCAAACGTGTCAAAAGCACTTGAGACAGCCGGCATAAACTTTATTAAATCCAGCAACAAATTTGCGCACATGGCAATCACAAAAATACTTCGGATCCTGTCAGTGCTGCCCAAAAGAAACAATATAGAATGTAGTGTGTTGGGTCTTACTAAACAAGAAGCAAATTAAAAACAAATAACAGTCCGTAACCGAAAAACAGGAGGATACTTCTGAAGAGGCACAATAAGTCTCAATCCTACATACTATTTGTGTCACTACACAGTACACCTAAGCAAAAATATTCTAAAGCTTAAATTTATACTCTGTTATATGTAGTCCCAAGAAGAAATGGTTTGTTTTTCAAAGTAACTTGGACCCAAAAAAACCCCAAACAAAGTAGTAATTTGTATACTTGGAATATCATATGATATTGCTCTACAAACAGCGAATGTCACATCAGGATAACACACAATTCAAATTTTTTGAATTTGACAGCTAAGCCAAAGCATAAAGTAAATCCTACATTTAAGGCAAAGCTTAAACCTTTGGCTAAGCCTAACCTAGCCTAAAAATAGGCTAAAACTTAAAGCTTACTCCATAGTAGTGGCACGGAAAATTGGTTCAGGTTTGGTGAATAGATTGGTCGTTTTTTTGTTCAAAACAGGTTAAATGGCAACAGCAGTGTGTCCCACCGTAGTCTGTATAAAGACAAAACGGTTGACGTAACCTGAACCAGACCGCATTCAATGACTTATATATACTTTTAGACACATTTTGGTCAACTGTACTCATACCTATATGTTGATTGGCCACTTCTTTTAAATGTTTTATTCAAATCGTAAAACTGAATTCTAAACGTCTAACTAACCAGCACCAAAACGATCATATCGACGGCCAATGTAAAGAACAGCGACGGAACAGTAGTATAAGTATATTCGTAAGCCTAAGGCTAAGCCTAAACCTAAGCGCAAGAATGAGCATATTCCTAAGCCCAAGCCTAAGCCTAAGCCAAACATAAAATTTAGTCTAAAGGTTAAGCTACTCTTTTCTAGTCCCGCAGAAAAAACGTTCCGCCCCTGATCTTTACATGGCCATATCGACAAAGGGGTGGCCGGTAAATATACAGGTACATTTTAGCATAAAATATTATTTCAATTCGTGCTAAATTATAAAGTATCAACTAGTCATACCTCTCCGCTGATTACCTAGCAATTATTCTCAACCGTGTGTAGCACCTATAATCGTTTTATGCCATTTCCACAATATCATGCGTACACCAGATGACTTTTGTGCGAATAATGTGCAATGCACTGAAGCTTTTTTTGGCTTCAGTACGCGGAACACTAAAGCTTTTTGACTTCTTCAGTGTGCAGCGGTCTACCCCGTACGCATGATATTGTGGAAATTGCATTATGTTATGACTAAAACTAAACTTATAGTATATTTTCTAGGTTTTTACTCTTTGAATTAACAACGTTCAAAGCTGGAGCGGTATTCTCAAATGTGTGTAGCACCTATTGCCAGTTTGTTATAGGTTTTGTAGCTTTCGAAGCAGAAAATGCTGACGCTCAAAATTCAGCACATTTTTCAAATTTGCTTTGCTTTATTCTTTTATCAATTTTCACTTCAATACGGCAAAAAATGGTGAGTCAGATTGACTCCCTCTGAAATAGGCTCTACGGGACTACACAAACTGAGTCAAATTCGACTCCGCCAGAGTCAAACGTGCGACTAAGTGAGTCGAATTTGACTCTGGCGGAGTCTTATTTGACTCAATTTGTGTAGTCCCGTAGAGCCTATTTCGGTGAGAGTCAATTTGACTCACAATTTTTTGCAGTATAGTTAGCGAGTTTGAAAACATATTACTAACTGATGATAGTTGCTATACACATTTGAGAATATGGGCGGGCCCTGGCGTCAACCATATTAGTTTCCATTCGCGCAAAACAACCCTCTCATATTCAAATGCAATATTCAGTAAACGGTTAACAATTCGAGTCACCAAGTATTGATAGTTGCTACACACATTTGAAAATACTGTTACTACTTTCAGCCAATACATGCCCTTGCGGTGCACTGATTGCGTCAAACTGCGATTCCGCTAAATGTCAGCCACCAAATTACTGCTATTCAAGCCGCGTATGCTGTGCTCCATGCCCTGTATCTCCATTAATTTTTCAAACAACCCAGTCGCCAGCAATGTTTTTAGTCAAAATTACAACTTGTCCTTGTGGAAAACCGGAACCAAAAGCAACATGCTTTACCGGATGTCCGGAAGGAACCAGTTGCACTGCTGGAATGTGTTGCCCGAATTGTGGGTCCGACGTTAACACGACAACTTCGGCTAATCAAAATTGGCTTCGGTCGGCTTTGAAACCTAAAGATCTGTTGGTGAAACACGATTCAAAGAATAACAAGAGTACTGAACTTTTGAGCGTTGACAATCCTTGGAAAGTTGCAAAACCGAGTAAAATCTTAACAACAACAACGCAACCACCGGGGCCGGCAAAATTAATCGCATCGGAAAATTCGAAGCTTTGGCCTGATTTGGCAACAAAACTGGTAAACGCTACTTTTGAGGTCAAAAACACTGGACATCATGGTCAATCCTCAAAAAGGATGCCACCGGTAGTTATCCAATCAGAGAATTCAAAGCTCTGGGGTACCGATCAGGATATATCTCAAAATCAAGACAGCAGAAATATAATTTTGGATGTCAAAAAGCCATACATTGACAGCAACGCTGATTTGAACCAAAAACAACAACAACAACAACAACAAACACAACAAACACAACAAACACAACAAGTACTCAATATTTACCCTTGCGCGTGCTTGCAAATAGCCCCTGTACCATTTGCACAATCTTCAGCCTGCATGCAAGGGCTTTGCACTCCGCCTAACTTCTGTTCGACTACTCAACCGGAGAGCCATCTATTCACGCTTAGCAACACTCCTGATGCTCTTCTGGCTCATCTGGAGTCGTCGCTTACTTGCTGTGCTCGATGCACTCTTGAACCTCCAAAACCAACGCCTGAATCGATCAAACAAAAGCGAATCATTTCCGCTGAAATTTTCGCTCCCGAACAAATGTCAAATACTTCAAAAATCACTCCTGCTGGAAAACCAGATACCAGGAGTAATGTCGAAAAATTGGCGAACGCTTCAAAAATTAAAACAAGAGTAGACAGTGAGCAAAAGGTGGCTAGTAATTCCATTAACAGCAGGAATTCGCCAAATCATGTAGTATTAGTTCCTGCTCTATCTGGTATTTTAAATACACCAAAATGTCCCTGTGGAACTCCTGTAACCGGATCGTCCGGATGTTCTGATTGTAAATCTCCCAATATTTGTCATAAACACATTGTCTGCTGCACGCAGTGTAATTCTTCGTTCGTAACATCAAAGAGTTTTCTGTCTTCTACTGAGAAACAACCAACCGCACCAACGACTATCAAAGCAGGCAATAAGTTTGTACTGCCTGTTGTGGACACTGAATGCCGATGCGGGGTGGCTCCTGTTGGAGTGTGTACCCGCGGCTGTACTGCTCCAAAATATTGCGCAGGTAACTGGTGTTGTCCTTCGTGCCCGCAAGAAATTCCGGCAAAAGTTGTACGGTCTGATCGCAATGAATCTATGACTCATCGAGACAAGAACGATGCGCAGCAAAATAGGAAGTTTTCTGTTGAACCAAACATAATCCACGAGTCCCCTGGTGCTGATGAACTAGCAGTAACGGCTGGGAAAGGGATTGGAGAGCAATTTCAACTTGGACATAAAATAGACGTTCATCATTCAGTGAAAAATACAAACAGACAAGTGGAACAACACCAACAGCAACAACAACACAAGCAACAACACCAACAGAAGCAGCAGCGGCACGAAAAACAACATCAACAACAACAACAACAACAACAACAACACCAACAACAACACCAACAACAACAACACCCACAACAACAACAACACCACCACCACCACCACCAACAACAACAACAACAACACAACCACCAACAACAACACCAACAACAACAACAACACCACCACCAACAACAACAACAACAGCACCAACAACAACAACAACAACACCAACAACAACAACAACAACAACAACAACAACAACACCAACAACAACAACAACAACAACAACAGCACCAACAACAACAACAAACAACGGTGGTGCAATCCGAATTACCTCAAGAAAATCTTTATCAAATTATGTCCCAAATTTGCCCTTGCGGTTTCCCAGTTGGACTATGCAACCGTTCTCGCCGTTCTGAACCGTGTGCTCTATCGCAAGTTTGTTTAAACGGATTTTGTTGCAATAATTGCGTTTCAGCAAATTCTGACTTATCTCAAGCAACAACAACGCCACCACCACCACCAGCAACAACAACAACAACACCAACGAACGCAACAATCAAAACAACAACAGCATCCGCATTATTAAATCTGAATTTTCTACGCTCCAGTTGCCCGTGCGGACAAGCGATTTCCGGCTGTGACGAATTTTGTGGCGCCCCGTACTCGTGTTACAATAACGTATGCTGTCCACCGTGTCCCTTAACCCAGTCAACCCCACCGTCGACGCAACTTAGTTGCCCATGTGGTGCCCCTGTTGCGTTACATTGCAATTCTCATTGCACTGAACCTAACCAATGTGTCAATAACGTTTGTTGCCCTCCGTGTACCTCAATGCCTGCATCAAAATTATCTGAAAAGGCTAAGAAAATATCGCCAACATTTCGGCAAAAACCACTTCAATGCCCTTGTGGAATTGCAATTTCAATTTGTGACCACAACTGCATTGCGCCAAATTTGTGTTACGAAAATATTCTCTGCTGTCCGGCGTGTAATTCGACCAATCAAATGTCACAGATGCAATCAGCCAATCAAATGTCACAGATGCAATCAGCCAATCAAATGTCACAGATGCAATCAGCCAATCAAATGTCACAGATGCAATCAGCCAATCAAATGTCACAGATGCAATCAGCCAATCAAATGTCACAGATGCAATCAGCCTATCAGCAACAACAACACCAACACCAACATGGATGCCCTTGTGGTGAAGCAATTTCACCATGTGGCGTCGCGTGTGGCACACCATTTTTCTGCCATCGCGACCTGTGTTGCCCGCCGTGTTTGCCGTCAAAACCGAAACTTGTAACTCAAATCGTTCCGGTCAAAGAATGCCCCTGCGGTGAACCGGTGGCAAAATGCGACCAAACCTGCGCCGAACCTTTGTTTTGTCACCGTGACAATTGTTGCCCTCCTTGTTTGATTCCGCGGGCCCCTAAATCCGAAACAGAGTCAATAATTGAAAAACGTTCTGGCGAATCTTCAAACCAGTGTCCTTGCAATTCCACTCCTGTAGGACTGTGCGATTCTAAATGTATCCCACCGTTAAGCTGCGTTCATGACTCGTGTTGCCTCCCTTGTATGAGCCAGCTTACAACTACTGGTGCTCCACCAGTATTAAGCAGCCAATTTCAAGAAATACCCCTGAGTTGCACCTGTGGCGACCCAGTGTCAATGTGTAACACTCGTTGCAGGAGACCGTATCACTGCGAGGGTGATCTATGCTGCCCAGCGTGTTCTACGTTCAGAACCCTTCCTAAATCGACCCCAACAGACCCTATACAGAGTAGACCCTCGTCTGAAACGATCCCTCAATGTCCATGTGGTGGCATCACCGTGTCACAATGCAACAACTCTTGCCGAGATCCATATTTCTGCCACGGCAATGTTTGTTGTCCACCGTGCGACCGTTCTACGCCATCCGTAAATCCGGTTAAAACCCGAGAAATTTCTGAAACCTGCCCTTGTGGTCAGCCTTTGGCTGACGATTGTGAGTATTGCCCTGCACCTCATTATTGTTTCACCGGAAGGTGTTGTCCGTCATGCTTGGTTCCTACAGATAACAGCAATTTTTCGTCCAAAACGCTAAAAGCGACTGCAGTATCGCATTGTTCGTGTGGTCGCCCTGTGTCTGCATGCGATGCATCTTGCGTTGAACCGCTAACGTGTAACGGTGCAGTGTGTTGCATACCGTGCTCAATATGGCATAATCGCCGATCACATACACGCAACAAAAATAACTATAATAATATAAACAACAAAAATAACAACAACAACAAAAACGATATTAATAATACTAATAATAAAATAAGAAATAACAAAAACAACAATAATGCCGATGTCCGCAACGAAAAGATTAGCAGCGGAAATGTGGCGACCAGGTTTAAATCAAACGACCGCGCTGGCAGAATCAAGTTTCATCGAGTGTCTGAACGCGACAGTACTCAGCTTGAAGACAAGCAAGGAATTGACCATAATCTGTGCCCTTGTAACCGTGTTCCCATTTCAAGATGTGGTCCCGCCTGCGAGCGTCCACTCCGTTGCTACAGTGGATTCTGTTGCCCGCCGTGCCAAAACGCAAACGAAAATTTGAATCCGACCTTAAACCGAAGTTTAACTTTCAATGTTCAACTTTTACCTGAAGTAAAAGCAAGTTGCCCCTGTGGGTCGCCTCGTTCACTCGAGTGTAACCCTGACGTTTGTGCACTACCTCATTCGTACTGTAACGCGACGCTGTGTTGTGCAACTTGCAGCCGAGATCCAATCCGTCAACAACACTCCACAAAGCAAATCCTTAATCCTAAGGGTCGCTTTCAAAAATCAACTGCCACCCACGGACAGGATTCCCGTATTTCTGCGGACGCTCGGTTATCAAATATCCAAAAATCCACAACTGATCTGATAAAAAAGGGAACTACCGAAAAACTAACGGCAACTCGTAGCTTAAGCGTACCAACATGCCCATGCAGTAAAACAGCAATTGCAATATGCAATCATACTGCAATCAATGTGTGCCCTGATCGCAGTGTCTGCGTCAAAGGACTCGTGTGTTGCCTTCGTTGTCCTGGTTTTGGTTCGCACGAAGGTATAACCGACCTGCGCAAAGATACAAAATTGCTAACCGAAACTCAAAAACAAACGTTCTGGGAAATGCCTCAAACCAGCGGACAGCTTAACGCCGCGGCAACGATGACAAAGACGAAAGAAGATAGAGACAAACAGGAAATCGGTCGAAAATACGAAATAGACGAAACGCTATCAAAACAACCTCAACTCCGGGAACAACAGCAACAAACCGATCTTAAACAAGCAAAAAGCCACGAGAACCAGGCTAAAGCTAGCGATGTTCAGCTTACAAACGGGGGTCAAACTGTTCAGCGACTTGTAGTATGCCCTACAGGGCACGTATCGCCTTACCCATGTGATCATACTTGTAGCGTTCCTAACGTCTGTCATGAGGAGGCGTGTTGCCCTCCGTGGTTGCCCCCTGTTGATCCAGGTCTGAAAGGTGTCCAAGAGACCGGTGCAGTGAAAAGTTCCGTTCAACAGCGCATGGTCAGACCTCAATTAGCGCCTGAATTAGAGCCAGGAACTCTCGATTCCAAGCCGGAAAATTAGGACGTTAACCAAATTTGAAAAATGAGACTGACATAGTTAATATAAGCTTGCCATTTTAATAGTTTACCAGGATATGCGTTTTAAATTAACTTTGGTAATTAAACGAGTTATCATATGTAAATTTTAATTACTAATGGAGATAGCATTAAGGAAGACTTACGGTAGAATCATAGCGAAAGCTAAACATTTTTGATCGCACAGCTAACAACCACAATTTTGACTCTTAGGCCCATATTGTCAAATGTATATAGCACCTATCACCAGATGGTTACAGTATCTATAAATTTCGAACCAGCCAATCGAGAAGTTTAGAATTTAGCACATTTATTTGCATTTGAGCGTTTTTACTGGTGACCTGAGTTTGATATTTGTAGCTGCTGCAGTTCGCTTGTTTGAACACCTATTGCTAACTGGTTGATAGGTCTTGCACATGGTTTAGAATTTGGGCCGTAGAAAGCAATATTCTAAAGCTTAAAAGCGTCACGTCTATGCTTCGCTATATTTGGTGTTTAAAATTGCTGGAATTTCATTTCGTATTTTCGAAGCCGGCAAATTTCAAACCGTACGGCATTCAATAATTCAATTTTCTGACGTTTGATATGCGGAAAAAAGCCGCGAAGTTGCCAAAATTGAAGCATTTAAAGCCGTTTTTCAAAAAAACAAACCGATTTGGCGATTCAATTTGGCGGCATCACACTACCACGTGCCTAAAATAGGTAGCTATGTAATTTTTGATAACTGTACACTGCAAAAAATGGTGAGTCAAATTGACTCTCTTTGAAATAGGCTCTACGGAACTACGCAAACTGAGTCATGTTCGACTCCACCAGAGTCAAATTCGACTCAATGAGTCGCATGTTTGACAATGGCGGAGTCGAATTTTGACTCAGTTTATGTAGTCAGGAAAAGTCTATTTCAGAGAGAGTCAATTTGACTCACCGTTTCTTGCAGTGTTGATATAGATAAGTAAACTTTTTTATGGTACATTGAGCTGTATAGCGGCCCATGTTACTTTTAAGGCCGTCCAGGTTTCTGGTGGGGGTGTAAAAGAGTAGGCTTACATTCTAGACTACATTTTTTGCTTAGGCTTAGGCTTAGGCGTAGGCTTAGTCTTAGGAGCACGCTTTTGCAACGCTTAGACGTAGGCTTATTCTTAGGAATATGTTTAACCTTCTGTTACAGCCCTAAAAGCAACATTTATAGCTCTGAGTGCAAACAGGTTGGCAGCCACAAAGAAAAACTTTGAATTTCTTGTTGCAATTTCAACTCCGTTTGAAAGTACGAGTAACTTCTTGTATGTTTCCCTAAAAATTTCTTAGGTCTCCAACAATGCTTTACTGGCTGCGGGCTTGGATTTCACCGCAGCAGGTATCGCAAGCGAAAACTTGTTCGAATTTCTTCCAACTGCTTAAAGGCTGAGTAATTCATGTGAGCAGCCCTTTTGTCATCGGGTCTTTGCGTTTCCGTACTGTAGTGACCCCAATAGGAGGGGGGACTGATATTTATTTGGCCTCTCTAGAGGGTACCCCTGTTATTCGGTTGCGGACTGTTTATTTGTAACCTACGCTTCGCCTACCTTCGTTACTGATATATGCGGTACTGCAATTTTTCGTTAAATTAAACATTTATTTGTCTTGTGCCAAAAGCTTGAGCGATAATGCAAGGTTGTTCTGCAGAAATGTACTTTCAAACTTAACTATGCTTTAAAGTTTCGAACTCAACTTTAATTGGGCCGGGAGTTATTTATGCACTACCATTAGGGATAATTGACATTTATGGACTCTAATTAGGGTTTAGGGACTCTATCCGTTTTGTAACAATTGGCAAATTTTGAATCCATTACTTGCCGTGATTTCTCAAAAAGCTTGCTAATACCAAATTTTTGACAACACTCTGCAGATTGTTTTAAAGTTGGCAAAATTAACCTAAGCTTTGTCTACGTTAGCTTCATATCGGGCTCCAGTGTCGGCTGCGGCAAAATTTGACCTTCAGCTCTGGGGTGTTTCAGCTACAATTGTACACTGCTACGCTGTATTTTTAAGTTTCCTTAGCAAAAATGTAACAATGTAGAACCGCGCCTTAACAGTGTAGCATAAGCGTACTCTTAAGGCTAAATCGAAACCTAAGCGTAAGGATGAGCTTAAGGGAAGCCTAAGCAAAAATATATCTAAAGCTTAAACTTATTCTACTGCAGACCCACAGAAAAACTGGCCCATGTATAGAACAGGTCCGGATCGTTTTTCGGAGGGGTTATAATAGAGTCAGTTTAAGCTTCAGACTAATTTTTTTTCTTAGCAGGCTTAGGTTTAGGTTTAGGTTTAGGCTTAGGCTTAGGCTTAAGCCCAGGCTTAGGCTTAGGTTTAGGAATATGCTTATACTACTATTCCGGCCCTGTCCTATACATGGGCCGAAAAACTTTTCGCCCCTGATCTTTACTTACATAGGTCGAATAAATTGAACCGTTTAGTAGCACTACAAGAGGTGTCTGGGGAACATTCGACTGTGTTGGAACGACCCAAATGTTTTTACAGTTTTTGACTTTGTGATGTGCTCAATGAGATTGGTGTTGTGTTTTGTTTTTTTGGCTCCCAGAGGTACGCACGAAAATGTTACTCATAAACGTCCATTCAGAACTTTTTGTCACTGTTATCAGACGCGTATCAGGTCCTTTTGCTAGATTTAATAGACTAAAACTTTCAAATGAACCATGCAAAGATTTCACCATGGCTTATAATGCATCGTCCACTTTATTTTGCGTTCGTGCTGTGGAAATAAAAACCCCCAAATCACGAGTAGTGGAATTGAAGTTTAAACTTTTTAATATCAAGTCGGTGGTACGCTGTTAATGCCAAATTAGATATTTCTGATCATTTCTAAGTTAGCAGTAAAAATTAGCTGACTTTGAGCTGATTTAATTCCGAGTTATTTTAAGTTTTTCAGAACTCTAAATTCTAATTCCGAGTTATTTTAAGTTTTTCAGAACTCTAAATTCTGAATTGATTGAACTCATTCATAGTCAATAAATCAGCTCAACTGGAAGTAGCTCGGCTCAGTGTGATTTAATATTTAGTATTTACTGTTTGTTATTAACTCAGAAATAACCAGAAATAATTATATCACTCTCTGAGTTGATTAATCTACTCATCGGAATTTCTGTATATGGAACTTGTATAAGCACGCGTTGCCACATTAACCTCTGCTAGCAACCGGCACTGCGTACTTGTCAAACAGCGGCGAATCCGGACATTTAAGTTTTCTATATCAGATATCAGAAACTCCATTTTGCATTTTTGGTTTCCAAACCTAGGCAACTTTTTCTGCAACAACCAAACTTTTTTAATCAATTTTGTGATTTTAAAATAAAAACCAAGACTTTTAACAAGCACTTTTTCCATCAAACGAACTAAACTGCATATTGTGTTTACGGAACAGCTATAAGCTAACATACTGTATTGACCCGAATAAGAGGGGGACTGATATTCATTTGGCCTCTCTAGAGGGTACCCCACTTGTTATTCGGTTACGGACTGTTAATTATTTTTAACCCACGCTCCGCCGCTCTTCGTTACTGATATATATCCGGTACTGCAACTATCCGTTGTATGAACCGTATATTTATCTCGTTTCAATAGTTTGAGCGATAATAAAAGGTTATACTTAGGAATGTACTTTCAAAATTTAAGTAGGCTTTGAAGTTTGGAACTCAAATTATTTGGTCCTGAAGTCATTTATGTGCTAAAATTAGGGTTAATTGACATTTATGAACTCTAATTACGGTTTAGGGACTCTATCCGCTTACGGACTCTTATTAGGGATCCGGACTCCTATTGATTCGGTCCCAAAATGGGGACCCCCTCTTATTACCCCCTCTTATTCGGGTCAATACAGTATACATGATAACAGTTGTTAGCACATGACCTTTGTGAGCGATAGAACAATTTTGTAACAGATAACGGTGGTGCCGCAATTCTGGTCGTTCGGCGACGTCCAGATCCGCACGGCACTGCCGTTTAAAAAATTTTGTTTCATGATTTGTTATGTGGTGCAATGTAGAAATAAATGCCGTTCTGTAGCAGACGGCGCCGGACGTCTGTAGCGGACGGCGCCGGACGTCATGAAAAGTATAGCGTCATGTTTACGTATGCCTATAATTTGTCTCAAATTTAAACACCGCAGCATTTGAACACTAAACTACTTATTTTATACGCAAGGACCACCGCAGGACCGAGCTTATGACAGTATCCAACAAGATGTAAGGAAACAAATGTTTTCAATATTATACAGGATTATAAAAACTTTTCTAGTAGCAACCATGATTAAAAAACCAAAGTCAAGCAATTCTAAATTTTACAAACAAATCTACTCACAAAAATAATTGTTAAGAATTTAGTTCAAAATTCTGACTGAGGTTTGAATACAGATATTCGTTTCGTCAGCTCCAGCTATTTTATTGGTGAAACAGTACAAATTATTCCAAAAAAATTTACACAATAGCATTTCGGATATCCGGCGAATATCCAGATATCTGGATACATATTTCATTTTCGGGATATTTTTCATATCTCGATATCCGAATATCCGGTTATCCGGTGTCCATCCAGAATATATATTACCTGCCCCTAGACATACGGTGCTGACAGTATCAGGCTTAAATTATGCGGTCTCCATAACCCGAAACACCTTCAGTGCCAACATAATTCAACCTTTTTTCCCATAAACGACAAAATTTCCCACGGGTGTAATTTTTCATTCTGCTCTCCTGCGTGTTCGTATACGGGTTAAATATGGCATTTTAACCACAAACCGTGTATGACAGGGTCGGTAGTAATACTTTAATTTTTAGTACCCACAACTATTTATGTAACCGTGTGTCGTGTGCGGTCTGTTCCTCGCACTCAAATGTTGTACGGAACATTTTTCAAAATCGCTAAATTATTAATAGCATGTTTAGCTATTTCATATTTCATATCAAGACCGGAAATAGACGCGTTGCGTATAGCATCGTTAGACTTAGCACTCTATTTTACTTAGGACATTTGGGCCAATGTTACTTTTAGGGGCGTAACAGAAGATTAAACGTAATCCTTAGCCTAAGTCTAACCGTCGCAAAAATGTGTTGCTAAGCCTAAGCCTAAGCCTAGCCTAAGCACAAAAAATGTAATCTAGAATCTAAATCTACTCTTTTATAGACCCGACAGAAACCTGGCCGTCCTTTAAAGTAACATGGGCCTGACATTTTTACCTATCAACTACACCAGTACAATATATTTTTGACGCTGGCTTGATTCAATCTCGTTCAGTTCAATTCGCTGCGGTCTGTATTTTGGCCACCAGTGGTATGGGGCTAGAGATTATTGACCATACCAAAACCTTCAGTTTGGTGTACCTTTACGCTTTGGCGTAACATCTTGGCTTTTAGGCTCAGGCATTGAAATTCAGGATTTATTCTGAACTGGTTGAATATGTGAAAACCAATGCATATATACGAAAGTTCACCTGCAACCAGGGTATAACCGGAGGTCTGGGCTCCGGTAGAACTTTAGCCGGAGGTTCCGACAATTTCGGTAGTAAAATTTTGCATAATTTTGCTAAATTTATCTGTTTATCTGTTTAGCGCGTTTTGTTAAACTTTTGTTACAATTTTCAGGAAAGAATTTCAGAAATTTCGCCGAAAAGTAGCGTAAAACCAAACAACTTAACAACATATCGCAGATATGGGCTAAAATTATCTAATTAACCATCATTTTTACAACCTAATTTCGCCTTACCTCCGGCTCCGGCAAGTTTCGGTGAACTCCGGACCCGGCTCCGGCTCCGGTATTTTTTATCTCCGGTTGCACCCTCGACAACCTATTTGCGCTGACTTTTTCAAAAGGCCGAATTGGTTTCGTCGAACCTAAATTACTTGCTGGCATATATACCTACTGTGATACTATCTGGTGAAATATTTTTTAAATTTTATGAATTTGAATTTAAATTGTACTTTAAGTTTAAAACCCATGCCTCTGGTGTTATCATCAATCACATTCAGATCGCTTTCTGAGACACCTCACAGTTTCTATTTTGTATTTTAATGCAAAATACTCACACAGTGGTTGTAGTATGTGAAAATTACTGAAATGAAATTTTTAAAAATGCCGGAAAAAGTCGTGGATATACACATTTCTGACACGTGACGCCATTTAAGGCACTAATTCTAATTACAAAATTTTAATTTTGAACCCTGTTATGGTGAGCGTGGATTGGCGGTGGATCCATCAGTGGACTGAATAACATAAAACTAGAAATGTGTCGTTTATATATATATATATATATGATATGTATATATTAAAATCATACAGTACGCAATCTGGTAAGGCATTTTACTTGTTATTGCAATTAAAGTTGAGCCTTACTTGAAATCACATCCCTGACCAAGATATAAAAACAGTGTTCCGTAGTAAAAAATAGTCAATTACCATCAATAGCTGTACACTGCCAAAACTGTTAAGTCAAATTGACTCTCTCCGAAATAGGCTCTACTTGACTACACAAAATGAATCAAATTCGACTCCAATAGAGAGTCAAATGTTCGGCTCAATAAGTCCAATTTGACTTCTCACTTTTGCAGTGTATTATCTAGAAATTAGCTGCGGAATTAAATTTACCTTTTTCTTTTTTGTTTCAAACGCCCAATACATAGCATCTTTAATTTTAATTCTACTTCTGTTGGTTTTATTAAGATATCTTCTCACAGTTCTCTGTGTGTCTACGCTGCAAAGAACGGTGAGTCAAATGGACTCTCTCCGAAATAGGCTATTCCTGGCTACACAAACTGAGTCAAAATTCGACTACGCCTAAGTCAAATTCGACTCAATTTGACACTGGCGGAGTCGAATTTTGACTCAGTGCGTGTAGTCAGGAAAAGCCTTTTTCGGAGAGGGTCAATTTGACTCACCATTTTTTGCAGTGTATAGATTTTTTAAATGTGGCATCTCAAAGACTACAAATCAAAAGTTGAATTCACAGAATCATTAAAATATAAAAGTTTCCGTTGAAACAAAAATTGTTTTGCGTGCAGGTTATTACTGTAGTGATCAATCATTTAGTGCCTTTGAGAAGCGAATTCAGCGCAGTGACTGTTAACACGAAAGGTCAGCCAGCTCCTTAGCCGGTCATACAGGTTCAGATTGGACCCCAAATATTTTCATAGAGACCGAGTCTCAATTTGGGTAAGATGTAAAGATCAGGGACGAAACGTTTTTCCGTGGGACTGTAATAGAGTAAGCTTAAACTTAGACTAATTGTACGCTTAGGCTAAGGCTGAGACTTAAGCAATCTAGTACTACAGTTACGGCCCTATTCTGAAACGTGCGTGTGGGTTCCGAGGCTCAAGATTTAGCGCATATTTTGCAACATGATTTGCTCTACTCCTGTACCAATTTTCAGTTCAACAATTGCAATAGTTAGCGAGTTTGAAAACATATTACTAACTAAATGATATTTGCTATATATACATTTGAGAATATGGATCTAGAACACAAGTTACGCTTTAATGCGACATATTGAGGCTTCGTTGTCCCTGCAGAACAAGCTAAATTTTTTGAAACATTTCAGAAAAAATGAAAAGCATAAATTTTACCGTTGCTATAATAGGGTTTACTGAATCCGGCTTGGCATTTTCTGACGATTATAGGTGTCAAAACACAAACCCGCAACTAAGAATTGTCAGTGTTGACGCAGGCTGATTTCACAGAAACGGTAAGAACGGATTTCCTATATCGAGTTTATTTTAATGCTGCTTATAATTTTTGTAGCCCGTGGATGCGAGAATATATTCCTTAGCGGTGACACGTTTGTTATCCGCCGTAGGGCCCATGTATAGAACAGGGCCGGATCGTTTTCAGGAGGGGTTACAATAGCCGTCGGGTTAACCTTTAAACTAATTTTTTCATCCATACGCTTAGGCTTCGGCTTAGGCTTAGGATTAGGAATATGCTTATACTACTGTTCCGGCCCTATTCCATACATGGGCCCCAGTAGTTGCGGCCCTTCAAGCCATGCCTTGCTATTTATACCAAGACCAGTTCGTAAGCTTTGGTTTCTGGCATAAAGGAACCATAGCTACTGCAGCAGCTAACGAAGATTTTTCTACATCAAATCAAACGTAAACTGGCACTACTGTACAGGTTTAATTTCTGGCATTTTTGCCAGAAATTTGTAATTTTGCTGTTTATGGCTTCCAACGCCTACTGTCACAGATAACAGCGTCAAATCTGACAAGGATAAAACGACGAACCAGATCTGAATGCGTTCAGTAAACGTCACATGGCAGGCGCTGTTATGGTTATATATTCAGCTACGAATTATTTTGCAAGATTTTTTGGTTTAATAATTAAAATAAAATTTGGCCAATTCGTTGTGCTGGTTTTTCTTCGACGTCGTCCAATCACATTCAGTTTGGGTTTCAGAGGTTGTTCTGGTTCTTTTAACTCCTAAACAAGAAGTTTGTTGTTCAAGATTGCCTAATGGTTCACGGAGCAAAATAAGTACTTATGTGTTAAAGAACACGGAACGGCTTATGTACCTTTCCTCAATATTTATGTTTAGCCTTAGGCTTAGGTTAGGAAAAAGTTTAGCCGCACCTAAGTTTAATAGACCTTTGCCTAAGCCTATGCGTAAGCCTAATTCTTAACCTGCCCTTGATCCACCACTACTCCACATATCTATTGTATTTTCTATATTATGTTTTACACACGAAGCCTTCTGTAGTGATCCGAATGAGAGGGGGGAAGAAGAGGGAGTCACCATTTTGAGTACCCATCAATAAGAGTCCAGATTCCTCGTGAGAGTCCGTAAGCGGATAGAGTCCCTGTATCCTAATTAGATTTTATAGATGTCAATTATCCTAAATTGTAGCGCATAAATGACTTTAGCACCAAATACAGTTGATTTCGAAACTTTAAAGCATACTTAAGTTTTGAAAGTACATTCCTAAGTATAACCTTGCATTATCGCTCAAGGTTTTAATACAAAGACAAACGTGTAACGCTTGTTCCGGTAAGAAAATTTTGGCTCGAGTATAACTGCGGGTAAAGAATTCCAAAGCGCGGGTAAAAACTTGCGATTCATTACCCGCCTAAAATTTTCATAAGAAACTTGAAATCAGATAATTTAGAAAAACTTGAATTTTTAAACTGTTTTTAAAAATAAGTTTATTTTACACTCTTGAAATGTGCTGTTAAATAGAAAAATATTTGTAGCTATTCGAAAGGCAGCAACAATAGAAAAAATAATGGCGGGTAAGGTTGGTAGCGGTAACGGAATTTTGTGCGTATAAAGACGGGTAACTTGTAAACGAATTTTGTGCGGGTATACCTAAAGCCCTGGTCAGTTACAGAATAACACTGGTACTCTCTCGGGAGGCCAAATAAATATCATTCCCCCTTCTTATTCGGGTCACTACAGTAAGTCTAAACCTTTGCCAAAGTTGTTTACCTAAACCTAAGCCTTAACACTGCCAAGAATTAGCCACCATCCCCGTGGATTTTGTACGTTTTTGTTATACTTTAGATATGACATATGCTCGCCGAGCGTTTAGATTTATCGACAATGCTTTGACGAAACATAATATCGATTAGCATGTAAATTGCAAATATTTACCCTGGAGTCATTTTCAGTTTTTGTTTCAATATTTTAGCCTTTGAAGAATATGCCAGCAACGTTTCTAAGCGCCATAACGCAACCGTTCTAGTTGTATTGCGACTATCGCAATGTAGATAATTGTAGCCCGAACCCCAAGACACTGAAGTATCAAATTTCCTCGTTCCAAGTTTTGATTGGTTTTTTTTGTGACATATTTATACAGCATATATATAGATATATATACACAACATATATATCAGGGTTCCAAAAGAAACTAAATTTTGCCGGAACAGGAACAGGAACAGGAATTCAATTTCTTTGCAGAAAACGGAACAGGAACGGAAGCGGAATTTGAAATAATTTTCATCGCCGAATTCCTGTTGGACGTTTCCGGAAGCTTATGAAAACATGGCTTAACCAAATTTTGAGCTATTTCACAATCAAGATTTGCGAAAACACATCCCAAATAGTTTATTAACAAGATTGAACTAACACAATTTTAGTCAACTTGTAAAATAAAAGCCAGTACATACCTAAGATCCAAATTTTTGAGGAGCAATTGGGACATTAGCTTTAACTCTGGCGGAGTTGAATTTGGCTCCATTTGTGTAGTGCCGTCGAGCCAATTTCGGAGAGAGTCAATTTAAATCACCATTTTTTGCCGTGTATAGCCAGATGGGTGCAGAAAAGTTCAGCTATTTAAAACAGTTTTCGCTTCGAGAAAAGTTTTACCTTCGCTTGTATGCCATCAGAAATCATTGCATGCCCCTGTTGAAAATTTTCAGCCCACCCGCGTTAAGCAAGTTGATTTGGCGTCGGGTTTGGTTTAGCGCTACAAAGGAACTTAAGCACTCTGCATCTCAAGGGTTTTGAAGCCACACGTTTCCGTGTCTGCCTTTCAGTATTAGAGATATACCAGCTAATAATCGAATTGCAACTAAACTAAACGCCATTTAAATATCATATATGGACGGCATAGATGTTCTTCAAATATCGTCTAGACTCAAATTCCTAACTGTATATATCAGCAGTTGCTACTTGGTTATAGTTGATTTACCATGTAATTTAATGAATCAAGTTTTATGAAATTTATCAACTAACTTTTCGAGTGCATGATACCCTTTAACAAGAGTATGCAACTGGGTACATTCTATGTATTCTATATAGAAAAAATGTACCCAGCGCGCGTTGCATTTTTGGCTTACCCCCCCCGTATTTGGGGGGGGGTCAAAATCTCCATCGATGTTGAAATTCATGTGCTATTGCATTTACTAAAATGTGGTCCGATTATATTTTCGGTGTTGGCTTGCGGATACACGTGTAAAATGAACGTAAAATTGACCCCCCCCAAATGAGGGGGGTAGGCCAAAAACGCAACGCGTGCCAGGTACATTCTTTAATACACAGAATGTACCCAGTTGCACACTCTTGTTACAGTGATCATCCACTCTTGCTGTTACTAACTGGTGATAGCAGCTTAATACAGTTGACAATATGGCTCTAGCCATCAATCGGAATAGGTTTGTTTTTAACTTCCTGTTCTCTATGGGGTTTTTGTTTTGATGTGTCACTTACTGATGGGCAGATATTTTACCCACTTCGGTTTAATAGGGTGTTCTTTAGACCAAACCCGGAGAAAAGCCAGCAAATGAAACGGGTTCAGCATTTTGGTGTTTTGATATAAGACTGGTTAACCAGTTTTACGAAGGCTAAAGGCCTCCAATGTTTTCCAGGTTTTGGTGTCAGATATACTGAAGATTTGTATCTCATAGCATTGCAATTTATATAGTCGCTCGAGGGTTTTATTTGTTTGTTCTTTATTTGCATATTCTATTCTTGGGCCATATTCTCAAATATGTATAGCATTTATCACCAGTTAGCGGTACGCTTTCATGCCTAACGAATGCGAAACTCAAATTTGGCATAGACTCTTGGCAAGTCAAACGTTAAAAATGTGTTGAATTTCGAAGTTTGCTATTCACTGGTTCGAAATCTAGACCAACTATTGCTAACTGGTGATAGGTGCTACAAATATTTGAGAATATGGTCTCTAGACTTAACTGGCCAAAATGGTTGCAATATTCGATACGCTAATTTTATTAAAAACTAAACCAAAATACATCTCGACAATTGTGTACTGCAAAATGATGGTGAGTCAAATTGACTCTCTCCGAAATAGACTTTTCCTGACTACACAAACTGAGTCAAAATTCGACTTCACCAGAGTCAAACGTGCAACTCAGTGCGTCGAATTTGACTCTGACAAAGTCGAATTTGACACATTTTGTGTAGTCCCGTAGAGCCTATTTCGGAGAGAATCAATTTGACGCACCATGTGTTACAGTGTGGAAACAGTGTATTAATATGCGCTACAAATACGCTGATGTAACGGGAGTTTTAGCGTCAGAAATGTGTCCCGCTCGAAAATTTTTAAATCTGCACTGTAAAAAATGGGGAGTCAAATAGACTCTATCGGAAATAGGCTTTTCCTGACTGCACAAACTGAGTCAAATTTCACTCCGCCAGAGTCAAATTCGGCTCACTGAGCGATTCAGTGAATCGAATTTGACCCTGGCGGAGTCAAATTTGACTGAGTTCGTGTAGTCAGGAAAAGGTACTAATGTAGCAAAATTTGACATGTCACCAATATTCTGCTTTGGCTAAACTGCATGCCGCCTAAGCCTGACAAATGATTTTTTGCTTATTTTGCTTAACCAGGATTAGAAATTGAGTATTAATGAGAAAACCTTGCGTTGATAGGCAAGAAATTTGGTCGGTGGCGTAACAATAACTATCATCGGTCAGATGAGCAAGGGATTACTCAGAGGGTGTCGGGAGAGGGGGTGAGGGTCGCGCCCCCTCCCCGTTACTCGGAATCAATACGTCCGTTACAATTTACATTAGATGCAAAAAATTACGCCTCGCTCTGACTTCTCGCTCGCTTGTTTGCAACTCACTGCGTCGAGAGTGCAACTGCAGTTTTCGCTATTCACTGAAGTCTATATTACACGCTTGACTCCCGGAGGCCGGAGTCAAGGGACAGTATTTCTGTCCTGGGTCAGAAAACTTTTTATTGCAACTTAGCAAATCAGTATTAATTGAAACAAGGAAGCAAAGAATTTTTTAGAATCTTTTACAACCAATACTTGCATTTTTTGTGACAATCAAATTAATGGTTTTTTATGAAAAACTTTTAATCGACCTGAAAAAAATAGTATTTTTTCTGTTGTTTTTAAAAAAACCAATTTTTTCTGTTGTTTTTTAAAAAAACCAATTTTTTCTGTTGTTTTTTAAAAAACCCAATTTTTCTGTTGTTTTTTTAAAAAAACCAATTTTTTCTGTTGCTTTTTTAAAAAAACCAATTTTTTCTGTTGTTTTTAAAAAAACAATTTTTTCTGTTGTTTTTAAAAAAACCCAATTTTTTCTGTTGTTTTAAAAAAAAACCCAATTTTTCTGTTGTTTTTTAAAAAAAACCAATTTTTTCTGTTGTTTTTAAAAAACCAGTTTTTCTGTTGTTTTTTAAAAAACCCAATTTTTCTGTTGTTTTTAAAAAAACCAATTTTTTCTGTTGTTTTTTTAGAAAAAAACGGTTGTTTCCGTTTTCGTCCGGAAAAAGTGGTTTTTTCAGTTTTTTTTTTTCGAAAAAAACGGAAGCAGACGGAAAAATTGAAAATCATATACTGGTGCTTTCACAAGTATAAGAACGCTAAAAGATGATTTGTCTGTTTAAAAAACTACAGTAAGAAAACTAAACGACAATTATATTAATGCATCGTTGCCTGCATTTTGGTTAGCAACGCATTTCGTCCTGTAGTGGCGCGCAGCGGCGTCCGGCAAAGTAAACTACACCTCAACCGTAGATGACTGGAAAAATCTTTTAAATCATTTGACGGGCTCATGTTACTTTAAAGGGCGTCCAGGTTTCTGGTGAGTCTATAAAAGTGTAAGGTTAGATTCTATATTACCTTTTTTCGCTTAGTCATAAGGATTAGACTTAGGCTTAGGCTTAGGAATACGTTTTTGCAACGCTTAGGCATAGGCTGAGGAATACGCTTTATCTACTGTTACGCCCCTTAAAGTAACATTGGCCATTTGACGTATGCACGAGTTTTGGTGCATCGATATTGTATTTTCAACTCAAGTTTAAAAATAATCTCGATGAAAGTTCCGTCATGAAGGTTTGTTCAACTTGGCATCTAAAATTGCTCATTGAAGTTGCATTAGAAAGTGATTTTATACCTTGTCATATCGTTCATGAATGTTATCGGTCTTCCACTGGCCACACGTCACGCAGCTGTTTAGCGATTTAAGTTTGCCTAGGAATTTCAGTGCTCACCCGTCGGTTATTGCACACAAGCTGCATGACATTTATAGAGGGTGCTTTATTGTAGCAATCCAAATAACAGGGGGGTAATAAAAGGGGGTCCATATTTTGGGTCCTGATCAATAGGAGTCCGTATCCCTAAGAGTCCGTAAAAGCGGATAGAGTCCCTAAACGATAATTAGAGTCCATAAATGTCAATTATGCCTAATTGTAGCGCATAAATGACTCCAGGATCAAATATTACGTTGAGTTCGA
Organism: Enoplolaimus lenunculus; assembly: GCA_030248215.1. Classification (NCBI taxonomy): domain Eukaryota; kingdom Metazoa; phylum Nematoda; class Enoplea; order Enoplida; family Thoracostomopsidae; genus Enoplolaimus; species Enoplolaimus lenunculus. The sequence goes on from JASANG010000522.1 coordinate 45,413, forward strand.
CACTTTAAACCGTACTTAAGTTTTGAAAGTACATTCCTAAGTATAACCTTGCATTATCGATCAAGCTATTGACGCAAAACAAATAAACGTTTAATTCAACGGATAGTTGCAGTACCGGATATATCAGTAACGAAGGATGACGAAGCGTGGGTTTAAAAACAAATAACAGTCCGTAACCGAATAACAGGGGGTACCCTCGGGAGAGGCCAAATAAATATCAGACCCCGCTCTCATTCAGGTCACTACAGTAGGTTAAAACTATCTGTATTTTGTTATTTTGAGTTGATTTTTTATTATTTTCGTGTAATTTTTTCTTAGATCCGACTTCCGTAACGCTAATTATAAACTCTACAGAGTCGCCCAAGTTTTCACAAAGTCAGAAAATCGTCTAATTAACGTTTGTCTATTCCAAATTAAAGGTTTTCATCTTGATTTATTCCAAGCCTATAATGCTTTTAAGTAAAGCTTACAGTCATCCAGTTGCCATGGTTGCTTTTATACGTATGTTGACATTCTCAAATGTGTGTAGCATCTATCATCAGATAGTGATTAATTGTTAAAAGTTGCGGAGCAAAAAATTTTGCTATAATTGAAAAACGGCCAAAAATATAATGTCAGTTCTTTATTTAGGTTTACGTGTCTCAAATAGACGTTCACCTATATCCCTGCAATGTCACAGGGCTTTATTTTCACTGGACACCACCTTTATGGACCAGTATACTTAGGGTGGTGCTATACTCTTGATAAGTGCGTAACCGACCGGGGCCGCTCTCTAAAAGCTTAAACTAACTTGATTTAAGCTTAAGCTAATCCAGCAATATTAAACTAACTTTCTAGAATAACTGAACTAACAGGTTGGTTTACGCTTAAACTCATTTAAAATCGTACATATTTTCAGTTTAAGCTAAACTTAATGAACTCTTAGTGACACGCGATTTGTGGGCAGCAGTTATTTACTTAATCTAAAAATAAGTTTACTTAAACTCATGCTAATTTGGAAACACGTCAAGTTTAAATAAACCTTAAAATTCTAGTTTAGTTAGTCCGGCCAGCCATTTAAAAGTTTTACTTAAACTGATATTCAAGTTTAATTAAGCTATAAAATAAGTTTAAGTTTTTAGAGAGCGTAAGTACGTCATTGGACGTCACCATCCCGTAACGCCCGTGTGTTGACGCATGCACTCAAAATAATATTTCTGATATTTAAGAAAAAATTTCTTACATTTGAAAAATATGATTAGCAAGGTGCACTTGAAAGTATTTCTGTTATAACAGAAATGTTTTCAAAAAACGTTTTGAAATAAAGTCTGAAAATAAACGTTTTCCAGTTATTTTTAGAAAAATTGCCTTAAATATCACCAAAACTTTTCAGATTTGCCACAGAAAACACTTTTCTGAATAAATTCACAAAATACTTTTTTGTGTGTACTTAGAGACGCACACAAATGTTAGGTTTCGTCCAGGCACAGAATTTTACGCAAGTAAACATTGTGATCAAATAAGCGTAAACTTCAGATTCAGATTAGGGTACTTGATTGAATAATGTGATGATGTTCCGTGGGCCCCCAAAACCTTCCACACCGAAAATGAAACGTATATTTTGGTAAGGTGGTCTGAACACGTTCAGTAAACAGCGGTATGCCAGCGGATTAATAAATTTTGACTCATAAATAACTAAGATTCTTTCGTTTTAGTGACTTAATTAACGCGGCTTGCGTTTATTTAGTAATAACCATCTGAACACGACCTCGTTGAGCCGATTTTGACAAAAAATAACAAATTTGTACACTTCACAGTTTTTAATATCAGCGTTTGAAAACATAAAAAAGATTACATTAATCCTTTATTACATGAATATTTTCTATTTCATCTGAGACCTACTTTTATGCTAGGATTCGAACTCCAGTGACTGGAGTGTGAGGCGTATACCATCACCACTCAGCTACAGGAGCTTGAAGTTCGAGCCCGAGGGGGCTCTCACGTGTTGTGGTGATTTAGTACTATGTATACGTGTTAAAATTGTTAAACACTTCGCGATATATATTAATTAACGTATATACACTGCGCTGAGTTGCCTATGGGCAACTCAATGTGAAAAGTGGTTAATAGCATCGAGTTTAAATTATAAGGGTTTTTGTGGAATCTATAAGTGTAAAAGTTTTGTCGCCACCTACCCTCGGCAAGCAAAACTTTTACACTTATAGCATCGTTGGCAAAGAATAATGCCTAAAGAACGACAATATAAACCATTCGATATTAATATGCTAGTCTAAAAAGCGAGATTAGCAATGAAATCAATTATAGTCTATTAACGGTCGAGATGTGCTAACTGTTTTTTATATCCTAGTGACAGGTCTCGAACCTTGTTTTTCCCTCAAGGTCAGTATAATATTTCGCTGATGGTTTTCGGAACCGCACGAGCATAGGACGTAAGGGTACCCAGACAAATGTATCCCCTCAATTTGTAACAAAAAATAATTTTAGTTTATGTTAACGACGAGCAGTTGATTTTACACAAAAACTATACCTGAACACCGTGTTTACCCCCCAAACCAAAATTCTGGCTAACCTCATATCTGGTTAAACTGGTACCAGCTTAATTTAGCTAATGGCCTTTGAACCATGGAGGCGATATTAAACATTGTAGCAGCGAAAAACGGCAAGTTTATAAATTTCTTTTGTTATTTTCTGGCATTTCAAGCTACACAACGGTAACTTTTAATATTATCACCGGTTACGTATCGCTTGAAATTTACTGATGTGGTTGTTATCAGCAATTTGACAATATTCGCTCAAAATATTTCAATTTAATTTGATTATGCGCCGTTCACAATAATTTTGATTACCAATTTGAGGTATGGAATTTTATCCGCGGACGAGAATACACAGCTTGGGTGGACACAGTCTGTCTGAGGCAAAATTTAAGTAATTTGCATAAGCTAAAATTTGAATTATCCAATCGTGATGGAGCTAAAAATATACCATGAGATAATTAGAAATTTGCCAGGTTTTTCGTCAAAATTGGACACCTCCACGGCAGTTCTAACCACATTCTAGGAGGGTGCACGACAGGGATGTATCAAGAATTAGCCGAGTGACCAATCATAATTTCGACTTCATATTTTTGCAGTGGGGACAGTGGTTTTCATTGGCCAATCATATTTCGACTTCATATTTGTGCAGTGGGGACAGTGTTTGCCATTGGCAAATCATATTTCGAGTTCATATTTGTGCAGTGGGGACAGTGTTTGCCATTGGCAAATCATATTTCGAGTTCATATTTGTGCAGTAAGGACAGTGATTCTCATTGGCAAATCATATTTCAACTTTATATCTGTGCAGTGGGATAGTTCGATTCATCGAATCATTGTTCACGTTCAAGAAACCAGAGTGGCGTATTCATATACGTATCTTGTAGTGCCAAGTTCACGGTATATAGAGCCATTGTAGTGAAAAATTTGCTTGGCTGCGCAGCTCCGTAGTTAGAACAGCGGACGGGTGGTAATCCGAGCACCGTGGGTTCGAGTCCCACCGCATCCGCAGCAAAATTTTCGTGAAGGGTTCCATTTGGTACTGCATTAAACTTAAAATTACTTGCGTTTATCATTAATGTTCCGCACTCTTAAACAATTGCAATTAATCTGTTTGCCACAATTTGTGTGGGAAGTTTTAAGTTGAGTTTAAGCAACAGGAAATGTTAATGTTTTCAATTACACACTGTAAATTTCAGTGAGTTAATTTTAACTCAGAATGAGTTGAATTACTCAGTCTGAGTTAGGACTATCAGAACTCAGAATTTCGAGTTGATTAAATTCATTCTGAGTTAATTACTCAACTCACCCAGAGTCAACTCAACTCAGAGTGATAATCAACGCAGCTCAGAGTGAGTTTAAGTTTACTGTTATTAACTCAGAACTAACCAACTCGCTAGCTGAATTGATTAATCAGCTCATTGAAATTTACCGTGCACTAATTTAATAATTAAGTCCATCACGACATATTTAGGCGTTTTCAGACAGTTATGCAATATTCAACTTTTAATCTCACATTTTCACAATTTCAACTGCGATAACGATGCAGTTTGATGCAATTAATACTCAATTACTGCAATTAATTACTGAAAATATACTCTGTTGCAAATAAATAATACGTGAATTACCGGCATAATGTTTTGATTAAATAATTATTTAAAATTATAAGGTGTTTGCTTAACTTTTCTTCTACTAGATTGAGTTTCGAACTTTATTCGCATTCTAGGCCTATGTAAGGTTTAGAGGCGGAACGTTGTTCTGTGGGACTGCAATAGAGTAAGCGTAAGTTTTGGACTATTTTTTTGATTGGATTTGGCTTTAGGCTTACGCTTAGGCTTAGGAATATGCTCATTTTTACGCTTAAGCTTAGGCTTATGCTTCCCCAATTGGTAATTGGTCTTGTAACGTTTGAATAAAAAAACGGCGAACTTCTAAAGTAAGTAAATTTTCTAGATCCGATTCGTTGTATTGTTTAAGCAAATTTTCAGGTTCGCAGCTACAGGAGATTATGTGTTCAAAAGTGTATCGCTAACTGATGATAGGTGTTATACGCATTTGAGAATATGAACCATAGGTGCTGTGAGAGAACTAACCCACTCAAATAGCCATGATAATGCTACGTTAATCAGACAGAAACATTTGCAGAAACTATTAACCCACTTACCCTGTAATATGTTGAATAATTTTTCGCCCAAAAGTAATGTGAATTTTACTAAAATATTAACTATTATAATGAACCTAAATCATACCTGCCTATTAATAAAGCTAAAATAGAATTTTTAACCAAACACGAAATCCGAGTCTGCCAAATGTAAAAATACTCGCAAGCTGAAACCATTTCGTTTCTTAATATTTCAATTTAAAGTCATTTTGAAAAAATTTTTCGTCTCAACTCAAAATCACCAATGTTTACCTTGTCCAACACATACGGGAACCAGTAAATGGCCTACCTAAATAAACGTCCACGCATCACTGGCAAACGCAACATTCTTGAAATCGATTCGAATTTTGAAACGTTATTTTGCTAATTTTTTGAGTCAAACATTCATTTTGTTAGCTTCTTGTTCGACAGCTGTCTACCGGATACAATGATTGTTCATCAAACCAGCGATGTACCACTGCTAAACGAACAACATTCGCGTCCGCAACGGCAATCGAGTGTTCATAGCGGATACGGAGATGGTCAACAGCAGCAACAGCGACAGCAACAACAACAACAACAACAACAACAACAACAAACCGGATCCGGATCTTCGCATTATCGGACACCAATGTGTAACAGTGTTGAACCGGGCAGTAGTTTACCGCAAGGATCAAAAGTATTGCCGCATTCACAGAATGGTCATCATGATGTCATTGTTATGATGCCGCAAAAAGAAAGGTAAACACAACTGTTGCTAGGGTACCCGACGTAGGGGTGTATACCCAGGAGGTTAGATTGGAGCGGTCGATATTCAAAAATCGGCAAAAATACTGGGCAAAGAGAATGCCATCAAACACACACTTTCCCTCCGACAGGCTTACGCGAACGCGTAAGCTTAGGTTTCGTCTTAGGTTTCGAAAAAAGCAGAGTTAAGCCTACGCATAAACCGTTTCCGAAACCTTTATTCTGGCTTTGGTCTGAGCTTAAATCTAAACCTAACAAGTAATTTGACGGATAGCCAGAAATACGGTCGCTGCGAGTGAAACAAACAGTGTCATCTGGTCATCTCAAATGTGGCATGCATATAAACATTTCACGTCTACAGTTGTCGTAGGGTCAAACCCTTCTTTGCGTTCTCTGTGCGGAAGTCCTTAGTTGTTTACACAAGAATCCCGTTTAAAATTTTTTACGCAATTTTCACACTCCTTTTCAAAATCCAAACTATGACCCTGGCCTCGAGTACCTAAAAATTATCCAGTTAGCCGATGTATTGAACGGGGCCGGAACAGTAATATAAACGAATTCCTAAGCCTAAGCCTAAGCCTAAGCGTAAGGATGAGCCTATTCCTAGACCGAAGCCTAAGCCTAAGCCTAAGCGTAAGGATGAACCTATTCCTAGGCCGAAGCCTAAGCCTAAACGTAAGGATGAGCCTATTCCTAAGCGGAAGAATGAGCCTATTCCTAGGCCGAAGCCTAAGCCTAAGCCTAAGCGTAAGGATGAGCCTATTCCTAAGCCGAAGCCTAAGCCTAAGCCTAAGCGTACATTCTTTTGTATGTGCAACACATATTCCTTTGAAGGTTGCCGCGAGACAATACCCGAGTCAGCGTCCGAAGACGGTGACAGTATAACATTTTGTCTAATATGTGGTGAAAAATTGTACAAGAGCCATGAAACAATTAGTAGATACGCGTTTGCCATTGTTCCGTGGCCAGGGACATCCAGTATATCTGGTATTGGCATTCCCTCTGAGGAGATTTTGAACCCTTTTTCTTTTAAAGGGAAGCGTGCACTGTTAAAAATAGGGAGTCAAATTGACTCTCTGGGAAATAGGCTTTTCCTGACTACGCAAACTGAGTCAAATTCGACTCCGCCAGATTTAAATTCGATTCACTGAATCACTCAGTGAGTCTATAATTTGACTTGCTATTTTTTTACAGTGTGGCAGTTTGTGAACTCTCAGTCATACGCGATCGAAAGATTCTTACTATACTCAAAAATAATAATCTACATTGAATATAAGTACTGTAGTGACCCGAATAAGAGGGGGGTATTAAGAGGGGGTCCCCGTTTTGAGTCCTAATCAATAGGACTTCGTATCCCCAATAAAAGTCCGTAAGCGGATAGAGTCTCTAAACCCTAATTAGAGTCCATAAATGTCAATTATCCCTAATTGTAGCGCATAAATGACTCTAGGGCCAACAAAAACGTTGAGTTCGAAACTTTAAAGCGTACTTAAGTTTTGAAAGTACATTCCGAAGTATCATCTTGCATTATCGGTCAAGCTATTGACACAAGACAAATAAACGATTAATTCAACGGATAGTTGCAGTACCGGATATATTTCAGTAACGTGGGGCGGCGTAGCGTGGGTTAAAAATAAATAACAGGCCGTAACCGGAATAACAGGGGAGGGGTACACTCTGGAGAAGCCAAACAAATATAAAGTCCCCCTCTTGTTCGGGTCACTACAGTATATTTAGAACTTTTGGCTGTAGAACCTGTAAATTCGAAAAATTAAAATTGATTGGGTAGTCGGAACCCCCTTATAATTCATTCCTAAATTTGTCCCCCCAAAATGTTTCGCTCTACAGACAAGCACATATATCGCTGTTCTCCGTGGATTTTACCCGTACGCGATACCGGGACCGTTATACATACAAACATTACTTTTTGAAAGTAAAATTCTGTTTAAGAATTTAAAAGTTTTCAATACAAATTTTTAAATTATCTTGTGTTGGAAACATTTTCCAAACAATTTTGCGAAAGTTTCAAATTTTTGGTATATCATCATTTGGATGTTGGTTGCTAAGACTGTCTTTTCGTTTGTCTGAAACAATTTGACCTTTGGTACTGTAAGTACTCTCGACATGATGTAGTCAGATATAATAAGTTTGTGATCGCTCAAGCTTTTGATACAATGTTTAATTCAACGGATATATAGTTGCAATACCAGCTATGTATCAGTAACGAAGCCCGGTGGGATCGGGCTAAAATAAATAACAGTCCGTAACCGAAGACCAGGGAATATTCCCTAGAGAGGCCAAATAAATATCAGTCCCAACTCTTATTCGGGTCACAACAGTAAAATGTTCGCCTCTTTCAGACAGTGCTGCGGTAAAATGTCACTGATGGAAGGCTGTCTTACTTGGATCGCTTTAATCTTATTAGCCACGGTTCTTGGCATCGTCCTGGCTTGGGTAATTGTTACGAGTGGCTTTCAACAGTCGTGTGATGTAGAAATTGGTAAGTACGCTGCAAAAAATGATGAGTCAAATTGACTCTTTCCGAAATAGGCTCTACGAGACTACGCATAATGAATCAAATTCGACTCCGCCAGATTCAAATTCGACTTACTAATTTGCACGTTTAACGCTGGCAGAGTTAAATTTGACTCAGTTTGTGTAGTTACGTAGAGCCTATTTCGGAGAGAGTCAAGTTGACTCACCATTTTTTGCAGTGCAAATCTATAAAATATTTTTTTAAATTTCACAAATGTGGTTTAGCAAGAGTGCATGATACACTTTAACAAGACAGCATGCAACTGAGTATATTGTGGTGTACAGAAATATGTACCCAGCGCACGTTGTATTTTTAGCCGTTCCTGTTATTTTTAGAGGGTGTCAAAATTTTTAGAAATTTAAATTCATATATTGTTGTTGGGTCGCTTATATTTCTAATAACATTTTTTGTTTAATGTATAAAAAATGGAACAACTTAAATAAGAGGGAAGGGCAAACACATCGAGCGTTGGTATATTATGTGTCACGCACCACCTAATGAGTTGCGTACTCTTGTAATCATCCACTCTCGGTTTTAGCACACTCTTGTAATCATCCACTCTTGGTTTTAGCACACTCTTGTAATCGGCCACTCTCGGTTTGAGCACACTCTTGTAATCATCCACTCTTGGTTTTAGCACACTCTTGTAATCGTCCACTCTCGGTTTTAGCACACAGCAATTTTCTGAACCTAAGTCTTAGATTTACGTCTATGCCTTAAAACAAAATATTCAAATATATAAATGTGTAAAACTAAAAAGAGTTTAAATTATTTTAGATATCAACAAATGTTCGAGCACCAATCCGTACGCGTGTTTGAATAATTCAAATCTGATTGGCTCACTGCTCGTAAATGACTCAAATAAAACGTGTACTTCAGCTAATTGTGCGCTGATTGGTTAGTTTTATCGGCCAATGTTACTTTAATGGGTGTAACAGTAGATTAAACGTATCCCTAAGCCTAAGTCTAAGCCTAAGCGCCGCAAAAATGTGTGCAGCCTAAGCCTAAACCTAAGCCTAAGCAAAAAATGTAATCTAGAATCTAAACTTACTGTTTTACGGACCCACCAGAAACTTGGACGTCCATTAAAGTAACATGGGCCGTTTTATCTATGTGAACTTTAGTCAAAACTGGCATATATTTCAAGATTCCTAAGTGTGTTTTTTGCCTAAGTCTAAATCAAAGCCTTAGTTTAACCAGTTATACTCTAAAAGTAGTCATACAAATCAAACCAAAGTATGGTTGAAATATAGAATATATTAAAGGCACCAATAATACTGCTGCTTTATATTGTTGGTTTGTTTGTTTGTTTGTATGTATGTTTGGTTGTTTGTTTGTTTGATTGTTTGATTGTTTGGTTGTTTGTTTGTCTGCTTGTATGTTTGTTTGTTTTTGTTTGTTTGTTTGATTGTTTTTGTTTGTTTGTTTGTTTGTTAGTTTGTTTATTTGCTTGTTTGTTTGGTTGTTTGGGTGTTTGTTTGTTTGTTTGTTTGTTTGTTTGTTTGTTTGTTTGTTTGTTTGTCTGTTTGTCTGTCTGTCTGTCTTAATCAATTTACCTTCATAAAATTTACACATAACAGTGGCGGAAGTTCAGCGCGTTTGTACACTTTCCTTCCACGTTTAAGAATAAGGCATACGGTTAGACTAATAGGCTCCGGCTTTAACTTTTACGCAAAGGCTTTGGACAATGCTTGGCGTTAAACTGACGTTTATGTAAACCTTTTCAACGCCTAAGCCCGAGTCTAAACTCAAGTCTGTAGGGAGAAAGTGTACAAGAGCCGAATTGAAAGCGAAGTTGAACTTGATTGAATTAGCCGTTCCCAACTTATGATCGAGTCGCTTCCCATGATCGAGTCGCCGCCCATGATCGAGTCGCCGCCCATGATCGAGTCGCCGCCCATGATCGAGTCGCCGCTCATGATCGAGTCGCCGCTTATGATCGAGTCGCCGCCCATGATCGAGTCGCCGCCCATGATCGAGTCGCCGCCCATGATCGAGTCGCCGCTCATGATCGAGTCGCCGCCCGAGATTCAACTTGTACAAAAGTGTTTCTTTTAGCATCCCACTTTCTACGCAATATGGATCAAGACGCTGATCCGTGTAATGATTTTTACCAATTCGCATGCGGTCACTACTCAGATCATACGCATTTGGCGGATGCACAAACTTTGGTGTCTCCCATTCAGGATATTGAAACGCGACAACATCATTGGTTAAGAAGTAGGACGTCGTGTTCTTGTTTTGTGTGAATGCATATGAACAGGAGTGAGCGCATGGCGGATCCTTGCCAATACTTACAGGAGTGAACCCATTGGCGGATCCTTGACAATACTTACAGGAGTGGCGATATTTACAATATTGAAAAAATACGATTGCGAACGAAAGCGAGCGAGTAGCCAAACGCAAATTTTAATACCAAGTCATAAGAGAGCATTTTGGTTTTGACCCCTGATAGCCAGTCATAGGCCTTTGGTAGTCATCGCTTGGATCCGACAGTGAGGTATATACTTGTGTTGAAGTCACATGTTTCAACAATGGTAAGGGTTGCGCTATACTTTTTGACCATTTTAATTTTACCCTCCTTTGCTGTATACGTTCGGCGTCGTCTGGTATGACAGGCAAAGATTGCACCCGGCGAATTGATCTCCCCGGAAAATATGCCGGCCAACCTTGCTTCTCTCCGGAAAGATTGGCAAAGATTGCACCCGGCGAATTGATCTCCCCGGAAAATATGCCGGCCAACCTTGCTTCTCTCCGGAAAGATTGGCAGCCTGATCTTTCCGTGACTGGAAAATTGGTCTGTCAATCTTTCCGGAGGATAAATTCTCCGGGGAGAAAACTAGGCCGGCCCACGTATAGAACAGGGCCGGAACGTTCTCCGGCAGGACTGTAATAGAGAGTAAGCTTAAGCTTTAGACTAATTTTTTTGCTCAGGCTTAGGTTTAGGCTTAGGCTTAAGAATATGCGTATACTAGTGTTCCGATCCTGTTCTATACATTGGTCATCAGGCCTGTGATACCGGTACCTTGACTTATCGTACGTGAAATGTAGACCGTCAAGGTCCTCCGCAAACTGGGGCATCCTAATGAAGCTTTGTGCTCTTGTATACTTGTCCACAAATTCATACTTAGTCTTAGGTGCAGAAATAGATATATTTGAGCCTAATCAAATCCTTTTCCTCTGCCTTGTCAGTCTAGGTAGGAACCAGGACTTCAGACCCTTTAACTAAGCAGCTGGAAAACCGGGCTTCCGGACCGGGGATCGAACTCTCAGCCTACGGATCGTTAAGCGAATACTCTACCACTGAGCCACGCAGCCCGCCTCTCCAACTGCATTTATCGTCGACCATATGTGTCGACCGTATGCTGCCAGCCAAGCATACATACAGTGCATTGCACTATATTGCATGTGCACATAACGAGCAAGCATGTCTCCAGTGGCGGATCCAGGATGTCAAAATGGGGGGGGGGGGGCAAAATTTCACAGGTAATAAACTTACTTTTGACCCGCACACAAACCACGAATTATTGTCATAAAATTGCCATATAATTTTTGTCGACATGCTGTTTGGGGGTGGCCACGGCCGGGGTGGCCCCCCCATGGATCCGCCATTGCATGTCTCATATGCTTACATGCCTGAAACCTTAAGCTTCATTTTTACTTAAATATTTAACTTGTAGCAAGGTTGACCAGAGTGGTAACCTTTAGGTGTATAACAGCGCAAAATATCTTCAGTTCAATTGGCGTGTTTCCTTACTAAATTCATGCAAGAAACCGTTTTATCAGCTGGTTTCAGTTTTGCTCGAAGATCCACCCCAAGACACCGAAGCCAGCGATGACCAGAAAAATCAAACTCCTAGCAAAGATTTAGGATCAGAATCATTCGTGAAAACGTTTTATCGATCTTGCTTGAACGAAAGTACGCTAAATAACGTTTAGCTAATTTCAATGGACAAACATACAACTGTTAGAGGTGTTTTTGCCTTCCCCGCAAGCTTCTAAGCTTACATCTACACTGCAAATAACGGTGAGTCAACTGGACTCTATCCGAAATCGCCTTTTCCGGACTACACAAACTGAGTAAAATTCCACTCGGCCAGAGTCAAATTCGACTCACTGAGCTACTCGAGTTAAGTCGAATTTGACTCTGGCGGAGTCGAATTTGACTCAGTTTGTGTAGTCCCGCAGCGCCTATTTCGGAAAGAGTCAATTTGACTCACCATTTTGTGCAGTGTAAGCCTAATTTGGTTTGATAAGCATGAGAACGACTAATGTGAACAGACAGTTTAGGCAGGAACTATGACGTCAGACCTTTTTAACTAAACAGCTAGAAAAGCGAGTGACGTTTGGTTTCTAACTCTACGAGATACGGAAGCCAGCTTTGCTAGTTAGCTATATGCCTATGTGACTATCTACTAGACACTGGTGAAATCCCTAAAACCGTAATCACATGTGCAAGTTTTTGTGCCGAGACAAACCCAAAGCTGCAATTTGTGCGCACAAATGTTTGTCAGTAAGCAATTGCAGCGACAACTTGCACTTCCACTGTTTAGCAACGAATAATTGCAGCTGCAACCGGCAGTTGCAAGCTTTATACTCACTGCAAATACTTAAACGTGCAAGTTGCAACTGCAACTTCTCACTGCAAAAACTTGCACGTGTGTTAATGAAACTCACGTTTCGATTTTAGCCAGCCGTCCATTTGTTTCGCTGCCTACAATTTTGGGGTTCATTGAGGACCTTGGCGGATGGCCCGTTCTCACTGGAACCGGCCGAGGGTGGACTCCGCCGGCCGATGGGGAGCGATATTCGTGGGAGCGGGTATCGGCCCGAATTGTACGAAATCATGCGCTTCGGTTCATTATTGACGGGTACGTCGCACATGACGCCAAAAACACTAGTCGGCACGTCATTGAAGTAAGTTGTTGTTTACCATAACGTACTTTGTTTACTTTCTTCCACACTAACGTTAATTTAATAGAAGTCGGAAGTTTGCTTGACAGCTTTATATTACATTATCACATGTTTAGGCTTAGGCTTAGTCTTAGGTTTAGGTTTAGCCACAGTTTCGTTAATAGGTGCGTGAAAAGACACTTGAAACCGGGCGAAAGCAACCAAGTATTTAGTTTAGAACCGAAAAGTTGTAGGGCTGAAACTGCAAAACGGAAAGAGTGCCATCCCAAAAATTGGGACGAATTCGTTGCCACGACAACGCTTGTTTGACAACGTTTATAGAATTTTGTGTTAGTGATTTTCTGCATGCACTAAGCTAATTTAGTACTTCACAAGCTCGTAGTCTGCTCAACGTGATAGGAAGGCGACAGAGTTGTAGAAAACATAAGCGGCTGATTTTACAAACATGACAGTTTTAGCTAAAACTTTTAAATGGTGCGAATTGTTTCCGCGTAGGCATAGTGGTCCACTTTGATAAGGTTACGGAACGGTTGGTTCGTTTACCGGTTCCTGGTTGCAGATTAGCGGTTTCAGTATTTATCGAATCTTGAAACAAATATGTGTGGAACTCATAAGCGTAGGGTGCACGTTTTCCAGCCAGGGCCAAAATTAATTTCAGTGCATAAAAAGCGCTGTGCGCATTTATGTTCAAATATTGTTTCAACCCACGGTTGAAGTCATTATCACCGTTCAACTCAACTGTTTGTGATGCTCGGAGTAAACGAAAGATTTGTCAAATTAAGTTTGTTTCAAAGAAACTTTCCAAGCTGTTGAACTTATCGAATAAATACTGGCTGACTCGCAACATCTTTAAGTTTACCATTTTGGCCTATGCAAAGGTCATGGGCGGAACGTTTTTTTGAATGACTGCAATAAACTATAAGCTTTAGTGTAATTTTTGCTTATGCTAATAGGCTTAGGTATAAGATAAGTTTACGTTTAGATTTAGGAATAAGCTTATTCTACTGTTATGGCCCTGTACTATATATTGGCTAGAGTTTCGAAAATAGAGTAAAACCATGTCAAAAAGTGATTTGTTCACAAACTCAAATTTGATTATAAATTTAGGGCAACTCACTTGTAGTCAACATATGAAAAAGTTTTCAAAATCGAACCATTTTGCCAAACATAGGTTGTGTGAGACGGAAACGTTTGGATTAAAGGTTTTTTGCGGCACCAGGTCGCTGTTTGTACACTGCAAAAAATGGTGAGTCAAATTGACGCTCTCCGAAATAGTCTCTACGGGAGTACACAAACTGAGCCAAATTCGAATCCGCCAAAGTCAAACGTACGGCGAAGGTAGTCAAATTGGACTCTGGTGTAGTAGACCTACAGTCGGCAATTGTTTTTGATGTTTTCAGTTTGATCAGGCTGAACTGGGTTTAAAAAGTCTACAGTTTTTTCTGAACGGTTCAGATACTCATCACATGCAGCAATACATTCGATTTATTACCGATACCACTGTATTATTCGGTAAGTCCATCAAACTTTGTGTTTCATATAGCTCTACTAGCGATGGGCATAAAAAATAACTCGACATTTCCTGTAATTTTATAACGGAAACAGAAAAGAACACCGATAACGGATATCCGGTTACACTCTGGTACATAGAAAAACAGTTGCATTATCACAAACGGCGTCAGATACAACGCATTCACTAATAATATAACCAAGAGACAACAATGACTCTTTACAAGAGTGTGCAACTGGGCACATTCTGTGTAGAAAAAATGTACCCCACACGCGTTGCGGTTTTGGCCAACCTCCCCTTTATTTAGAGGGGGGTACAAACGGTACGTACCATGGCACTTTATGCATGCGGCATCAAACATGCTCCACTTATAGTTTAATTTACGGGTATTCATGTGATAGCGACCTTCCCTCTAAATAAGGGGGGGTTGGCCAAAAGCGCAACGCCCGGTGGTGCATTTTGTACCATGCGGACAACAGGAGTTGCATACTCTTTTTATTATTCACTCTTGATAAAACCGAGAGTGCATGGTACAAGAGTGTGCAACTCTTTGAGTTCCGCATAGTACAAAATGTACCAATTGGCGTTGTGTTTTTGGCCAACCCCCTTGTTTAGAGGAGGGGTTGATGTCACATGCAAAAACCCTAAATTTAATTGTAAACGGAGCAATTTGTTGTCGAATACAGTATGTGCCATGGTTCGCCAAGGTTGTACCCCTCTAAACAAAGGGGGGAGGGCAGGACAGAAATGCAACGCGTGCCGGGTACATTGTTTTGTACACAGAATGCACCCAGTTGCATGCTCTTGCTAGTACGCATCATCCACTCTTTATATAAAAATGCCAACCTTTTTCAGGATAGGCATACAAGGATTTTCATTGACTTACAAACAAGGTTGAAAATTTCGCATGGGGGGAATGTTTTCCAGAAAGATTGAGCCTAAGTTTCCCCCTGTCCAACAGATCCACGGTTGATCATTGTAAACGACTATATACACGCTGTAAGCAGCGATTGACCGGATATTAATTTTACCGGATATCGGAACCGGAGCCGGATAGTAAATTTTGTACCGAAACCGGAGCCGGATGTTAGCCGGATATAGGATCTAAATATGTACACTGTTGGAACTATTTGAGTCGTGCAAAACTATATATTTATAGGTTTATGATCAATTGTTGGCTTGCATTTTTCATTCCATGTCAGTGCCCAGTTTGAACTTGCCCTGAACTGCAGTCGCTGTAAAATACCTAGTATTTTGACGTATAAAAACAGTTTTATGGTATTTGGAACCACAACTGCAACTATCCGGTATCCGGTAGGTTTATGTCGAATATCGGAACCGGATACAGATGTCGGGTATTTGCCGGATATTAAACCGGAACCGGATATCCGGTCGATCCCTAACGGTAAAGCATAAATTTAAACATTTTTAATTCGTATATAATTTTTAGGTGCAAAACCAGAAATCGCTGGTGTTGAAATGAAAGAAGTCGCCGAGTTTGAAATCGCTCTTGCTCACGTAAGCTTTCCAAACATAACTACTGTATTGACCCGAATAAGATGGGGAGGGGTAGTAAGAGGGGGTCCCCATTTTGAGTCCGAATCAATTGTAGTCCGTATCCCTAATAAGAGTCCGTAAGCCGTTGATGGATACTTGAGGTTAAGCATGGTAGGACAAAAGAAAGACTGTTATTAACAACTCATCATACGTTAGCATGCTTAAAATTTGAATATAATAGCTACATATCCTAAAATCAAAATTTTATGTTGAGAAACTTATATAATTTGAAAATTTTGTCCGTCACCATAGACCCTGCCTTGCGATCATCAGTCAGCGGCGGACCAAAAACGGGCCATAGGTCAGGTGTTCCCTCAGCTGGCCCTGTCACTTTGAAAAAGGGTTGGTATCCTGCGTTGTGATTATCAGGTAGTGGCGGACCCAAGGCATGCCATGGGCCAGGTATCGCTCAACCGGCCTGCCAGGTTAAGAAAGTGTTGCTATAAGAATGTTTCACTTTAAGCTTAAAATGCGTTTTTAGCCAAATCGGTTAAAAATATCCGGAAATGCAAGGCAAAGTCGGAAATTTAGCGCATTCGGCACAATTTGTACCTATAAAACTACCCAAACATTTATCATCTCGGCCGGAAAATGTTGGATCGACCACTGTCAAGGCTCATGTAAAGATCAGGGGCGGAACGTTTTTCTGTGGGAGTAGAAAAGACTAATCTTAACCTGTAGACTAATTTTTGTGTTTGACTTAGATTTAGACTTAGGCTTAGGCTTAGGAATATGCTCATTCTTACGCTTAGGTTTAGGCTTAGGCTAAGGCTTAGGCTTAGGAATATGCTCATTCTTACGATTAGGTTTAGGTTTAGGTTTAGGCTTAGGCTTAGGAATATGCTTATAATGCTGTTCGGACCCTGTTGTTTATATGGGCCACTGTCATCAGTTCGTGATATGGTATCATCAAAACAAAAAAATGCCTACATTTTGAAATTATCAGAAACTAGCATTAAGCTCTGGAGCTTATTGGCGTAGCCAGAAAAAAAAGTTCGGGGATGGACCGACCTGCTATTATATATTATTGTATTTTCAAACCCGATCATCGAAGCGATTTATTCATTTAAGCAATTTTCACAAGGGAAAACTTTAATTTTTTTAAATTTTACAATTTTACAGGGGATGAAGCAAGAGAATGCGCTTCCAGTGCACCCTTTTTACGCCTAATGATATCTGAGCTGACTCCTTAAGTTATTACCATACTGAGATTTGGTGGGCCACTATATCACAAACAGAGGGGTCTCGTCCGCTTACCCACCCTCAGGTTGGCTCATGTTACTTTAAGAGGAGTAAACGTTTCTGGTGAGCCTATAAAATAGTGGGTTCAGATTTTAGATTACAATGTTTTCCTTAGGCTAAGGCTTGGCTTAGGTTTAGGCTTAGGAACAAATTATTGCAACGCTTAGGCTTAGGCTTAGGCTTAGGAATATTGGCCCTCAGGCTTATAGGGCAAGGTTCAGGGTTAAATCGTTTACTTTAAATGTAAGGCAAACGGTACGAGAGTCGAACTAAACTTTGTTATATACCACTTTTAGGCTATGGATTCGCCTGTAGTACGTAGAAATCGTACTGCACTGTACAATATGTTCACTTTACAATCATTCGAAGAAACGTATCCGCATGTGAGTACAATTTTTACCATCAAGATTTACATTTAAGCGCGTCTTGGTTATTTAGGATTTAGCTAAAACTGAATTTCAAAGCTCCAAGGTAAAAACAGCCTTTACACCCATGTGAAGATTATGGGCGGATCGGGTTTTTTGTGGGACTGCAATAAAGTAAGCTTAATCTTTAGACTAATTTTTTCTTTTCGCGTAAACTACGGTATAGGCTTAGGCTTAGGTATAGTTTTACCTTTACACTTATACTTAGGCTTACGATTAGGCGTACGTTTAGGCTTAGGCTCAGGAATATGCTCATATTACAGTTACGGCCGAGATCTATACATTGGCCAAGGCTTGTACTAAATCTATGCTAACCATGGTAGTGCTGTTGAGGAATTGCAATTTTTCCAAACTTTCTCTTTTACCATAGAACCCTTAGAACGCTTTAAAACACTTAGGCTTAGGCTTAGGCTTAGGCTTCCCCCCCCCCCGGGGAGGCTTAGGCTAGGCTTATGAATATGCTCATATTGACAGTTACTGCAAACGATTTCCCTACACATTGGAACCCAAGGCTAGTACTAAGATCTATTGCTAACCATGCAAAATAGTCGCTGTTGACGGAAATGATAAAACTTCCTTTCAAACTTTCTTAGGCTTAGGCGTACACTTAGGCTTAGGCTTAGGCTTAGGCTTAGGCTTAGGCTTAGGCTTATGAATATGCTCATATTACAGTTACTGCCGAGTTCTACACATTGGCCAAGGCTTGTACTAAATCTATCCTTTATCATGTACAATGGCTGTTGAGGAACCTGGGCCCCCCAACAGTTTCTCGACAAAAATTTTTCTAGCATTTTGTGACAATAGTTCACCGTTTGATGTATGGGTGAAAATACAGTTTATTACCGTTAAATTTGGGCCCACCATCTTGAAAATATCCTTTATATCATGTACCATTTTAGGGTAAGTGACAAACGTTTAATTGCTTCGCGGGCTAACATTTGTTCTAGATTGATCTCCATAGTCATCTGGAAGTCATGTTCGACGGTATTGGACCTAATTCAAATTCAAATCAAGCCACAATCGGTTCCGATACCCCTGTGATTATTTGTAGCCGAAATTATTTCGCAAATTTAAAATCAGTCATTGAAAGTTTTGAACCCAGGTACTCAAACGTCGCTTAGAAGTTATTTGATACTAATCCTAAAGTTACTCTACTAGTAACGGCTCATGTTACTTTTAGGCTCGTCCAGATTTCTGGTGTGTCTATAAAAGAGTAGGTTTAGATTCTAGATTACATTTTCTTTGCTTAGGCTTAGGTGTAGGCTTCGGACCACATTTTTTGCTACGCTTAGTCTTAGGCTTAGTCTTAGTCTTTGGCTTAGGCTTGGGCTTAGGCTTAGGCTTAGGCTTAGGACCACATTTTAGCCACGCTTAGGCTTAGGAATACGCTTAATCTACTGTTACGCCCCGAAAAGTAACATTGGCCCCAATAGCTATTAAAGCCGTATCATAATCCAGAGCCTAAACCTAAACCCTGCACATTAACTCAAGCCTAAATAGATGCCTATAAGTGAGTAGGGAAATTTAATAATTGTACTCTATTCATGATTTTGCATTTAATGTAACCTTGGAATTAGCCGAATAAGCTTCTGCTGCAAATCTGGCTAACCCTCAAACCTGGGCCAGTAGTATTAAATGTATGTAGCACCTATCACCAGTTGGTGATAGCTCTTGTAACTTTCGAACCAGAAATTCAGCACATTTTTCACATAACATTTGCTCTCCTGCACCAATTTTGAGGTTAACAACTACAATAGTTAGTGAGTTTGAAAACCTATTAGTAACTGATGATAGTTACTATACACATTTGAGAATATGGTCCCTGAAGCTGAGCGATCTGTTTGAGTTTGTCAAAAAATTAATTCTTATATTTAAGTGTCAAAAAGTTAATTCTTAAATTAAAATTTCAAAATTTTAAGTCATTTTCTCTATTTTTAGAGTGATTCAAAATTATCTCGTATGGCGTGTAGTTAAAGCGTACCTGATATTTATGGATGACTATTTTCGGCGACCGTCGGACCGGCTTCAAGCTTACATTTTAGGCATTAATACACGAGCCGAAATTTAAGTGCTTATTCATGTATCGGTTAAGTTTACACTAGAAAACACTGCTCAGCATTTGAGCAAAAAGGAATATGTTTCATATTGCTATTAAAAGTATGGTAAACTAGATCAGCACATTCGCTGATGTAACCTGGAAAAGTATTAAGAAACATAGGCCAAATCATGTTAATTATTATTTTTCTGAACATCTCGACACAAATTATTTAACATTGAGTTTTTGACAGGATTTGTTAGCAATTTTAGAATTCTTAGGGTCGGAGCATGGCTGAGGTATTTGATTTTGCAAGTTAATGATGTTCCAGATACGGTGCGATTTGTGAGCTTCGATAGCGTGATATGCAGTGAAAAGATAAATACTCGGGTGGAAATGGATTTATATAATTTGTCATAGGTAAAAATGAGTAAACTAAAAGCCATTATGTGACCTTTTTAATCATATTGGATTGTTTTTGTCTGTTTAGAATATCTAACAAAATTGTATCAAAACTCTCACCATTATGTCGCCACACAATGCTCTTATGAAATTCAATTAACTATGGTATACAACGCATAGGTATTTAATAGTTTTTAGAGAACTTCAATATACATTCATGGTTAGTATCTGTCTAATTTAGAATTCGCTTTGCATTCAAGAAGATTTGTTTTAACAGATTAAGATTTTCTTCGAATATGTTTCAGAAATTAATATGACATGTGAAACACCGTTGGGAAACCAACCTTGGTCCAACCGTGGACCAACGTTGGTACCGCCCCGCTGACCAACCGTTAGGTAACCAACCGTTGGAAAACCGATCGTTGGGGTGAAACCAACCGGGGTGAACCAACCGTTGGGTAAAACCAACCGTTGGGTGAACCGACCGTAGGGGTAACCACCGTTGGTACCAACCGTTGGCACCACCGTTGAGGTGAAACCAACCGTTACCAACCGTTAAAACCAACCGTTGGGGCAAAACCAACCGTTGGGGTGACCAACCGTTGAAAACCAACCGTTTGAACCAACCGTTGAGGTGAACCAACCGTTGGGTAAGCCAACCGTTGGGGTGAAACCAACCGTTACGTGAGCCAACCGTTGGGTCCAACCGTTGCTAACCAACCGTTGCAACCAACTGTTGAGTGAACCAACCGTTGTAAAACCAACCGTTGGGGAAAAACCGATCCTGGGGTGAACCAACCGTTGTAAAGCCAACCGTGGAAACCAACCGTTGACACCAACCGTTGAGGTGACCCCGTAGTCCAACCGTGAACCAACCGTTGGGGTGAAACCAACCGTTGGGTGAAGCCAACCGCTGAGGAAACCAACTGTTGAGGTGAAACAACCGTTGTGGTACCGTCATTGGGGTGAACCAACCGTTGGGTGAAACCAACCGTTGGTAAAACCAACCGTTGAACCGACCGTAGGGGTAAACCAACCATGGTGCCAACCGTTACCAACAGTTAGGAAGCCAACGTTGAGGTAACCAACCGTTGGGGAAAAACCATCGCTGGGTAACGAACCGTTGGACCAACCGTGGGGTGACCAACCGTCGGACCACCGTAGAAACCAACCGTTGCGGAACCAACCGTTGGGCAAACCAACCGTTGGGTGAAACCACCGTTGGTGACCCCGCACCAACTGTTAGGTGAACCAACCGTGGGTAAACCGCATGGTGAACCAACCGTTGGGGTGAAACCAACCGTTGGGTAAAACCAACCGTTGGGGTGCACCGACCGTAGGGGTGAAACCAACCATTGGGGTAAGCCAACCGTTGCAGCCAACCGTTGAGGTGAAACCAACCGTTGGGGCAAACCAACCGTTGAGTAAACCAACCGTTGGGAAACCAACCGTTGGGTACCCACCGTTGAGTAAAACCAACCTTGGTGTGCCAACCGTTGAGGTGAACCAACCGTTGGACCACCGTTGGGGTGAAACCCCGTTCGAACCAACCTACCACCGTTCCCACCGTTGCACCAACTGTTGAACCAACGTTGGGTAAACCAACCGTTGGGGTGAAACCGACCGTTGGGGTAACAACCGTGGGGTCAGCCAACAGTTGAGGTGAAGCCAACCGTTGAGGGAAACCAACCGTTGGGACCCGTCCAACCGTTGGACACCGTTGGTCACCGTGGGACCCCGTGAGCCACCGTCGCCACCGTTGGAACCAACTGTTGGGGACCAACCGTTGGGGTAACCAACCGTCGGAACCGACCGTTGGGGTGAAACCAACCGTTGGGGTGCACCACGTTGAGGGCCCGTTGAACCAACCGTTGAGGCGAAACCAACCGTTGGGGAAAACCGACCGTTGGGCGAAACCAACCGTTGGGGTAACCGACTGTAGAACCAACCGTTGGGGTGAACCACCTTGGGGTAACCACTGGGTCCAACCGTGGGGTGAACCAACCGTTGTGCTCCACGTTGGGGTGACCGACCGTTAGGTAAAACCAATCGTTGGGGTGCCAAGTTGGAGTGAACCAACCTTTGGGACCACCGTTGGGGTAAAACAACCGTTGGGGTGAAACCACCGTTGGGGTGACCACCGTGAGGCCAACTGTTAGGTGAACCAACCGTTGTGGTAAAACCGTCATTGGGGAACCACCGTTGGGGTAACCAACCGTTGGGGTAAACCAACCGTTGGGGTGAACCGACCGTAGGGGTGAAACCAACCATTGGGGTAGCCAACCGTTGGCTAGCCAACCGTTGTAACCAACCGTGGGGAACCAACCGTTGGAGTAAACCAACCGTTGGGGAACACGTTGGGGGACCAACCGTTGGGTCCGCTGTTGGGTGCCAACCGTTGGGGTAACCAACCGTTGGGGTGAAACCAACCGTTGGGGTAAAACCAACCGTTGGGGTGAGCGCTGTTGTGAACCACCGTTGGGGTGAAACAACCGTTGGGTGAGCCAACTGTTGTGAACCAACAGTTGAGCTAAACAACCGTCCACGTGGGGTACCAACCGTGGCCAACCGTTGGGGAAAACCAACCGTTGGGGCAACCAACCGTTGGGTAACCACCGTTGGGTACCACCGTTGTGGTAAACCGATCATTGGGGTGACCAACCGTTGGGTAACCACCGTTGGGTAAACCAACCGTTGGGTAACCGACCGTAGGGGTGAAACCAACCATTGGGGTGAAGCCAACCGTTGGCGTGAAGCCAACCGTTGAGGTGAAACCAACCGTTGGGGCAAAACCAACCGTTGGAGTAAAACCAACCGTTGGGGCAAAACCAACCGTTGGGGTGAAGCCCACCGTTGGAGTAAAACCAACCGTTGGTGTGAAACCAACCGTTGAGGTGAATCCAACTGTTGGGGGTGAAGCCAACCGTTGGGGTGAAACCAACCGTTGACGTGAAGCCAACCGTTGAGGTGAAACCAACCGTTGACGTGAAACCAACCGTTGGAGCAAAACCAACTGTTGGAGTGAAACCAACCGTTGGGGTAAAACCAACCGTTGGGGGAAACCGACCGTTGGGGTGAACCGACTGTGGGTGAGCCAACCGTTGGGGTGAAACCAACCGTTGGGGTGAAACCAACCGTTGGGGTAAAACAAACCGTTGGGGTGGAAGCGACTGTTGGGGTAAACCACCGTTGGGTGAAATCACCGTTGGGTGAAGCCAACCGTTGGGGTGAAACCAACAGTTAGCTAACAACCGTTCGGAAACCAACCGTTGGGGTGAAACCAACCGTTGGGGCAAAACCAACCGTTGGGGCAAAACCAACCGTTGGGGCAAAACCAACCGTTGGGGTGAAACCCAACCGTTGGGGTGAAACCAACCGTTGTGGTAAAACCGATCATTGGGGTGAAACCAACCGTTGGGGTGAAACCAACCGTTGGGGTAAAACCAACCGTTGGGGTGCAACCGACCGTAGGGGTGAAACCAACCATTGGGGTGAAGCCAACCGTTGGCGTGAAGCCAACCGTTGAGGTGAAACCAACCGTTGGGGCAAAACCAACCGTTGGAGTAAAACCAACCGTTGGGGCAAAACCAACCGTTGGGGTGAAACCAACCGTTGTGGTGAAGCCAACCGCTAGGTAACACCGTAAAACCAACCGTTCGAGTAAAACCAACCGTTGGGGCAAAACCAACCGTTGGGGTGAAGCCCACCGTTGGAGTAAAACCAACCGTTGGTGTGAAACCAACCGTTGAGGTGAATCCAACCGTTGGGGGTGAAGCCAACCGTTGGGGTGAAACCAACCGTTGACGTGAAGCCAACCGTTGAGGTGAAACCAACCGTTGACGTGAAACCAACCGTTGGAGCAAAACCAACTGTTGGAGTGAAACCAACCGTTGGGGTAAAACCAACCGTTGGGGTGAAACCGACCGTTGGGGTGAAACCAACCGTTGGGGTGCAGCCAACAGTTGAGGTGAAGCCAACCGTTGAGGTGAAACCAACCGTTGGGGAAAAACCGATCGCTGGGGTGAAACCAACCGTTGGGGTGAAACCGACTGTTAGGGTGAAACCAACCGTTGGGGTGAAACCAACCATTGGGGTGAAACCAACCATTGGGGTAAAACCAACCGTTGGGGTGAAACCAACCGTTGTGCTGAAACCAACCGTTGGGGTGAAACCGACCGTTAGGATGAAACCAATCGTTGGGGTGAAACCAATCGTTGGAGTGAAACCAACCTTTGGGGTGAAGCCCACCGTTGGGGTAAAATCAACCGTTGGGGTGAAACCAACCGTTGGGGTGAAGCCAACCGCTGAGGTGAAACCAACTGTTGAGGTGAAACCAACCGTTGTGGTAAAACCGATCATTGGGGTGAAACCAACCGTTGGGGTGAAACCAACCGTTGGGGTAAAACCAACCGTTGGGGTGCAACCGACCGTAGGGGTGAAACCAACCATTGGGGTGAAGCCAACCGTTGGCGTGAAGCCAACCGTTGAGGTGAAACCAACCGTTGGGGCAAAACCAACCGTTGGAGTAAAACCAACCGTTGGGGCAAAACCAACCGTTGGGGTGAAACCAACCGTTGGGGTGAAACCGACTGTTGGGGTGAGACCAACCGTTGGGGTGAAACCAACCGTTGGGGTGAAACCAACCGTTGGGGTAAAACCAACCGTTGGGGTGGAACCGACTGTTGGGGTGAAACCATCCGTTGGGGTGAAATCATCCGTTGGGGTGAAGCCAACCGTTGGGGTGAAACCAACAGTTGAGCTGAAACAAACCGTTGCGGCAAAACCAACCGTTGGGGTGAAACCAACCGTTGGGGCAAAACCAACCGTTGGGGCAAAACCAACCGTTGGGGCAAAACCAACCGTTGGGGTGAAACCCAACCGTTGGGGTGAAACCAACCGTTGGGGTGAAACCAACCGTTGGGGTGAAACCAACCGTTGGGGTGAAACCAACCGTTGGGGCAAAACCAACCGTTGGGGGAAACCGACTGTTGGGGTGAGACCAACCGTTGGGGTGAAACCAACCGTTGGGGTGAAACCAACCGTTGGGGTAAAAGCAACCGTTGGGGTGGAACCATCCGTTGGGGTGAAGCCAACCGTTGGGGTGAAACCAACCGTTGAGCTGAAACCAACCGTTGGGGCAAAACCAACCGCTGGGGTGAAACCAACCGTTGGGGCAAAACCAACCGTTGGGGCAAAACCAACCGTTGGGGCAAAACCAATCGTTGGGGCAAAACCAACCGTTGGGGCAAAACCAACCGTTGGGGTGAAACCAACCGTTGGGAAGAAACCGACTGTTGGGGTGAAACCAACCGTTGGGGTGAAACCAACCGTTGGGGAGAAACCGACTGTTGGGGTGAAACCAACCGTTGGGGTGAAACCAACCGTTGGGGCAAAACCAACCGTTGGGGCAAAACTAACCGTTGGGGTGAAACCAACCGTTGGGGTGAAACCAACCGTTGGGGTGAAACCGACAGTTGGGGTGAAACCAACCGTAAGCTCTATAAAGTGGTGAAAGTTATAATCGTAAAATTATATAGCTAACGTGTAAAAAGTGTTGAACCAAAATGAAAAATTTCGTGCACTTTCTGTAAGGAGTTTTTTGACCGTAACTATTGACGACCACACTAGTTTGCAAAATCCCTTGGCACAAATATTCCCTACGTGCCAGGATACCAGTGTACAAAATTTAAACGATACAGGTCTGATATTACTTGAGCACCAACATGCGAACTAAACTGAAAATACGCGCTTGAGATGCGCGAATCATATATATGAACACTATCGTGTTCATATGACTATCGTGTTCATATGATTTTGGTCGTGGTTATATTCTTTGAAGCCCTATTCACACGTGCTAGTTTTTCTGTAGCAAT
Source organism: Enoplolaimus lenunculus (assembly GCA_030248215.1). Classification (NCBI taxonomy): domain Eukaryota; kingdom Metazoa; phylum Nematoda; class Enoplea; order Enoplida; family Thoracostomopsidae; genus Enoplolaimus; species Enoplolaimus lenunculus. The sequence continues at coordinate 71,325 of JASANG010000522.1, forward strand.
AAATTCCAGTGTAAAACATACAGGTCCATGCGTTGTCAATAGACTTTTGAACACAACTTTCATGTGTAAGTTGCAGCTTCAAGTTCTTGCTGTCTAAAAATGGCATGTGTGATAGGGCTTAAGGCTTGCGGGGCATCAACCCTCAGCGCCGGTTGGAGATTACTTCAAAATTAGTTAGGATAATGGGTAAAGCGATGGATTTGTGTTACGCTATTCAAAATATACTAAAATGTTTTCGTACGATATTGCAGTATCCAAATATATGAACTGGGAAGCTAAAGATTAACCAACTGTAACAATTTTTTCAAGCTAAAATACGTTCAAGACGTAATTTTGGGCTTAGAATGCCTGAGTTCATTCCGAATTATACTAAAAATTCGATTACTTATAAACACTTTTAACACAACTACTTCTTGAAACTAAAAAATTAGTATTTTACAATTTAACAGTTGTAAGTTTTGTAATATAAGAAAATTTATACTTTTAAGCATTTCAGACACAAACTTCTGAAGTTTTTCAGAGAATTTATGTTTGAAATACTGCCCATGTATAGAACAGGGCCGCAACAGTAGTGTAAGCATTTTCCTAAATCTAAGCATAAACCTAAGCCTAAGCGTATGAATGAGCCTATTCCTAAGCCTAAGCAAAAAATTAGTCTAAAGCTTAAACTTACTCTATTATAGCCTCTCCATAAAACGATCCTGCCCTGTTCTATACATGGGCCCAAATATTAATCGTTTTAGCGTGAAAGCTTAAAAATAATAAGAGTCTTGAAATTTTAAGACAATTTTTTGTCGGCTGATGATAGTTAACATAACCAGTCCAGCACCTAAACCAGATGTAAAGTAAATATAAAAAGTATTTTAACTTTATATTTTAGGTGGCGAGAATGCGTTGATGTGACAGAAAAGCTTTTACCAATGGCGTCAGGGGCAATGTTTGTTAAGCGTCACTTTGATAAAATTGCTAAATCTGAGGTAAACTGCAGTTGAAACAACGCGAAATTGTAGCCTGCAATTTTGAGTTGTAAAGTTTTACCAATAATCACTGCAGCATTGTGTAATTTATTGAACGAAGCAATTAAAGATATTAAAAACGTTGGACTGTTCGGTATATAAACCTGTAATCCATGCTTTGATGTGTGCCGAACTGGCATACTTCAAAATCAAGGTGTTGTCGCCCGGATTTTAACTATTTTAGCCGTGGCACAGCGTGATTGTCTGTTTATGTTTAATTCACACGCTTAGTTCTATACTAGTCAGCCGGTGTTGTGCAACGCGTAAAAGTTACAAAATGCAAAACCATCTGCGTGGAAATTTTCTTGTCACACAACAATCACGTTTCTGTTGTAATAGAAAATATTGTAAACAAAGTAATACTGGAACGTTGCCCGAAATACGTATATGGGTCATTCCTGCTTTAATTACAAGTAAAGCTGCGAACTTAGACATTGTCAAATTTTGGTTTTAGACCGAAGAAATGACTGACAATTTAAAACGTGCGTTCATTGAGAAGCTTAGCACCGGTGTAGACTGGATGGATGCCGACACACGACGAAATGCTCTGGCGAAAGCGAAAAGTTTAAAAATCAAAATAGGATATCCCGAATTTGTATATAACGAAACTCGGTTGATGCATAAATTTGGTGGAAAGGTAAGAGACGCTAAATGATTTGTTGTTTTTATTTTGAAATTCGGGCAAAATCGTAAGGCAGGGGGACCTTACCATTTTATCACAAAAAAATTTCTGACGGGGGGGTGTACGCCGCCCGCTCCATCTGGATCCGCTTCGGGTGAAAACGGAGACCGGACCCTCTTTTCCTGTTGTTTTCAACCGCCTGTGCTCTCCCTTCAGACTCGTATCTAAAAACTCGAAACCACCAAAGTTCATGCAAACGGAGCGCAACACCTGTGCGTCATCTACTTGGATTCCCCATTCGAACATCCCGCTGCGGCTCGAAAATCCACAAATTGGTGGATTAGGATCCGATGCGCTAAAATTCAGCGTCCTTCAGGTTTTCGTTAAGGAATATTTGCACTTAGAGTAGTCATGGGTTCAGTGGCATCCCTACACTATGTAATATCAAGAGTGGATGATCACTCTAACAAGAGTGTTGTGCAACCACTTAAATTTGTGTGGTACAAAATGTACCACCGGGTGTTGCATTTCTGGCTGACCCCCTTATTTAGAGTATTTAGAAGGGGGGTAGATGTTTGAAACTTAGAATGCGTATGGTTTTAAAATTATGGTTACAACTGCAATATTTCAACGTGTAAAATTGAAAAAATTGTCAAACTTGACCCCCCCTACAAATAAGGAGGGTTGGACAAAAACGCAACGCGTTCCGGGTACATTCTTTTGAGCACAGAATATACCCAGTTGCATACTCTTGTTATAAAGAGTGGTCATCGACTCTTGGTAATAGTGATTTGATAACATTCTGAAGCTCTTCTAGTCATGTTGACCATATATTTCTCCCATATATAGAACACGGCCGGATCGTTTTGCGGACAGGCTATACAGTTTAAGCTTAGAGTAATTTTTTGCTTAGGTTTAGGCTTAGAAATAGGCTCAACCATACGTTTAGGCTTAGGCTTAGGCTTAGGAATATGCTTATACTACTGTTCCGGCGCTGTTCTATACATGGACCATATATTTGAACTTATTTTAGAACAAACTGAGTCCAGACAACGTCATTTCAAACGTCCAATTTATTCGGGTGTCATCAATGAAAGAAGAATTACAAAGTTTATGGCAACCGCCAAAGGATGATATTTGGTACACAAGCCCGGCCGTGGTCGATGCCTACTATGCGCCGAATAATAACGAAATAGGTTAGTGTTTTTCGAAAAATACTTAGTTTTCTAGTTTTACTGCATCTAACGCGTCTATAAATGCGTCTATCTATGCCCAGGGTCCATGTTACTTTAAGGGGCGTTCAGGTTTCCGGTGCGTCTATAAAAGAGTAGGTTTAGATTCTAGGTTACATTTTTTTGCGGTTAGGCTGACGCTTAGGCTTACGCTTAGGAACTCATTTTTGCAACGCTTAGGATTACGCTTAGGCTTAGGCTTAGGCTTAGGCTTAGAAATACGCTTAATCTATTGTTACGCCCCTCAAAGTACCATTGGCCTATACCCAGACAGAAAAATGAAAACTCTCCCCCCCCCGAGGGCGGGGGACCCGGGGAACACCCACCGCGCGTACTTTTGCACCATGTGGTTTGTGACAAGTTTCACATTCTTGCTTATAGAGCCACCGCTGGCTTTCGGCGATACTCACAGTTGAGATTACAACTCCTTGGTTGTAGACGACGGCCCGTATTCTCAAATCTGTGTAGCATCTGTCACCAGTTAGCGATAGGTTTTCAATCTGTCGAACCGCTGCAATTGCGAATCTCAAAACTGTTTCAAAACTAAGACAAATCAAATGTGGAAAATACACTGACTGTCGCATGTCATCATGCGCTGGTTCAAAAGTTACAAGACCTATCACCAACTGATGACAGGTTCTATCCATATTTGAAAATATGGGCCGAGCTGAAAAGTTTTCCGTTTTTTCTCTGACGATCCGTTTTTGGTTTTAGTGTTTCCTGCCGGGATTTTACAGTTTCCGTTTTTTGTTCCGGGCGTCCCAAAATATGTCAGTTACTCGATGATTGGAGCAGTTATTGGTCACGAAGTTACTCACGGGTTTGACAATGAAGGTAGATTAAATTTAAAATTACACAGTAAATTTCAGTGAGTTCATTTTAACTCAGAATCAGTTCAACCACTCTCAGTGTGAGTGAGGACTATCAGAACTCTAAATTTTGAGTTGATTCAATTCATTCTGAGTTAAATAATCAACTCGCCTAGAGTCAACTATCGACTCAACTCAGAGTGAGTCAATGTTTACTGATATTAATTCAGAAATAACCAACTAGCAAGTTGAATTGAATACTCCACTCATTGGAATTTACAGTGTAGGCTTGTTTGTAGGCAGTCAAGCTAAACCAGACGTGTCTTGGCGCTGTTTTAGTTGAAAATTGCAAAGTGAAAAATTGAGCAATAAGAGAAGTTGAATAATTTTATAACGGGGTGCACCCGCAGGCAGTGACGGCGTTTTATAGCCGCACACCCGAAGAGGGTCCGAGAGGGCCTCCAACAAAATGTTCGCAGCTCTATCAAACTTCGTGGTCCGCGAAAATTTTTTAGTTTGCCAAGACGGGACTTTCTAACCCAAGGGTCGGGAACCTTCAGTTGGGGCTTTCGGGTGGCCGTTCCGCTGGCCCTGCCCGCAGGTGAAAACACTCTGAGCTGGAGGTCGATCGAACTTACTAGAACGGCGAAACTGAAGCTACACTGCAAATTCCACTGAGCTAATTAATCAATTCAGACAGCGAGTGTTTTCTAATTCAAACATACTCCTCTGTTCTGTTTTTGGGTCGGGGTATTAATCAATACCACTAAATCCTTGTCCTCCTACACGAGTTTCCACTTTCCGAAAAAACACCCTCAAAAAACTAACGAACAATGATATACGTGTAAGCATGTGAGACATACTTGTCCGTTATGTGCGCATGCAACATAGTGCAGTGCACTGTATTTATGTATGTAAGTGTCAGCATACGGTCGACATATAGTCGACGAAAAATGCAGTTGGAGAGGCGGGCTACGTGGCGCAGCGGTAACAGCGTCTGCCTGACACGCAGAAGGTCGCTAGTTCGAAACCACCCGTAACCCGCTCGAAGTCCCGGTTCCTACCTAGACTGACAATACGAATGTTGGTATCGCTAGTTTGGCCCATGTATAGAACAGGGCGGGATCGTTTTACGGAGGGACTATAATAGAGTCAGTTTAAGCTTTAAACTAATTTTTTGCTTAGGCTTACGCTTAGGCTTAGGCTTAGGCTTAGGTTTAGGAATATGCTTATACTAGTATTCCGGCCCTGTTCTATGCATGAACCGCTAGTTTTAACAGTAACACTACAAGTATAATCAAACCTTTATTCGGCAAATATAACTTCGCAAATTTTGCTAAGGTACAAAAAATTGTTCAACCACAATAGTTTGCGACAAATTTTACTACCAAAATTGCGAAAAAATGTCAAAGCTTCAACGGTAAGTCAAAGTCATCGTTATTAGCGAACTCGAAGCAGTAGAAAAACGGACGTTGTTTTATTGTAAAATGACTTTTACGAATCATTTTTAAATTCAAATTTAGTACGATTTTTCGTTTGCGAAAATTTTTCTGTTCGCATTTTAAAAATAATATTTTTAAGTCAAATTATAGTTTTCATGTTTCAGGTAGACAGTACGACGAACACGGTAATCTTCACTTATGGTGGGACAAAGAAACACTGCAACATTTTCGAGATAAAAGCGAATGTCTCGTAGAACAGTACGCGAGCACTTATGTACAGCAAGCGCAAACTTTCGTAAGTTACCCCCTACTGGTGGTGGTTGTTCTGTCTTTCAAACGCAGGTCCTGAACAACCATCTCATATACCCCCATTTCGGGCCCGATCCCAAAGAGGAGCCCCCACGCCAACAAAATTTTAAACAAAAAATGTGAAAAAATATTTTGAGCATTTCAAGTAGACCCTCACCCTGGAGTTATGGATGGTGCCCCTCCTAGTCTGTTCCGGCACTGTTCATACGTTTACGCATTTAGGGCAGTGTTCCAGCTGTTGTGTCTGTATGCAAATTAGAACACATATATACAGTTTGAAAGCTAATAAATCATGATGTAGTAAAGAAATAAAGTTGTGTGAATTGAAACCAAATGTAACCAAAAGTACTGCGTAGTTTACAGGCAGGAATAAAATTTTTTGGGCGAAATAAATTTACGATTGCAAATATGCAACAACGTTGACTACTCTCTAAAAACTTAAACTTAAATTATAGCTTAATTAAGCTGAAATATTAGTTTAAGTAAAACTCAAATGGCTGGACAAACTAATTAAAACTAGAATTTCAAGTTTTAATTAAACTAACGTGTTTTCAGTGTAACACGAGCTTAAGTAAACTTATTTTTGGTTTAGCATTCGGCCTAAAAATCGAGTGTTGAGGGGACAAATGTAAAAAAACCCCGTTCCGTTTTACGCGGTTTTTAATTATGGAAGTTGAAAAAAGCTTCAACGATAGATTAATCGCCCAGGTGAAAAGCGAAAATAGTAAGACTTGATATATTTAGCGTTTTAATACCAAAAACTAAATTTGAGTTATTTAAATTTTAGCTTAACGGCAAAATAACACTCGGCGAAAACATTGCTGATAACGGCGGAGTTAAAACGGCATTTAAGGTAAACTGGATTTTAAATGGCAACAATAACTGTTCACATTGAGTAGACTTTGAACAACTTACAGCAAATGTGTAAGTAAATTAACACACAACGACTGGGTTTCTGAAAACTTACTTGAGTATTTACATAAGTTATACTTAAGTATAATTACTTAAGTCACCGATTTAAGTGATTACTTAATTTTTTAGCAAAAACAAACAAGCACCTATGTGAGCTATTGTCAGAACAACGAAGTAATATTTTCGTTTTAAATTTAACAGACTCCATGAATGCCCCAAAGGTTAGTTTAGAATATATCAAATTTAGTCAGGGACTTAAGTATTTACTTAACTTAAGTGCGCTTTTAAAAACGACAAAATTTTTAAGTAATTACTTAGCACGTAAGTACTGAGTTGAACGACTATTTTTTGCTTGGCTTAGCCTCAATAGGCTTATGCTTAGGCTTAGGAATATGCTTATAATACAGTTCAGTTCTTTTTCTTTACATTGACCGTATAGGGCGTCGGCAAATGAAAAAGGCCAGTGAGTTAATATGGACCCCACGCACGATTGTGATTGATCTTAATTAAAAATGTGGGGTTTTTTCGGTTATCCCCAGCCCGCATTTGCCCAAAGTGGTCGTATTTTGAAAAGTTTTGCACGTTTTGGCTTCTCATGATTTGCCCTGATCATTTTACACCCAAATTTGAATTTTTGAAAAATTCGATTTTTAAGGTCCCAAAATCCGCCTTCGGGACCGAAAAAATTTTGTGCAAAAGTTTAACAAATTAAGTACTATGTGATGTAACTTGCGGAGTTGAGTCCAACGGCGTTAACTTTTTTGCAATCAGACGATTGGTTAACCGATTATGGTCAAATAACTTATTTTACGCCGACCCAAATCGTTGGCAGCGCTCCAAATCAGTTATTTGACAATAACTCATTAACCAATCGTCTGAATACAAAATCTGTAACACCGCTGGACTCAGCTCTGCAATCTGCATCGACTGATATATAATTTATCAAACTTTTTGCTAAAAAAATTTTGGGTATAAAAAGGGGAACATTGGGTCCTTAAAAATCGAATTTTTCAGAAATTCAAATTTGGGAGTGAAATGATCAGAGAAAATCAGTGAAAACCCCAATCAATATTCAGTAAAAAACTACTTTTCCACGTTCAATTATTTTGAAATTTCGTTTTAATAGTCTGCGCGCGGTTGAAATTCCAACAGAGTTAAGGTAGAAAGAGACCTTACCATTTTATGACAAAACATTGGGCGACAGGGGCGTACGCCCAGCCCCCGCCCGTTCTGGATCTGCTAGTGCTGTAAAATTTTATGGATTTTGCATATATTATTTAGGCGTATCAAATGTGGAAATCACAACATCCGTCCGCTGATCACAGACTTCCAGGACTTCAAAAGTATTCTGACGAACAGTTATTTTTCATTGGATATGCAAATGTAAACATTTATCAAAAATTAGTTTTTTTGTACTGATATTTATCCATTTTTAGTGGATAACAGCCTTAGCGAAACTATGCTAACAATTTACATCAAAGCCAAATTCAACGTTTATAAGCATTTCCGATGACGGTCGTATTTTGTGCCAAATTAACGACAGGTTTGAAACTATTTTTAAGATAGAAATACTTTTTAAAAGCGTTCATGACGATGCATACCAACTATACTCATATTACCTGATAACATACGATTGGTAGGAATACGATTAAAATCAACGCCTTGAGATCAATAACATATCTGATTTGAGTTAACTTCAAGATGACCTTAGATTCAAACATTTTTAGTATCTCTTTAAGTCACTTATATGCTCTGTTTCATCTAAAATCTAGTTTCAATCTAATGGCCGTATGCTCAAATGTGTGTAGCACCCATCTCTGTTTGGTGATATATCTTGTATATTTCGAACCAGCGAATGCGGACGCCCAAAATTCAACGCATATGATTTGCTCTACTCCTGTACCAATTTTGAGTTCAACAACTGTTATAGTTGTGAGTTTAAGAACCTATTATTTACTGATCATAGTTGCTGGCCCATAACGATCAGGGGCGGAACCTTTTTCTGTAGGACTAGAAAACAGTAAGCTTAAGCTTTAGACTATTTTTTGCTTGGTTTAGGCTTAGACTTAAGCTTAGGCTTAGGAATATGCTCATTATTTTGCTTAGGCTTACGCTTTTAGGCTTAGCGTCAGGCTTAGGAATATGCTTCTAATACTGTTCCGTCCCTGTTCTTTACATTGGCCCTATACACATTTGAGAATATGGGCCTAGGATTCTAACTGTGGACTCGCGGCTGGATAGTGTTTAGTATTAATCACTTATGTCGGTTCCTTTGATTTTATACTTGATATTTCAGAATTGGTGCAGTGTAATGCGAGATGAAGCGTATTCGTATTATATTGACACCGAGGTACATTCTCCGCCTGAATACAGGTAAGACACTTAATTAAACTATGGGGGGCGGCGCACGCCCCTCCCCCTCAGGATCCGCTAGTGTCCGCAGAGATTTCGGCGGGTCAAACTTTGATTGATAGAGGATTGCCCTGCGAATTTTTAGTATTTTTCGAGATACTACTCTAGTGCTATTGGTGACTGTAGCTTGTCGAAAGGCGCATTTCACATATTAAGGGTCGAGTTGCAGGATTTATATTCCGGGAACGTTGACAATTCAACGCCATTTATTGGGTTTACAATTCACTTTTTGCCTTCTAAACGCAAACAGGTTCGTAGCCAGCTCACCTTGCTGCTATGGCTGGCAAAAATTTTTTCAGGATGGACATACAAAGGTTTCTGTTGATTTACAAGCAGGGTTAAAAAATTTTCTACGGGTGTCAAAACTTTTGTCAAGGGGCTGATCTCCCATTCGCCCCCCTTTCCGTAACAGTAGCATAAGCATAATCTTAAAGCCTATGCCTAAGCGTAAAAATGAGCCTACACCTAAGCTTAAGCATAAGAATGGGGTTACACCTAAACCGAAGCCTAAGCTTAAAACTTAGTCTATTAAGCTTAAGCTTACTCTATTGTAGTCCCGCAGAAAAACGTTCTGCCCCTGATCGTTACATCACACACAAATATACGAATTTGAATTCAAAGATATGGATGTTTGCCGATTGTTGCTGTTTCAGGGCAATCATTCCGCTACAGAACTTTAATAAATTTACTGAAGCGTTTAAGTGTAAACCGAACTCACGAATGAATCCTGATGAAAAATGTACAGTTTGGTAGCGTGGACGCTAGAAATAACAAAAGTCAACCAAATCTCATAGCCGTATCAGTTGGTAGCAAGCTAAAACTTACTAAACATTTTAAACTAAAGCATTGTCTGATGCTAAAAGTTATTTAGACTCAATTGTCAGTAAAGTGATAGACGTTGGGCATCCTTTAATTCAACAAAATCATTCTTAAATTTTGAATATATTTTTATTTAATTTTGAGTTCACATTCAAGATCAAGGTGCATTGGTGTTGATAATTGTTCTCCAATATATATATGTGTGTGCGTGTATGGATGTATGTATGTATGTATATTATAGATGGGCACCGGAAATCCGGATATCCGGATAAATATCCGGTAAGAATTGCCGGATATCCGGATATGAAAAAATATCCGATGCCCATCAATAATGTATATATGTATATAGATATATATTTGAACATTTTATGAAAAATATTTTCTGTTAATATATTTTTACTTGGATCAAGAAGCTTAATTGCATAAATCGGTTGTGAATTGTGGAACCATATTTAGGTAAAATTTAGCTTAATTCTCGTACAAATTAAATCTGAAATTGAATTTACTAAAGATTCTATGCAATAACCCACGACGGCATCAGCTGCCTTTTCCGGTAGGTTTAGGCTTGGGCTTAGGTATTCCAAAAACGTAGGCTTCGCTTGGCTTCAACGCCGTTAAATTTTGTCCACCTAGAACGGGTGTTTCTCTTGATGTCACAACTCATTGTACCGGCTTGACCCTACCTGTGTGTTTTGAATTAGGTTTATTTTAGAAAGAAATATAAATTGTTCCTCACAGGCCTAAAATTTTTTAATCCCTTTAGTTCCACTGCTTACGTCGGCACAGGATTGAACCTGGATTTTGAGCCCAAAAACTCATCAAACCTGCCTTCAGTTGAACGAACGTCGTTGAATTCTAAAAAACCCGGAATTTTGTAATTTTTTTGAATAAATTTACTTTTAATATTTGAAAATGTATGTTATATGTCAATTGTACATACTTCGTCTTGTGTTTAAGATAATTATTTATTTTTGCAATCAGTAACAATAAACGTTGACGCTTTTGGCCAATGTATAGAACAGGGCTGTAACAGTAGTACAAGCAGATTCCTAAAGCCTAAAGCCTAAACCTTAGCGTAAACCTATGCGTAAGACTCAGAATTAGTGTAAAAAAATCTATATCTTTTCGGCGCCCTAGCCACAGTCTAAACATATGCCTAAGCCTAAAAATAATATTCGTAAGCCTTTGCTTATACCTAACCAAAAAATTTATCGTAAGCTTAAGCGTACTCTATTGCACTCCACGAAGAAAAACGTTTCACCTCTGATCTTTACATGGTCCACCGTTTGAATACCGTTGCTCTGAAACGTTATCCTTAAAAAGATCCTTGAAGAGCCTAAATTCAAAATTTGCATTTGCCTAGAGGAAACTTTAGGTTAAGGGTCTATTGGCATACTTTGACTTTATACCAACCTTTAGAACCAACAACGTAGTGCGCCGGTCCGAATAACTTTGTTTAGCAGTGCCATAAAATCTATTTCAGCCATGCCTTTGGCCAGCATGAGACCAAGTGCTGACCTTGTGTGACCACTTTTCTTAAACGAATTTTGTTGCGCTGCTGACAAATTTTATTCTGAATGGCATATTATTGGTCATGGCCCATGTAAAGATCAGGTGCGGAACGTTTTTCTGTACGACTGCAATAGAGTAAGCTTAAGCTTTGGACTAATTTTTTCGCTTGGTTTAGGCTTTTAGGCTTAGGCTTAGGAATTGCTCATTCTTACGCTTAGGCGTAGGCTTATGAATACGCTCATTCTTACGCTTAGGCTTTAGGCTTAGAAATATGCTCATTCTTACGCTGAGGCTTAGTCTTAGGCTCTAGGCTTAGGAATATGTTCATAATACTGTTCCGCTCCTGTTCTTTGTATTGGCCATCTGACAGAGTGAACGATTAATGGGGTCTTTATTGAAAACAATGCTATATTTATACTGTTTTAGCCCTACAAAGTTATCGTAAATGGTTTCCAATCAAACTAAAGCAGCGTTACTAGCAGCTGCGGGTTCCTAATCAATACTATTTTGGTTTCTTAATTAGGGGTCAGGTGCCAAATGGTCCCAAAAATATCTAATGGTCTTCTCATGAATCAAATATAAAATTTCTTCAATAATTTGATAAGCCACTTCGTTGGTTTTCTAGATACACATGTCAATAAAAGCGGGGTCAGTTATACCAGCGCTGACATTCATATGCAATTGATTTTGTCTGTTCACCCGATATGAGTACTCGAATTTTAACGTTGACGTCGAATCAACACGGGACAAACCGTGTCCCGCCTGCCCGGTTATAACGTGAACCCCGCATGAGAGTGTCGGTCAATGTAAAAAACAGGGGCGGAACAGGATTATAATCATATTCGTAAGCCTAAGCCTAAGCGTAAGAATAAGCCTAGGCCAAAGCATAAGCCTAAGCCAAGCAAAAAATTAGTCTAATGCTTAAGCTTACTCTTTTCTAGTCCCACAGAAAATTGTTCCGCCCCTGATCTTGACACGGTCCAAGGTTCAAAGCTGTCGCTATGCATTCTCGTTTTCCCTGGAGCCTTTTGTACGTTATCCTGACGTAACATAGTAATCACTTTTGGGGCCAAATTTAGATAGGCTTAGGCCAAGGCGTACACTTTAGTAGGCAGGTCCCAATAGTTAACGTACTTAGGCCAAATTATTCAACAAACCCCCATCAAATTAACGAAAAAAATATTTATTCAGCATCGAAATCAACGACATATAATTGCGTCATGATACAAGAAGGTACGACGCAGCCAACCTGAAACGGAAAACTTTCAGACCGTATTTTGAAATGTTGATGACCTAGTTTTTGGGCCCATTTATAGAACACGGCCGGAACAGTAGTATAAAGCACATTCCTAAGCCTAAGCCTAAGCCTAAGCGTAAAGATGAGCCTATTTTTAGCATAAGCCTAAGCCTAAGCCTAAGCGTAAGGATGAGCCTATTTTTAGCATAAGCCTAAGCCTAAGCCTAAGCGTAAGGATGAGCCTATTTTTTAGCATAAGCCTAAGCCTAAGCCTAAGCGTAAGGATGAGCCTATTTTTTAGCATAAGCCTAAGGCTAAGCGTAAGGATGAGCCTATTTTTTAGCATAAGCCTAAGCCTAAGCCTAAGGCTAAGCAAAAAATTAGTCTAAAGCTTAAACTGCCTGTATTACAGTCACTCGGGAAAACAATCCGGTACTGTTTTATACATGAGCCGTTTTTTGTATCAGTAGTTATTTTGGTTCAAAATATTCAGAGCCTGAATTTTGGTAGAAAACCAAACCCTTAACCAAGGTGGCATTCGGAATTTGAGCCAAAAAATAGTTTTATTTTATAGATTTGGACGAATTGGGTTTAACGGCACCGTTTTTAAACCTTCAGGGCGCCTGCACTGTAAATTTCAGCCAGTTGATTTCAACTCTGAATGAGTTGAATTTTACTTAATAGGACTATAACAACTCATAATTCCGAGTTGATTCAATTCATTCTGATTATATTAAACAACTTTCCCGGAATCAACTCAACTCAGAGTGAGAATCAACTTAACTCAGAGTGAGTGAAAGTTTGCTGTTATTAACGCAGAAATAACTAATTATCCGTCTGAATCGATCAATTTATTAAGTCATTGGAATTTACAGGTCGTGATCATCCATACAGTTGCGTCATAATTTTATAACGGAGCACGAATATTTGTCCAGTCCGTACCTCTGAACCAGTCCCTTTACTATTCACTTGAAATCCTGAGAATGCAGGTCCGTACACAAGGAACACGAGGAGTCCTTTCGACGTTTACTCATGTACTTATCACATCTCCAGACCGAAAATGCTTGATTAGTATTTAAAGACGTTTAGGCTATCAAAACTATTTTCGTCTATCAATAGGGAGTTCGTATCCCTAATAAAAGTCCGTCAGCGGATAGTGTTACTAAATCCTCAGGGTGTAAACGGATAGTGTAAGTAACGCAAACGGAAACGGATAGCGATCAAAATTACAGAAGCGGAAACGTAAACGGAAAACGGATGTTGAGGTATAAAAGTTTCAAAGATGTTTAATTTTTCTGTCAACACAGTAGAAGCGCACAAAAGTTCACCGGGTTTTCTAAAGGCATAAAGAAAATAGCTGATGCATCGAAATTTTTAAGATTTTGGATGAAGTTTGTAATTTTTATTTTATTTCTAACAATTGTAGGATATCTTGGAACTAATTTTAAAAATTGAAATTACAGCATTTCCGTTATTTCTATACGTAAACGAAAACGGACACTGATTTTTACCGGAAACAAATATCCGGTTACACCCTACTAATTAGAGTCCATAAATGTCGCGGTGCACAAATGACTCCAGGACCAAATAAGGTTGAGTTCGAAACTTCAAAGCGTATTTGCTTATCTTTTGAAAATAAATTCCTAAGTACAACCTTGCATTATCGCTCAAGCTTTTGATACAAAGACAAATAAACGTTAAATTCAACGGATAGTTGCAATACCGGATATACCAGTGACGAAGGGTGGCGGAGCGTGGGTTAAAATAAATAACAGTCCGTAACCAAATAACAAGGGGGTGCCCTCTGTAGAGGCCAAATAAATATCAGTCTCCCCTCTCTTATTCGGTTCACTACATTAAGCTTCCCAGTTTCTGAGTCCCCCCAGTCCACCTGATTCCAAGCGGGACATCCTTTTATATTTAAAATGTGCAACCGTAAACTTTATCGTCTAAGTATAGCGTGATGTAATATCACCTTAATTTTAATAACAATTAAGCTTCCCATTATATATACACACTTAAAATAATACTTCTGATATTTAAGAACAAATTTCTTACATTTAAGAAATATAATTAGCAAGGTGCACTTGAAAAGTATTTCGGTTATAACAGAAAACATTTCATAAAAGTTTAGGAAATAAAATCTGAAAATAAACATTTTCCAGTTATTTTTTGAAAAATTGTCTTAAATCCCAGAAAAACTTGTCTCAGATTTGCCACAGAAAATAGTTTTCTGAATAAATTCAGAAATACTTTTTTTCTGTGTAGAGCTTGAAACTCAACAGTTTCGAATTAGTAGCGTTTACGCTAAAATTCATTTTAAATATACGGCGTTTTTAAAACTAGACTATTTAGTATTGACTTGTCAACTAGGACAATGTAAAATTTAGATTATAAAAGTTGCTATAATTATTAGGAACTGTAGTTGAAATTTTTACTATGAAAGGATGTCTCCTCAAGATTTTTCGAACGATAATATCCGACAATTAAATTTATTGATTCCAACTGGGCATTAAGGTTGTAACGCTAATGCTAGTAACAGTGCCTATTTTACAGCATTTTACGAATTCCCTGTAATAAATCCTCGCTATAACCCCTTTTATCCCACCGGTGATAAAAACCTGCCACCGCTATCGCGTTGGACGGCGGTGAGAAATTTTACAACTCAACTGAACTTCAAATGTGAGTTTTGTGAAATTTTTGTCGAATTTTAAACGTGTCCGGAGTAAACTCAACTGATAAATGGGGGTCAAAACTATTTTAGGAGGGGGCGTGCAGTTGAAATAAGCTTCCAGGCGGAGCTAAAACATTTCATCGGAGACAAAAATTTTTCAGGGGTGGACTAAGCGTTTGTGGTCGCCTTATGGCTGCGGTTCCAAGTTTGGAACATTTGAGTGAATTTTGCATTTTAAACTCTCACACACGTTTGTTCCCGAAAATAATTTAAACATAATGAGAACAACCGAGGGGTCTTGTTTAACTCCCGTGAGAAAAAATTGCACCGTCCGACTAATTTGGGTTTGGTTAAACCAGAAAAATTCACAACCATTTAAATACTGAGTCCCATCAAATATTCTTAACTCGAGGCATAATTGAACTTATTCTATAAACAATAACTCATCATTCAATGAGTTGGACCACCGCGGCCTGCTCGACCCGTGTTCTAGGTTTCGCCCAAAGCTCCGGAACACGCCAAGAATCGAACCTCGACGCTCTTGCGCTCGAGTCAAAACTTAGGAACACACAAGGAATCGAACCTCGACGCTCTTGCACTCGAGTCAAGCATACTACCGCTACACCATGCGGTCACTGCAACAACTTCTTATACCTGTAAATGTACACGTATAGCAATCGTTTTGCTTTACATACACTTACCGTGCACATCAGGGTGCAACCGGAGGGGAAAAATACCGGAGCACGTAACTAGTAGGTTGTAAAAATGATGGTTAATTAGTTAATTTTAGCCAATATCGGCAAAAAGTTGTTAAGTTGTTTGGTTTTACGTTAATTTTCTGCAAGATTTCGGAAATTCTTTTCTTAAAATTGTGATATAAGTAAATTGAAACGCGCTAAACAAATTAATTTTGCAAAATTATGCAAAATTTTACTACCGAAATTGCCGGAACCTTCGGAAAAAACTCTACCGGAGCCGGAGCCGGAGGCCGATTTCTGCCGGAGGCAGATCTTCACTTGTATCTGGTACACATATAATGTTCGGGAGATTAATTTTCTAAACTGCAGAATACAAATTTTCGCATTGCTAAAACAGACATTGGCCGGAGTTCAGAAACGTGACTTAAATTCGATTTTGACCTTTAAGTCGAACATTTAGTGAAGTTTTGCAGCCTTAACTTTAGTAACATGCAGGGCGTAAACGGATAGTAAAAATAACGGAAAATGAAAACAGATATTGAATTATAAAAGTTTCAAAAATGTATTATTTTTCTGCCAACACAATTGAGGCACGTATAAATTCACCAGTCTTGCCAAAATTTCAAAGAAAAAATGGCGGTTGCATCGAAATTTTTTTAACATTTTGGACGAATTTCGTATTAGTTATTATTTTGTTTCGAACAACAGCAGCATATCTGTAACAAAAAGTTGCGAGATATATACGTGATTTATAACTAAATTTGACGTAAAAATAACATAATTTTCGTTATTTGTATAACTTAAACAAAAACAAACACCGATTTTTGCCGGAAACGAATATCCGGCTACACCCTGGTAACAATTAAGATTTCTGCTTGACAGACTTAGTCGATGTCCCCAGAAAGCGGAATTATGATTGAGCTTTCGTCGGTCCTGAGCATGCGGTGAGATAAAAAATAGACCGGAAACATGCACATTTATAGCAACCTTGGGCATTTAAACTACGTTTGCCTTCGGACTTAAGTCAACAATTGATTTAAACCAGAGGTCAACTTTAAGGTGGGTGTCGCCAAGTCAGCCTATTTGTTTGATATACATAGTGCCGTGGCAGGTCCGTTCCAAACGAGGAACTACTGGTAATTATGCCTAATTTTCCATTATTGATATGCGTTATACAGATTGAACTGAATGCTTCTAAAAATCAAGGGTACTAAAGTACCAAATCGCAGCCGTCCGCTTTCTCGTGCAATTTGCAGCTGCAAGTTCACGCAACAAAACTTGCACGTGTGAATAATGCTTAAGGTTTAGTTTTGATTTTGTCAGCAACTCTTTTCAGATTTAACCGAATTTTGGTTCCAAAATCAAGCCAAAATGAGGTTTCGCACTGTTGACACTCAAGGGTCAATAAGAGCGTGGATGGTTGTTTTTGGAGCGTTTATGATTCACGTCATTTGTGACGGTATTTCGTACGCATTCGGTCTGCTACTCACTGAAATTTTACATTCGTTCAACGAAGGCATTTCGCTTACGTCTTGGATTTCTTCAATTATGATTGGTGTTACACTTGGAACAGGTACTGTAGTGACCCGAATAAGAGGGGGATTGATATTTATTTGGCATCTCTAAAGGGTATCCCCTGTTATTCGATTAACGACGGTTATTATTTTTAGGCCACGCTCCGCCACCCTTCGTCAACGATATATATCCGGTACTGCAACTCTCCGTTGAATTAAACGTTTATTTGCCTTGTGTTAATAACTTGAGCGATAATGCAAGGTTATACTTAGGAATGTACCTTCAAAATTTAAGTACTCTTTAAAGTTTCGAATTCAAAATATTTGGTCCTGGAGTCATTATGCGCTATAATTAAAGATAATTAACATTAATGGACTCTACTTAGGATTTAGGGACTCTATATGCTTACGGACTCCTAATAGTGATACAGACTCCTATTGATTGGGACCCAAAATGGAGACCCCTCTTATTACCCCCTCTTATTCGGGTTACTACAATAAACATCCATATTTTAAAAACATTCAATTGTGGCGTCAAATTTTTTCTACTAAATCTTGTGCCTGCCCGCCTCCCCCCGTCAGAAACTTCTGGATCGCCCGCTGCGTGCTTGAACAGCAATTTTGTCTCAGTTGGCAACTTGCCGAACACTAATTGTTGTTCAGAGCAGCCAAAACAACTACTGGAAAACAAATCAGGTCTGATTGTGATTGTTTAAACAAAGTTTAGTATTGCAAAACCTATACGCATTACTAAATCTCACCACAAGGCACAAGAGCCCTCTCAAGCGTTCAGTGTCTACAGGCGAGTGGTGTTGAAAAACATCTTCCACTACAATCGCTGAGGATCGAATCGCAGCACACTAAAGCTGGTTTCAGATGAAATAAATAATATTCATGAGAGAAAGTGTTAAGTATTTTCCAAAATAGATTTAGCAACTCATTATAAGATACACTTTGCGCTTACGTGATGCTAACCGGTATAATTTATATTCGATTTTGTTAAAAAATGCACCTCAAAAATTTCGGCCCGTGTAAAAATTAGAGTCGGAACGTTTTTCTGCGGGACTGCAATAGAGTAAGCTTAAGCTTTATGATATTTTTGTTGCTTTTTGGCTTATAGGTTAACGATTAGGCTTAGGCCGCCAAGGTATAAGCTTATTTGTGGCTTTACGTTGCAGTTCATTTGCGGCATTTTGTACTTTGACTGCCATGTGGATTCAGGCAGGGGCAATGGCGGATCCACGGGGGGGGCACCCCGGCCGTGGCCCCCCAACAGCATATCGACAAAAATTATATTGGGACTCAAAATGGGGACCCCCCCCCTTTTTTTTCGGTGACTACAGTATGGGTCAAAAATAAGTTTATTACCTGTGAAATTTTGCCCCCCCCCCATTTTGAGATCCTGGATCCGCCGCTGGGCAGGGGTATAGGCACGATGGCCAAGCCCACTGTAACATGGTTCTAAACCAAAATTTTGCGCGATTATTAAAATTGCGTTTGGATTCTTGCTTGCAATTTTTTTTCATTATTTGGGCAACGATTTCTCTCGATTGCATTTTGTGGACCCACATCTCTGACCGACTGTTAAAGTTTCAGGTCCAATAGCAGGTTCAGTAGCGAATTATTTTGGTTGCCGAACTGCGGTGATATTTGGGTCATGTATCGCAGCAGTTGGAAGTGCGATGAGTTGTTTTGCAACCGGTATTGTGTATTTGATACTAACCGTTGGTTTGATTATGGGTAAAGCGTTGGTTTATGAATATTTTGTCTATAGCTGAAACGTTCCACGATGCACTGCAAATACCGATGAGTTGATTAATCAAATCAGAGAGCGAATTAGTCATTTCTGGTTAATTTTTGAGTTAACAGCAAAAATATTAACTCACTATGAGCTGATTTAATTGCGGGTGAGATGATTAACTTAATGCGCCATCTACAATAAGGTACGTGCATGGTGTGCGGAAACAAGTCTGTCACACTACCCAAGATGGAAATAGTAGTTTTGCAGTTTCAAAGAAGAAACCGAAATTGAAAATGTTAAATTCAACTTTTAACACCAAAACCCCAAGCGAACTGGAATCGCAAAACTGACCGGAAGTCAAATCATTAACTCATTGTCACACAAGAGTTAATTTGAACTAAGTTTGAGTAATTTTCCGATTTAATACGTTCATATCTCGACAAGTGCTTTTCTGAAAGAG
Organism: Enoplolaimus lenunculus; assembly: GCA_030248215.1. Taxonomy (NCBI): domain Eukaryota; kingdom Metazoa; phylum Nematoda; class Enoplea; order Enoplida; family Thoracostomopsidae; genus Enoplolaimus; species Enoplolaimus lenunculus. The sequence continues at coordinate 90,734 of JASANG010000522.1, forward strand.
TTACACTCTGAAATTGCAAAATTAAATTAGCGTTCTATTAAAATTTGTAAAATCAATTTTCCTTCGTGACCGAAATATTAAATTTATTAATCGGAAATTGAACTTTAAAATTTTCAATTTTAACTTCAATTATCTGTTTACTCGGAAATTTCAAAGCAACGTTTTTATATGCACGAAATATCTGAAATCAATTGCTGTCTTCTGTTTTGACCTTAAAAGGGTTCCCGAAATGCCAAATATTTATTTCCACACCTTGCACGCAGCCAGCTTGTTGTGGACGGTGCATAACTCACAATGACTTCAATCAACTCAGAATTCTAAGTTCGAAAAGACCTCATTCAAAGCTCAGGCTTCTGAGTGTATTCAACTCATTCTGAGCCCAAATCAACTCACGGAAATTTACAGTGATACGTAATTTAAGCACTGATCTATCTTGAAGTATTGTGTGACAGTGGACAAAATTTTGAAAACGACCCATCCATAGAACAGGGCCACAACGGTTTCCTGTATTGCTGTAATAGTGTCAGGTTAAGCTTAAGACTAACTGTTTTGCTTAGGTTTAGGCTTTATGCTTAAGTCTTTGGCTTGGGAATATGTTTATACCACTGTTCCAGCGCTGTTCTATACAAGGGCAGTTGAAAGCAATCGCTTATAGCCGCGTTTCGCTAATACTTTACACGCATATTTGAATTTTTATAGTTTTTTGGTTCAGGTCTCGGATTCAGCTTAATGTTTTGTCCTTCTGTAATCATTGTCAGATATATCTGTAACGAAGTGTGGCGGAGGACGGGATAAAAATGAATAACAGTCCGTAACCGAATAAAACATCAGAACCACGAGCCACTGAAGCTCCAGTAGTGCGATCAACGTATATCTCTTTAGGTTCAGGTTCAATGCTCAGGTTTTGGACCAGATACGCATATTTGAATTTTTATAGTCTTTTTTTGGTTCAGGTCTCGGATTCAGCTTAATGTTTTGTCCTTCTGTAATCATTGTCAACATGTACTTTCAACAACAACGTGCACTCGCAGTTGGAATTGTAGTTTGTGGCGCCGGGATAGGAACGTTTGTATTCGCTCCGTTATCGGCTTACTTAATATCGGTATATTCTTGGCGTGGGACGTTTTTAATTTATTCTGGCTTTATCTTAAACGGATGTGTATTTGGGGCTTTATTTCGACCCCCTGAACGGCTGTTGGTGCTACAAACTGTAAACTGGGATGGAGGGGATATAAAGGATGATTTTGCTGACGACGACGATACAAAGCTTACTGTCGTTTTTGAACAAATGGATCAAAATGGAACTGCGTCTAGCGTTCGATCGGAAACAGGACCTCCTAACGGCGAAATCAGCTCTGGAACAGGCCGTGAGCATGGTTGCCAAGTTGAAAACTCTGGAAAATTGAGTTACAAAGTTACCAGTTCAATCGCTGACGCTAGCAATCGAAAAAACTCAAAATCGAATAATCTTACGCCAACCTGTTCTGTTTTGGACGAACCTAATCGAGACAACAGCAAAAAGCAACACCAACAAACTTCGAATCAGGTTCTAGAAGAAGTTTCTGGACATCCTGGCAAATCTGATTCAGTCACCGCTTGCGAACCACCATCTGTCGATAGCTTGGCGAACTCAAGCGAGCTCAGACAGCCCAAACTGTCTGCGAACGACCCGATTTGCGTGAAAAAGGTTTCAGCAGATTGCAGCGCAACTCAAACCGCCACGGCGATTTTTAGTAATTTTTCCACTGACGATAGCTTACATCAAACCAGTTGCCGGAACCGGTCGAATTCGGTGTTCGTTTTACAAAATTCGCCCATGGTATATGGGTTCAAAAAGGCCAATGACCAAGCGGCGGGCATTTCAACGCTTGAGCCTTCTCCTGCTAAAGGCCCAGGGAGTTTCGAGAAGCAGTTGTTGTGTTGGCATTCGCTGAAACCACTAGAACAACGCGATATCTTTTACTCTGGATTACGGCTGAACGAACAATTCGAAGGTTTGACAAGTCGTTCGCATCAAGAATTGATCAAAACAACTCCGTTCACGGTGTCTACTAATTCCGACCATCGCGCAGACGCTAGCGGTCACGGCAGCCTTGCTCCAATTTGTCTAGACGACGCTGCACACAGTCGTATCTCAGACACCCTGGCGCCACACCAGACAGCGACTACAAATCCGCCGACGAAACTGAATTTTCTCACCAGTGTAACGCGGTCGTTTTTGAAACTGACAGATCTGACACTGCTGAAAAATCCAACTTTTCTCACGATCGCAGCATCAAACTGTCTGACTAATCTGGGCTACGATATGCCTCGCATATTTTTGCCAAATAAAGCTGAAGATGAACTCATGGTGTCGCCAACATCCGCATCATGGTTACTGTCAATTTGGGGTATCTGCAATACTATTGGTCGAGTTTGTGTCGGATACTTTTGTGACCAAAAATGGGCTTTGAACAAACGCCTGTGGATTTATAATGTATCGCTGTGTGCCGCTGGTGCCGTTAATATTGCAGCGCCTCTGTATACATCGTACACAGCGATCGCTGTGTACTCAGGATTGTTTGGATTGAGTTTGAGTAAGTTTTAATTGAAAAAATTATTTTTTTCAATTTAAAACAGCACAAAACAATTGCCAACACTGTTGCAGTTGCACAGAAAAACGTTCCGCTCCTGATCTTTCTTGAGCCAGAAGTTTTAAATAAAATAGTCAAAGGAACACAAAATGACAGCTTAGATTTGTCGGAAAAATGCCAAGCCTGTCTGGATAATTAAATTGTTTACTTTTTATAAAAATAAAAGCAAAAAAGTCTGTCAAAATTTTCATTACGGAACTTCCGGCCGATAAACAGTCGATATTTTGATCGATGAATATTTTGCTGGCGGATTATATCAGGGTTCAATCGGAATTCCTGCAATTCCTGTTTCGGTTCCTATTCATGGCTTAAGCAAATTTAAAGCTATTTCAATCATGTTTTGCGTAAAAACAACAGATACAGTTTATTAACATAATTAAAGTATTGCAAAAATGCTCATGTGGAAATAACTATTTTTCAAAATAGTTTCTAATATTTGAATGATTAGGAATAAGCTGCCACAAAACCGTAATATATATACATATATATACCTACATATATATGTATATATGTATATATATATTTATAATTTCAGGTACGTATATCAGTCTTACATCGGTTGTTCTGGTTGATTTGCTCGGAATTGATAAGTTGACAAACGCATTTGGACTTCTGCTATTTTTTCAAGGGTTAGGCGCAGTTATTGGTCCGCCGATTGGAGGTAATAAAGCATTTATCACTATGTTATGTTCAATAGTTTTCTTGAATCGCCGGTGCTTTTCACATTGATAAGAAAGGATTATATCCTGCTTGCATAAGATGTGGATAAATTTGAAATTTTGCGGCAAACGACGTTTTAGTTGTCGCACTGTGAATTCCAATGAGTGGATTAATCAATTTCTGGATATTTCTGAGTTAATACAGTAAATATTAAATAACTCTGAGCTGACTTAGTTCCGGGTTCGTTGGTTAATTAAACTCAGAATGAGTTCAAACGATTCAAAATTTCGAGTTCAGAAAGACCTAATTCAGAACTCAGACTTCTGAGTGAATTCAAATCTTTCCGAGTTAAAATTAACTCACTGGAATTTCCAGTTCGGAATTGTTGGTTTTTAATGGTTAGCTGTCTCTTTGAAAGTGAAATATAAAATATTACAGAACCTTGCAGAAAAAGAATTTGGTTCATATTCGTTTCATTATCAACTCTTTGCGAGTTAAAATCAACTCACTAGAATTTCCAGTTCGGAATTGTTAGTTTTTAATGGTTAGCTAGCTAATTAAAGGTGAAATATATAATATTAATACAGAATCTTGTAGAAAAGGAATTGGTTCATATTAGTTTCGTTTCTTCAAAAATGAAGGTGTAAAAGAAAATAGCACGCTTTAGTTTAAACCTTCTTCTTAGAAAAATAGGCCATTTCAGGTAAATTCCTCGGTTTAGCTTATATGGCTTAGGCGCAGAATTAGGCTAAGGTTCAAAACTATGGGCAAGCTTAATTTTTCAATAAGGCTTAGGCTTTGGATTGTTAAACTTAGATTAATAGCTATAAATGTAGCTACACTGCAAGTTTCAGTGAGTTAATTTAACTCTCATTCTGAGTTAATTAATCAGCTCACCCAGAGTAAACTCAACTCAGAGTAAGAATCAACTCAACTCAGAGTGAATTAATGCTTAATGATATTTAATTCAGAAATAACTAACTCGCTAGCTGAATTGGTTAATCAACTCATTGAAATTAACAGTGTATTTCAGTTGGTGCGTGTTGTGTTTCAGGGTTCATCGTTGACTTGACCTCGTCATACGATCATTCGTTCATTTTAGCCGGATTCATGCTATTATTCAGCGGTGCAATGCTGTTTCCGCTCGCGTATCGGAAACAAAGTCATCGTCTGTAGCCGGCAACCCGCGTCAATAGCCAGCGCGACATCTTTGGAGGAGTTAAAATATTTCCGGAGTTTTGTGAAAATTTTGCACATAAAATATAGAAGTCACGCAAAACGTTTTCAAGAGGAGTATAAAATTTAGGATAAGTCACTCCTGTAATTTTAAACTATTGGATCAACCTTAACACTTAAATTTCGATAGCACAAAATGTATTCAAGAGAAGTAAAAAAATTACGATAAGTCACTCCTGTAATTTTAAAATATTGGATCAACCTTAACACTTAGATTTCGATAGCACAAAATGTATTCAAAAGGAGTAAAAAATTTAGAATAAGTCACTCCTGTAATTTTAAGCTATTGGATCAACCTTAACACTTTAATTTCGATAGCACAAAATGTATTCAAAAGGAGTAAAAAATTTAGAATAAGTCACTCCTGTAATTTTAAACTATTGGATCAACCTTAACGCTTAAATTTCGATAGCACAAAATGTATTCAAGAGGAGTAAAAAAATTAGAATAAGTCACTCCTGTAATTTTAAACTATTGGATCAACCTTAACACTTAAATTTCGATAGCACAAAATGTATTCAAGAGAAGTAAAAAAATTACGATAAGTCACTCCTGTAATTTTAAGCTATTGGATCAACCTTAACACTTTAATTTCGATAGCACAAAATGTATTCAAAAGGAGTAAAAAATTTAGAATAAGTCACTCCTGTAATTTTAAACTATTGGATCAACCTTAACGCTTAAATTTCGATAGCACAAAATGTATTCAAGAAGAGTAAAAAATTTAGAATAAGTCACTTTTGTAATTTTAAACTATTGGATCAACCTTAACGCTTAAATTTCGATGGCACAAAATGTATTCAAGAGGAGTAAAAAATTTAGAATAAGTCACTCCTGTAATTTTAAACTATTGGATCAACCTTAACGCTTAAATTTCGATGGCACAAAATGTATTCAAGAGGAGTAAAAAATTTAGAATAAGTCACTCCTGTAATTTTAAACTATTGGATTATACTTGACGTCCGGCACCGTCCATCGCCGTGCGTCCACCGTACGGCACCGCACATCATAAAAAGTATTGCGCAACCTTTAATCTGTAATAAAGAATATTGAAGATGTATATATGTATTAAAGTTCGTTTATGCAACCAGTTTCGCAGTACAGGATAACGCTAACGCTCAAATGCGTAAGGTATTTTTATCACAGGTTAGCGAATCAGTTTAAGGTAAAATATTGGTTAAATTTATTTAAACATTTGGCCCATGTAAAGATCAGGAGCGAAACATTTTATCAAATTTATACTCTTACGTCCATTGGTTTCAAACCGTGCAAACGATATTCAGTAGGCAACAATCAATAAGTACGGTTGAAAGTACGAAATCTTACAAAATCTTAGTCGCTAAACGGCCGTGTTACTTTTAGAGTCATCCCGGTTACTGGTGGATCTGATAAAGAGTCGACTTACATTGTAGACTGCATTTTTTTGGTTCGGCTTAAGCTTACAATTATGCTTAGGCTTAAGAATACGCTTTACTGTTACGGTCCTAAAAGTAACATTTTCCCGCTAAACAATCTGTGGTCATAAAAAATGTCTGAAATTGTTAGTACGATAAGTTCCGGCTAACTGAATAAATGTCATTTATTTAAAATTTAATTTTGTTTTAAAATTTTTGAACCTGAAACATTGTTTTTTACAGATGTTCAACATTATCTATTATATAGTTAAGGATGGAATGCCTCACATACGTATTTTTGTCAACTTTTCAGCATTACTTTGTTTACAATATCTTCTTACAATAGAAATATGATTATTGTGCTCTGTGAAAAGATAATTAACATGCAGATTATTATGCATTCGCTAACTTTTGTGCATTGCGCAAAGCCGGCTGACTAGAATACTTTATTTGAGACCTGCCACTAAATGGTTACCTGCTTGAAGTTTACCAGATCTTCAGCTTTCAAATGATGTCTTCGGAAAAATGACGGAAGTCTATGAAACTTAAGCTCGATCTAGCGACCATGAAATTTAAGTACAGGTATAATATTTAGGGCCAATATTCGTTTTAGGGCGTAACAGTAGATTAAGCGTGAATGTAAGCCTACTCTTTTATATACCCACAGAAACCAGACGGACCTAAAAGTAACATGGGCCATATTAAAGATCATATTGAATTGCGTTTATGCTTAACGTGTTATTTTTAATATACACATATACGTAATGTTCAAAATTCAGAACAATCTCATTGATCTCAACGATCACTTTTGACAACACTGTAAATCCCAGTGAGTTGATTTTAACTCAGAATGAGTTGAATCACTCAGTCTGAGTTTGGACTTTTACAACTGAGAATTTTGAGTGAATAAAACTTACTTTGACTTAATTATTTAACTTACCTGGAATAAACTGAACTCAGAGTGAGAATCAATTCAACTTAGAGTTTAGTTAATCTTAACTGTTATTAACTCAGAAATAACTGACTCTCTCGTTGAGTTGATTAATCAATCCATTGGAATTTACAGCCAACTATTCTAAGGAAGTTTTGTATTAACAATCTTGGCTTAGGTTTATGAGAAATGCCTCCTCGTTAAGTCTAATCTTGAGCTTGAAGCTAAACATAAGTCTAAGCCTAAGCCTGAAAATCAAATCCTTAGGATAAGCCTAAACATAAAGTCTCATTGTAAGCCTAATCCTTGCAGACTCTTATAGTTCCCCACTGTTCCTGTTCTCGAAGGGCAGACCCTGAAAATTAACATGAACCAAAATCTTCATTCTGTACGGATTTTGCTTTGTTTACATCAAAATACAGTTGTAAAAGGGCAAAACAGTACTTGCAACTGTGTAATTAGTATTCTTTTGTCTAGAATTATCTTCGATTCTTAGTCAATTTACATTGGTTTATTTCGGGTTCGGCGCCAAGGGGGGCCAGATGGGCTCAGCTCCCCACCCTGCAAATATGTTGGTTCCCCTAGCAAATTTTCAATCTTGTTTGTAAGTCATTAATAAACCTTAAATGCCCGTTCTGAAAATTTTTGAACCCCCTAGTAAGGTGAGCTGGCTACGGGCGTGGTTTACTCAAAAGTATAAACATTGTTTACTAGAAATCCAAATTTTAATAAACAAACAGTTGTAAACAAGCTGCAAAATGTATAGGCTGATATCCGTTTCCGAGTAACATGAGTGTAGCAGTGTTAGTTTTCGTTTTATCCGTCTATCCTCAATAAGCAGGTGTCGTGAAGTCTTGGTGAATATCCCATAATCGGCAGATATACGATTTTATGATCAAGGAGGGTGTTACCTACTAACTGCCGGTCCATGTAAAGATCAGGGGCGGAACGTTTTTTTGCGGGACTGCAATAGAGTAAGCTTTAACTTTAGACTAATTTTTTTGCTTGGCTTAGACTTAGGCTTATGCTTACGCTAAGGAATATGATCATTCTTGCGTTTAGGCTTAGGCTTAGGCTTAGGCTTAAGAATATGCTTGTAATACTGTTCCGTTCCTGTTCTTTACATTGGCCTAACTGCAATAGAGGACCAGAATATACCCAATCTGCTATATAAAATATGTGGCGCATATATAACCAAGCCTAAGCTTAAGCCCAAGCCAAAGCCTTAGCAAAAAATAGGATATAGCTTGAGCTTACTCGATTACAGTCCGCAGGAAAACGTTCAGGCCCAGTTCTATACATAGGCCAAATATGTAAAATATATTACATATTATGCTTTGTATATATATAGGACCGAATTTTTCTAGGAAGCTCATATTTCACAAAAATTCTGTAAATAGATACAAGTTAAATTAATACGGTCTATGTCCAATGACTTTTAGGGGCGTAATAGTAGATTAAGCGAATTCATAAGCCTAAGCCTAAGCCTAAACGTTGCAAAAACTAAGTCCTCGAAATTTCAGCCAGACCTACCTATCTAGTTTGGGAAGCTGAACCACAGCTTAGTAATGTGATAGAATTTAATGCAATCTGTGGACAAACTTAAAAGAAAATTTTATTCATAAATTGGCAAATTTTCAAAATTTAATCAAAAATTCGACCATTATCTGAAACCGTTGTCATTGGAGCCAGAACCGAGCAATGAAAATTAATGACTACTACCACCAAATAACGATTCATGCGTATATCCTCTTGAGTCGCGTCCGGTGCTGAAACCATACCCACCGGTCGATCGTCGACGAGAAATCCCGCACCATTTTTCTAGCCGTCGCCGCAAATATTGCCGATACGACCGTTGTGTTCCAATAATCACAACCGGATTCCCAACTGGATTGAGGGAAACCAACAAAATAAGCGACAACAACCAAATATAAGTCGATAACGAGGCTGGAAGCAGACTCAGTCTGTAGAGAAAATAGCCAATCCGATACGGCAATACTGTTGAACAGGTCCAAATAGTTGCCGAAAATACAAGCGCGATCGAACGTAGCGAAGATGCGACATGGTGTGATTTTGATTTTAGCGTTTTTGCACCGTTTGGTCTTGTGGTGACCCCACCACCTCCGCCGCTGGTATTGGAATGAGCAGTTGAAAAGCGTCGAGGTATTGTTTGAATTGACGAATAAAATCTTGTTGCCGCAGACGCGATGAACAGTTGCGATGCGCGATTGGCCAATCGTGGCGAAGCGTTTGACGATGATCTCAACTTAATACTGAGCGCTGATTGACTAATCGTTGGTCTATTTGTCATAGATTGGCTGAGCGCTGTTGGTGGACTGGTAGCTGATTGGCTAGATGTCTGTAGTGACGGTGGTTCAAGCGCTGAAAACGAACGAATTTGATTGTTCGATTCGCGATTGAACGTTGCTGATTGGTCCCCGCAATCGACGAATAACAACGCTGATTGGTTCTTTCGATCGCATGCGTAACGTGACTGGCTAGAGTCACAACTTGGCGCACTCAATGCTTGACGCTGATTAAAGCCGGTCGCTGATTGGTTGGTACTCAAAAGATTGCTGCCTTCATCCGCAGGCTGTTGCTGATTGGTTCGTAGCGGTTCGTGAGCAGATGACATTCGTGTTGAGTCGCTACTGATTCCACTAGTGCTACTATTGGCCACTCTTGATCCGTGTAAAATAGGTTCCGTTGAACTTGATGGATTGATTCCAATATCTGTCGAATGATCGGTCCCAGTATCAACTCCAGGTACTTGGATATATCGTCGCGAGTAAGCGATTTGAGACGACTTCGCGTGGATGTGATCCGGCCCTCCGCCTTTCCAGCTAGCATTTTGCCCGTCTAACGCTTGTAAGCTAGGATCAACCGAAAAATCAATGGTAGGCCGATGCCCATTCCTTGCGTACGCCAACTCAGCGTTGAGTTGCTCGTCGCTCTGTTTAACCCGATTAACCAGTATTCGAATATAACAACTAATGGCGAACGATGCAATGATCGGTGCCATAAGGAATACAACCACAAACGACATGTAAACCCACGGTTTGCGAGGCTCAACCGAACATTCGCCAGCTTCGTTGACTTTAAAATTAGTCGCCGGGCCGAGGACTATTAAAACCGTCCAGCCTAACGCGATTATCCACGTCACTGCAATGGCAATTGCCGTCCGTCGGCCGGTAACATATTGATGATAGTGAAGCGGCCGACTTAGATACAAAAATTTATCAGCGTTCAATAGTAAAAGTGATAAACTGGACGAGATACAGCCGAGGTATGTCGCTAGGTACATTATTAAACAAACGCCGTATGAATATTGGACGTTTTCAATGAAATATCCGTACATTAATGGCGAATGTAGCGATGAAACCAGTAAATCACCACAAATCATACTCAAAACGATGAGTTGCGAATGCTGTTGAGTTCGTTTATATACTCGCGTGCCTAAGGCTAGCACTAATATTTGAAGTGGCGGGCCGACCAAAGAAAACGATAGTTCAAAGTAGCCGACGACTAAATATGTCATTAACAGTTGAGGATTTGAATTCAAATCGCTATCTGCGGTTAAATTTGTACCGTTAGCGTCGCCCAACGCTGAAGTGACGTCATAGTCGTGGGAATGTGAAAATTTTCCCACGCTCATAGGTGTTGATGTTGAATTTTCCCACGGTTTGGAACCAGTTGTCGTTGGAATGTTATGATGCGATATTGTTGTGCGTGGACTTGATAGCATGATTGACTATTGTTTGCTATAAAATTTGTATATAAATTTAGAAATAATTCTGAAATATTTTTAAAGAAGCTTTTATAATGAATTTTGTACAAATATCGAAATGAACGTTGCATCAAACAACAAAAACCGAAAAAGTGACCCTGTTTTAATTATTACTTTGTGCCCAAAAACAGTAACCTGGACCAATCATTAAATCAATAAGCCTTAAGCCCCATTCAGACGTGCAAGGTTTTGCTGCGAAAACTTGCAGCTGCAACTTGCACATGCAAGTTTTATCCAAAATCCTGTTCAAAAAAACTTGCAGCTGGAAATAATTCATTAAAAATCATAGCTGGGAATTAAGTTCACATGTGTAAATAAATAACCATGTAAAGTTCACTGAATTTATTTCAGCCGCTTTCTGATTGGCTGATGAAAAAACGCAAGTTCTGCGTGCAATTTGCAGCTGCAAATTCTCGTTGCAAAAACTTGGACGTGTGAATACGGCTTAAGTGCAACAATAAAGTCTTAAACCTGAGCCTACAACTAAGCGTACGCAAAAATTGGTCTTAAAATATGCCTACAAAGCGAAACACCGTAAAAATAACAAGGACTGTTCATAACACTGAAAACATTTTGCACTTAGCTTCAATAAACTGCTACTGATTCACCCTATCCATTCTATAGACAGGTTCGTACGACAAATGAAATATTGCTATTTTTGCTTAGATTCAACGGATTAGAGTATTAAAAACTGTAGAAAAAAACCCACAACTTTAACCGAAATTTGTTTTTCAACTAAAAAGACTTTAGTGTGGAACTAAAACCCGAATACGCACACTAGTCTTGTGAGTCAGGTTGTGCCGTCAGGGTCCCCATGTTAGGGGGGGCGGGCGGTATAGCCTGGGTTATAAACATTGCTACAAGAGTATACCGAGCGAGAAAACGGTTTTGACGGTGGGAAGACAAAATATTAAATCTCGTACAGTCAACACTGATATTAATCGTCTCTCTATAGGAATTTTGGTGTTCCTTGTATACTGTCGATTGTCTATGCGGTCGTATAAGGTTCTTAGTTTGCATTCATAGACAGAAATATGGAAATTGGCAACGTTAGCTGCGTTGTTGGTGTATTTTGGGCAGGTTTCAGGTTACAGGAATCAGGTGTGTTTGTATGGCTGTGGGCATATAGAATCAACAGTTGGTTATGAAATATTAACCAAATTTCAAACCGAATCAAAATTTCGGGTTTGTTAGGTTTCAATTTGTAAGGTATTTATTGGTGGCGTTTTTAAGATATTAACTTTACATTAAAATAATGAACTACATTGCAAAAATGGCCGCTCAGTGAGTCGAATTTGACTCAGTTTGTGTAGTTCGGAAAAGCCTATTACGGAAAGAGTCAATTTGACTAACCATTGTTTGCAGTGTACCCCTATTCACAAATCGGCGCATATTACTTTGAGGGTCGAACCTTTTTTCATGATACATAACAGAATAAGCTTTAGGCTATGTTTTGCTTAGACTTAGATTTAATCTTAGTTATAGACTTAATCTTATGCTGAGGTTTACGGTCGGGCTTAGGCTTGGGATTACAAATAAGCTTATACTACTGTTATGCCCCTCAAAGTAACTTTGGCCCACAAATTAGCGTAGCACCTATCACAAGTTACACTGTAAATTCGAATGAGTTGATTAATCAATTCAGCTCGCGAGTTGGGTATTTCTGAATTAATATCAGTAAACATTAACTCGCTCTGAGTTGATTTGATTTTCAAGCTGAGTTGAATTGACTCTGGGCGGGTTGGTTAATTAACTCAGAACGAATTGAATCAACACAAAATTCTGAGTTGAGTGATTCAACTCATTCTGAGTTAAAATCAACTCACTGAAATTTACAGTGTAGCGGTAGATCGTATATTAAATTGTGAACAGTCAAACGCTGTTAGTTGCAGTTACTTGGTAAAAACAAGAATATTTGGCACATTTCGTCGCATTTCGTCAGCCCAGCCTCTGTGCAAGCGTTGAAACTCGCAATAACGACAGTTAGCTTGTTTGAAACCTAATTTTACTCGTTTGCGGCTAGGTTCAGGGCCTTTTAATAGGAAATATTGCTTATTACGTTCCTTATATTTCAGAGTAGCACACAAGTTAAGCATAAGCGGTTGGTAGACTTTATTTATGGTCTAGAGAGCTATGTATAATTAATACCCAGGTTTCACTATGAACGGCATTCAATTTTAATTAGCCGAACAATAGTACATAGTAATATTTCGAAACTAAGCGATGTATATTGGCCGGAGCCGGAGCCGGATAATAAATTAAAATTTAATACTACATTGCATTCAAATATCAGAACGTAGCTTATAATTCTTTCTTCCGTGGTTGAAGGTACTCAAAGTGTTCATGTGACAAAGTTTAATATCTCACGCCGATGCATTTTTAACACTTTAACAACGACCCTATTATACTATTCTATGTTTTATGTAACGTTGCGTTCAGGTGCAATATTCCTTTGGCCTATGGTCCTTTCAAGGGCATCCAGTTTTCCGTAGGTACCATGAAACAGAAGTGGCTATCAGACATGAGAGTCTCGCTCTCAGTCTCGGCAAGTCTCGATATTTGGCTTTGGTAGGTCTCGATTTCTTGAGTCTCGGTGGTTTGTAACCTACACTAGAAGTCGGAGGATTCAGCAAATGCTGGTAGAACTAAAAAAGCAGAAGTTAATATTGTTGAATCGAGTAATGTCTGATGAATAAAATTTCGCCAGGAATCTATGAATTTTCATAGTTGCGCAATAATTATTAGCAGATATTCTGAAAACAACTATAAAAAAACCATACAAAAAAGCATTAGAAATAATTTTTTTAAAATTTTTCTTTTTTTTCGGTGATGACCAAAAGTTGACCGAGACCGAGACTTTTCATGGCCAGTTTGCGCCCATCCCTGGCTCGGATTAAGGCTATTATTTTTGCTTAGGCTTAGCTTAGTGATAGACCCATATTTAAACTGAAGGTTAAGCTTAGCCTTAGGAATAATAGAAATATGCTGAGATATATTCTGTGACGCCCCTAAAATAACACTCGTCATCAATATCTGGTTATCCAGCGTTATATTGTAACCCAATAAAAATTGTGACCGTACATGGTCACATGCAAACATTTACATTACATGTGTGACAGTAAAATATGTAAAAATAGGTCAATCAGTTCGATGGAAATTGGCATAAATACGAATGATGGTATAAATTTTTTGAAATTTTTAAAAATATAATATCAGGCACGTTAAAATACCGGAGCCAGAGTCGGATGTCGATTTTTTGTCGGAGACGGAGTCGGCGGAGCCGGAACCGGATATGCCGCGGTCGCACCATGATCAGTATAAACTACAATATAAATAAAACTGTTATTTGTCAATAGCAATTCATGCAAGCAGCCTGGGCTTCTAAGAGGGAAAGAATAGCATTTTTGTGAACGAATAAGGCAGTCTTTTACCTTCTGGAAGCAGACGGCAATGCTGAGTGGCACAATTCCAAACCGACGAACTCGTCCAATAGCGAAGGCAGGATAAATCGAAAAGAAAAAACGTGCATGATGTTCGATCCTCAGCATTCACTGATCCGGAAGCTACAAGACCTACACTTCAAAATCCAGGCGAGTTGATTTTAACTCAGAGTGAGTTGAATCCACTCAAAAGCTTGAGCTCTGAATTAGGTCTTTCAGAACTCTGAATGCTGAATTGGCTGAACTCATTCTGCAGAAATAACCAGAAATAACTAATTCTGCGTCTAAGTTAATGTAATTAACTCATTGGAATTTACAGTGTATCATCACCTGGTATTAATAGGCGCTACACTGTAAATTTCAGTGAGCTAGCGAGTTAGTTTTTTTCCTGAATTAATATCAGTAAAGATTAACTCACTCTGAAATGAGTTGATTGTCTCTCTGAGTTGAGTTGACTCTGAGTGAGTTGATTAATTAACTCTGAATGAATTGAATCAACGCAAAATGCTGAGTTCTGATAGTCGTAACTCAGACTGCACTGCAAAAAATGTTGAGTCAAATTGATTCTCTCCGAAATAGGCTCTATGGCACTACACAAAATGAGTCAAATTCGACTCCGCCCGAGTAAAATTTGACTTACTGAGTCGCACATTTGACTCTGGCGGAGTCGAATTTGACTCAGTTTGTGTAGTCCCGTAGAGCCTATTTCGGAGAGAGTCAATTTGACTCACAATTTTTTTGCTGCGTGAGTGATTCGATTCATTCTGAGTTAATTAAATCAACTCACTGAAATTTACAGTGGACTTACAAAAAAATTGCGCCCAAACACAGTGAACAGGAAGAAAGTCTGGTAAGACGGAATTAATTCTAAAATCGGAAAAAGTGCTGATATTTCTTCACTGTAAACTCTAGTGAATTGATTTTAACTCAGAACGAAATGAATCACGCAATCTGACTTAGGACTTTCAGAACTCATAATTCTAAGTTGATTCAACTCATTCTGAAGTAATTAATAAACTCGCCAGGAATCAACTCAACTCAGTGCGAGAACCAATGCAACTCAGAATGAGTTAAAGTTTACTGTTATCAACTCAGAAATAACTAACTTTCCGTCTGTTTTGATTAACTCACTGGGATTTAGAGTGTTGTTTTCAGAAATTTGCGGAAACATTCGTACAAAACGAAGCTATTCTTAGTATAAAAGGCTCGCAATTATGGTTTCAGAGGGGGGTGGCCAACCCTTGCATTATAAATTCTAATGAGTTGATTAATCAACTCTGAGAAAAAATTACTTATTTCTGGCCACGGCTGAGTTAATAACAATAAATATTAACTCACTATGAGCTGATTTAAATCCGGGTAAGTAAATTAATTAACTCAGCATTAATTCATTCAATTTGGAATTCTGAATTCTCAAAGACCTAATTCCTAGCTCAGACTTCTGAGTGGATTCAACTCATTGTGAGTTAAAGTCAACTTGCTGAAATTTACAGTGTATTTGGCATGAATATTATTTGATCGTTAGTTACAACTGCACCAAAGGCAGATACTTTTTTTGAACTGCTCATAGTGGATTTCTTTTGCCAGCGTCCGCTAGGAGTCAATGGTAATAGCGGCGGCACATCCCTTGTATGCGCCCCAATACCTTGGTGTCCAGTAGTGAATCTTAAACCCAAAATTATCGTATAAACTTTTGACTAAATATATTTAAGCGAAAATCTGTTGGTAAAATGTTTTTTAAAAAAATATTGAAATTTTACAATAAAGCGACAGTTGTGAAACTTTGCAAAGTTTTATTGCGCAAAAGTCTATTAATAGTGCAAGCGAACCGAACGCGAGAAGAGACAGAAGAAAAAACACCCAGAAATGCATCAAAATGTATAGGATTGCTCATAGTAAATATGTTGGTAATTAACAATGTTTTTTGCCAATACACAAAAAAACATTTAGCGATGATACAAAAACAGCGGTAGTTACCCATCAACAATTGTAATGAATAACTTCAAATCACTGTGCCTACCTCACAGAAGGCTGGCTCTTTTAATAGCAATCGGTTGTTTACGGATGTAATCCTTGCGTTAGCGGAAATCCGTCTGATAATTTTTTAAGGTTTAGACTCGCATTAAAATTGGCTGGGACTCCTATAAGTATTTGGGATGAAGGACTCAAACCTCTGCTAATTCAACTATCTCGCTTTAGTTGAACTATGAGGTTTTACGAATTCATAGCAATGTCCAATTATTTATGATTTTCAATTTTAAAAATTTTTCTACTAAGAATTACGGTCAGGTATTTAGTATGATATCCACATACAGGAACCAGATCCGGAACCGGAAAGCTATAAATATGTGGGAACCGGAACCGGAAAATAAAAAATACTTGTTACCGAAAAATTCATTTTTATCGCTGTTTTTTCGGTTTTAAAGCTGTAAACACATCATTTAGCATGCCTGCCAAAATCGTGAAACAAATGCAAATGCAGTAAGTGGAAACATATGATAAATTATGGAGTATGGCACAAATTGAACATTTCGGCAAAAGACGCTCGGACAAATTTAGACAAATAAGTTAGAATAATATGCCAATTTTTTTTAAATTTTCAAATGACAAAATATTTTCAATACCGAAAATGTCGGAAATTCGGGTGAAAAAGTACCGGATTTATTACCGCAACCGGAATTCCGATTGCACCCTGATATATAGACATATTTGACTCACCTTTTTTGCAGTGTAGGTGGTCTAAATATTTTTGCGGAGGGGTATACAAAACTTTTTTCATGACTTACAAGCAAATGTTGAAAATTTTCTGGGAGCGGCGCAAATCCTTACGGAGGGGCTGAACCTTTGACTACGGGTACGTTCCCAGCTCCTACAAAATGATAAACCGTATATACATATACTGAACCGGCAAAATGTCGCGTGACAAGGCATTGAACAAAATTTAAAATAAACCGTTTTTTTTAATTTCGCAAATTATAATAATATGTACTGTCAGCGTTTCGTTGTTATTTGCGTAAATTACTCAACTTTATGGTCTACAGCTTTTCAAAGTCAAAAATGTTAATTTGACCATAAATCTTTATTTTATATTCTGGTTTTTGGTAGCCTATCAAATAACTTCTAGGGTTAGCTTCAGCGAATGACTATTAAGGCATATTATTGAGCAAGCCAGTATTGTGTGCATCACCGGAGCTGTGTGTTACTCTTCGCAGATTACGACTGATTCCATCCCGGCGCTTTCATGCCTACTGTTGTTGGCGCCCCCCCGGCAACACGAGGTTTTCTCAAAAGGTCTGCTAGCCCTCGTCACTAGATATAGCCGCCCTTCAGAGACATTATTACACAAACATAAAATGTATACCAATTCTGGAGCCAAATAGACAGCCAAACGATACCCATCTTAAAATATGTACTGCCCCCCCCAAAAAAATTTGGCTTTATGGATACCTCCCTGTATAGCCTCACTGAACATTTGTGGTCGCATCTTGCATGATTAGAGAAAGCAATACAAAAAACACACACCAACCCCTAAGGTAATAGAGCCAAACAATTGAGGTCTAATCAATACATGTGAACTGGTTATGGTTGTACTTAACTCCCTAAGGTCCACTATTATATCGTAGCAGTACAGCTGGGACACTACTGTAGGAAGACCGGGGGTCTTGGACCCACAAGCGGACATTTTCGTGTCATTTTGCCCGTCATTGTTTTCGTTTCATTCAAAGAATTCTATGCTAGCAAAATTTTTCCTGTTTAATATATATATAATATATATATACAAGGCCGGAGCAGCCACCCCATACCCTAAATTTGACGGGACCCCACCCCTATAGGGGTCCCCACGCTATTAACCGGTTGAAAAAAGCTTAGGTTTTAAAATGTGTCTAGCTTCTCGCTCGTTTCGATCGCGAGTTTGGGGGTCTCACCCTGGAATTTGGGAACATCCCCCTGTTCTGCCTGCTCCGGCACTATATATACGTATATATATTATGTTGTCTTCAAAAATTCTTGATGGGCAGCATAACAGACCCCAACATACCCACTAAACTTTAACCCAGTAAACATTTGACGTAACCAGTAACAAAAATTCTGCTTAATGGACTGAATCCTGTAAATTTTAGATCGGCCACTGACGCCTCTCACTCCCTCCGATGTTTTTAGTTGTGGCACCGCCTGTAATATAGAAGAGTATTGCAACAGTACTAAATTCAATTTTACATATCAGCAAGCTTACAAATTAGCTTTGTGCTCGTGTCAAACTTATTTTAACTCGGCGTTGTTTTTTTAGTCTTTTTTGTTGCAGGCGGTCTGCCGATAAAGAAGTGTTGTTATAAATTGAAAACATTGTGGTCTTTTTGTTTAGCATCAGCGGTTCAGTTTAAAATGGTCCAATCGGGCGTTCTTTCACATTTTGATTTATATATTTATATTTGTGTAAATATAAATATATATACTAATCTATATAATTAAAACTGGAACGTCCTACATACGTATTTTGGGCAGCTTTGCAACTTTTGTCTATGTTTTGAAACATAATATACAAAAAACAGTACATAGATATATGTAAATTAATTTAAGTAACATCGAATATATACTGATAGGCAGATGCGAAACGTGTAAGGCAAAAAACAAACTGACGCTAAACCGAAATATGAGAATAAGTAGGGTTGAAAATCTTACAACCACGTTCAAGTACTCTCTATAACCTTAAACTTAAATTATAGCTTAACTAAACTTTAGTAAAACTTAAATGACTGGACGGACTGACACGACTAGAATTTTAAGTTTTACTTAAACTGGCGTATTTTTAAGTTTAACACAAGTTTAAGTAAACTTATTTTTAGATTAAGCAACAAGTGAAGCCGTGTATGTAAGAGTTCAATAAGTTTAGCATAAACTGAAAATATGTAAGATTTTAAATAAGTTTAAGCATAAACCTACATGTTAGTTTAGTTAATCTAAATGTTAGTTTAATTCTTGTGGATTAGCTAAAGCTTAAATCAAGTTAGTTTAAGCTTTCAGATATATAATGGTTATAAGTTTGTGGATACAAACTGATTTCGCATAAACTGTAAATAAATATAGAATGAGGTTTCTGCGACCTCGAAACCGAGGTCACATCTACCGTTTCCGGGAGCGGAAAAATTTTCTCAGAAGCTCTGCACCTTCAACCGCCTTCGTTACGCGACTTGTTTAGTATGCTAAAAATTATTGATCATCCAAAGCGACCCACAGCCTTCCCCCCATACAAAAGACCTTGTATATATAGCTTAGGCTTAGGCTTAGGCTTAGGCTTAGGCTTAGGCTTAGGCTTAGGCTTAGGCTTAGGCTTAGGCTTAGGCTTAGGCTTAGGCTTAGGCTTAGGCTTAGGCTTATGCTTAGGCTTATGCTTAGGCTTAGGCTTAGGCTTAGGCATGTATATGTATATATAAATTTAAATCTACAGCAATTCGTCGACCGACAACTTGTCACCCAACAGCGCCCTAAAGCCAATTAATAAATCTGAACATCATCCAAAGCGTAAAATTATGGGTGACGAATTGTCGAGTCGATGAAGTTTGAGATCACAAGTGGTCGGTCGACGAACTATCGTGATACCATATATGTAACTATATATACATATATCCATATATGTATATATGTATATGTATATAAAGTCCTGAATAAACTTTTGCTATAAACTCCAAATTAAAACTGTCATTTTATTGGCTTAAACTTGGTTTATATATCAGGTCAACTTATATAATAAACGCTGGCAACCTCACCATAAAATTGCTTACTTATGACAAATTTTGACCATAAAAATGTCGGCTTTTTTGACATTTTGTTTTACATGTCAGCTAATAGTTGCGTGACACGTCGCCGTACACACTTTACATCCAGGGGTAAAGCCAGCATTCGATTACGAGGGTGTAACAAGCTTCAGGTAAAAGGGTTTCTTTGCTACCCAGCGTAGCGAGTGACAAAATTGTTTTGGGTTCTAGGATCTAAGCAGGTTATATAGTCTTAAACCACTAAAAGTAGTATTGTTTGCAATCAAACAATTTGTAGACTCAGATTGCTTGCCTGCAGACAGCTCGAAATTAGTAAGGATCGAAAAGTTTAAAACTTGCGTACACCGCATGTCGTCACAGTATTTCTACACCAAAACGCCAAAGTATATTTCGTTGGCCATCTAAATTCACAACATTTCAAACGGTCAAAAATTAAATTGATACTGATTTCTCGGTACAAAAGTTTGCTACCAGATTCTCAGAGTCTAATGAAATATTTAACAATTTTTTTCTACTGACACCCAAGAACCAAAGCGAGAAAACGTGGGTCGCTGGTATAAAGCAATTTTACGCAGGTGTAACCGCAGGCAAAAAATGAATTTTCCGCGGGTAAAGCGTAGGTCGGGTAAAGAAATATTTGACCACTCACACGTCTGACGCAAACTCAGACGTTGGGTTGAAATTGTCGGACGCATCTTTAGAGATTACGATGTTTTCGTAATAACTTTTTCTTTTAATGATTTCTTTGAATGCATTTGGTACTAAACTTACCACTAAATTATTGATCAAACATCAGTTTCCAAGAAGTAGAGCTGTTAGCTTTTGTTATTCCATACCTAAATATCCACAATGTGTATTGAAAATTTCAATATGTCCCACACTGTTGCTACTTCTATGTATATATCAGGGTACAACCGGAGGTGAAAAATGCCGGAGCCGTAGCCGGAGGTCAACAAAACTTACCTTGAGCCGGAGCCGGAGACAGACCTCCGGTTGCACCCTGGTATATGTAATACGGCAATCGGTGGTGGATCCAGAAATTTATGAAATGGAGACCATTGTTGATGTATACACTGTAAATTCCAATGAGTTGATTAACCAATTCAACTAGTGAGTTGGTTATTTCTGACTGAATTAATATCAGTAAACATTAACTCATTTTGAGTTGAGTTAATTCAAACTCTGATTTGATAGTCCTAACTTAGACTGAGTGATTCAATTCATTCTGAGTTAAAATCAACTCATTCTGTGATAAAATCAACTCATTCTGAGTTAAAATCAACTCACTGAAATTTACAATGTTCCTCTGTGAAAAACTCGCAAGCGAGAAGCCAATCGCAACTTTAGGGCTAAAGTTGAGTCCAAAATCTTGGCTTTAATATCTGTTAGGAACGGCCTAATTGGACAAGGTTCTCCGTTGCATCCGCCAGCGACTGCACGTCCCTTATTAGAATTTTTTTGTGCTAAAACGATAAGGTCCGTACCCTACAATTTTCCCTCTCTGGAAATTGGCGCATATATAGCATACAGTAAACATTGCGCTTCATAACTATTACCGTCCCGTCCTTCTGTTAGAAATTTCTGTGCCCGCCGCTGACTGCGACAGAGTTGCGCTTTTTATTTTACTGTAAATTCCGATGAGTTGATGAATCAAGTCAGCTAACGAGTTGATTATTTCTGAATTAATATCATTAAACATTAACTCACACTCAGTTGAGTTAATTCTCATTCTGAGTTGAGTTGGCTCTGGATGGGTTGGTTAATTAACTCAGACTGAATTGAATCAACTAAAAATTCTGAGTTCTGATAGTCGTAACTCAGACTGAGCGATTCAACTCAATCTGAGTTAAAATCAACTCAATGAAACTAACAGTTTTGGTTCATGGTCATATTTGCGCATCAGGTAAATCCATATGCGTATACTTTGAGTCACAATCAAATTTAGGCTTTGGTTTAAATACGTCCCTGTAAAGATTTTTGGAACCTGTTCTATGCTTAAGCAATAAAAACTGGCAAGGGTTTGTTACGCTTGACCTAAACAATTCGGTCAAATGAACGTACAATTCAATTAAAACGCATAGTTTGCGGCTACTAAGATCTCAGAAAGAGTTAATTTGAAGTCGTTACTTGTGCCCTAATTGTGACGAATTTCCAAGTATGTACTCTATTAGGGTAGCCCTGGTTGCATAATTAATTAAACTGAAACAAATTAAAGTAATTTCTCAATTCAATCTCGATTACTTAACCATTTAGTGCTTTCAAGCACGTACACTGCAAAAAACGGTGAGTCAAATTGACTCTCCGAAATAGGCTTTTCGGGACAACACAGGCTGAGTCAAAATTCCACTCCGCCTGAGTGAAATTCGACTGCAAAAAATGATGAGTCAAATTGACTCTCTCCGAAATAGGCTTTTCGGGACTATGTTAAACTGAGTCAAATTCGACTACGCCAGAGTCAAACGTGCGACTCAGTGAACCGAATTTTCTCTGGTGGAGTCGAATTTTGACTCAATTGGTGTAGTCCGAAAAGCCTATTTCGCATAGTGTCAATTTGGTCGCTGTGTAGCGTGCAATTATATTAATCACAGTTTGTCAGAAACAGCTATATCTGCACCACACCTCACTGCCCCGTATCACTCTACGGTCTACTTACATCGCTGTTTGGGACCCGGATTTCTTGCCGGCTTTATTTGGCCCTAATGTTTGCAACTTTTGATACAAAAATGTTTATCACACATTGCATGGTGAGTCAAATTGCCTGTCCCAAACAGGCTTTTCCAGACTACACAAACTGAGTCAAAATTCGACTCCGCCAGAGTCAAGTTGTTCAACTCAGTGAGTGGTACAAGACTCTGGTGGAGTTGAATTTTGAAACCATTTGTGTCGTCCGGAAAAGCCTATTTCGGAGAGAGTCAATTTGACTCACCATTTTATGCAGTGAACAATAGTATAACTGAGAAGTACTGTAGTACGAATTCGAATAACGTTTAAAATATTAATTGTACTTAAAACGAATAATTAGTGAATATTATTCTTTATCAAGGCCGTCCGGGGCCAAATAGGCCTCCCTTGGGTATGCCATTCTAGCTCAAACCCGTTTCTGTCAAATATTAAATGAAGTATTTTTGTAAATACTTACATTTTATAATCGAATTTTCGTCTTGCGATATCTTACGAGTTTTATAATCGAAAGTCAATTATTGAACCAACTCAAGCGTATATTAGAAATATTAATGTTTGTGCTAAAATTAACCCTTAGCGGGCCGATAGCCAGAGTACGTCCCGAGACTGGGTTCGTGTAAAAATAAAATTTGCTCACCATAGAAAAGTTCCAACCCCGTTTATAAATGTTATTAAATCTTTAAATGAGCAAGTTCAGAGAGATTTTTAGCTACAATCATCTTGAACTTATAAGCTCTTGACGTACCTCGGGAAGAAATTCATTTTAAAATTGGTCAGAATTTCAGACGGAACACGTCAGATAGGCGCGTCGCGTTTGAATTTCAACTAAATGACATACCAGACAGTAATCATAAACGCGAGTAAATTTAGCACGCTAAATTATTCGTGCCAGGATGTTTTCTCGTTACGCGCTCCATAATAAATAATAATAATAATAATATAATAAAAAAATAATAATAATAATAATAATAATAACAATAATAATAACAATTGTAATAATAATAATAATAGAAATAATAATAATAATAATAAAAAATAAAAATAATAATAAAAATAAAAATAATAATAATAATAACAATAATAAAAATTGTAATGATAATAAAAATAATAAAAATAATAATAATAATAATAGTAATAATAATAAAAATAATAAAAATAATAATAATAGTAGTAATAATAATAAAAATAAAAATAATAATTAAAAATTAATGTTTGTTAATACATCAAACCTACACATAAAAATGCTGCATAAAGCCATATTTACACATGCAAGTGTTTGCAGCTGCAATTAATTCATAACGCAATACGCACTAACAATTAATTCATACCTGGGAACTGCTTTATAAGCCGAATAGTTTATCACATAAATTTTGAACTTTTAACTTTTCTTGGACAGTTCTGGTGGCGAAATGTAAATTTTTTTCGCTGACCCCCCTCTCTGTTTACTTGCCAGCGCCTGCCAATGCGTAAATAGCAACGACTCCATTATTGTAGTTGTTCAGTTCAAAAATGTGTTTTAAAATTTTAAACAACTACTGTTACCCTGCGTCACAAACACTATGAACCAAGTAGAAATTTCAATTTAAAAATATTATAGTCTACGTTTGAATTCATAGTTTAACTATTCATTCAACTCATCGTTCGAGTAGCGTTTATGTGTGGGAGCATTCACCGAACAAGTTATTTTTGCTTGCTTGTTGTTGTGCTTCATTCAAACTTTGATACTAATTTTAAACTCAGCGTTGAATTTTTGAAATATCAAAATACCGAAACATTCGAAAATTACATAGCTAAAACTTGTTTCAATCAATGGTAGAGGTACTGTATAGATTTAAGTTCACTACACTAGACGGTCCCGTGTATAGAACACGTCCTGCATAAAACCTGTAGCTATAAAGCATCCTAGGTCAAACAAATAAAATGAATATAAAACAACTGTAAGTATCAAATTTGTTAATAGTTCGTGTGGGGTGTAATAATTATGTCGGCATGAGCCCATAGCCTAAACCTAATTCTAAGTGTGAACCTAAGCATAAGGTTAAATAAAAGGGTTATTCCTAAACTTATGCTTAACCAATAGTCTCTAAGCCCATCGGGTTTTTGTGCCTTCAAGTTGGCAGGTAAACCATAATTAGCATGGGCCGTTCATCTGCATGGTGCAGAGTTGGGAAGGCCAGACGCTCTCACATGCCGTCCGCCAGGGGTGGGGCAAACGTTCCCACATACCCTGCGCTTTAGAGACATTAGCGTAATTGGCATGAACGAGAAAGACGAGTAACAATAATTCAATCGTGTTTCTAAGCCTAAACCCGTGCGTAAGGATAAACCTAAAACTAATCTTAACCCTTTCTCACACGAATATTTTCGATTTCCCCTGAGACCTACTTTTATGCTAGGATTCGAACGCCAGTGACTGGAGTGGGAGGCGTATACCATCGCCACTCAGCTATAGGAGCTTGACGCTCGAGCCTGACAGGGCTCTCGCGTCTTGTGATGATTCAGTACTATGTATTCGTGTTGCAATTGTTCAACACGGTGCGATTATTTATTATTCAACGTACATACACTGCGCTGAGTTGCCTATAGGCAACTCAATGTGAGAAGGGGTTAATAAGCTAAACCAAAAATAGTCAAAAGCGTGAATATGAAAACTCGATTATAAGAGTCCAGCGATGAAATGGGACTCTGACATATCATCTACAAATTGTGATGCCCTTAATTCAAAATGGCCGTGGCAGAATTGAGCCAATGTGATAACGTGGGTCGTAAACTTTTACTCTAACCACAACAGCTTAATTATGCTCAGAGAATCAATTTCTGTAGGTTAAATATTATTTAACCGATTATATATTATATATATTATATATATATATATTTATATATATATATATATATATAAATATTCAAGGTTCAAACAAAATTCCTGTTCCGGCCGGAATTCCTGCATGTTCCTACATTTAAAAATGCAGGAACCGGAATTTTTAGGTTTTGTCGCAAATTATGCCTAATCATTTAAACATCATCGGACACTTTGAGTGTTTTTCCAGTTACTGCAATTTTTTTAATAAAGTGTTCCTGTTGTGTTTTGTAGAAAATAGCTCAAAATTTGCTTAAGTCGTTTGGCAAAGTTTTCTGAAAAGTCCAACAGTAATTCGGAGATGAAAATTATTTCAAATTCCGGTTCCTGTTCCTGTTCCTGTTCCTACAATAAATTCAATTCCTGTTCCTGTTACTGTTCCGGCAGACGTCCTTGATCCGCCCAGTGCCGGAGCAGGCATGGGTGGGTGCACCCCCAAATTCCTGGGTGGCCCCATACTCTCGAGTGAAGCGAGCGAGAAGCCGGACGCATATTAAAACTTAAGCGGTTTTTGTTTCAACCGGTTAAGGTGGCGACCCCTTTATGGGTCTGGGACTCCCCAAATGGGGAGTATGGGGGGTGGCTGCTCCGGCCCTGTATCCGCCACTGCACAGCCTTCAATTAAGCAACATTAAGTTGCTAACATTATCAATCAATTGTAGTCATGTATAAGCGTTCAAAACAGGTTGAAACCACTAATGCTTGTCACTAGTGCCAGCTACTCAAAGTTTAAGCCCGTTGGGGTAAGGGTACTGACTACAACAGTAGCCTATTGTTACATCTCCAATTATACAAAGCTTAAATACCAATATTTTAGTTTTTCGTTGTCTAGTAACAACTCGATATCTATCCATTCATATCTATACTCAATAATGAATAATAATAACATGAATATATATACTATTATATAGAAACATATAATAATGTACTGGAGGTAAAAATACCGGAACCGTAGCTGGAAGATCAATAAAATTTTGGTTTGCAGATACCGCGGGCAAATGCCCTGTTTGTGGCGACTGTAAATTCCTGTGAGTTGATTTTAATTCAGAAATAAGTGGAGGTAAAAATACCAGAACCGTAGCTGGAAGATCAATAAAATTTTGGTTTGCAGAAACCGCGGGCAAATGCCATGTATGTGGCCACTGTAAATTCCTGTGAGTTGATTTTAATTCAGAAATAGTGGAATTTGTTCAAAAGTTTGAGCTCTGAATTAAAATACTTTCAAAAACTCACATTTTTGAGTTAATTCAACACATTCTGAAGTAATTAAGCGGAACTCGCTATCTGAGTTCATTGTAAATTCCAATGAGTTAATTATCAACTCAGACGAAAAGGTACTTACTTCAGAGTTAATAACGGCAAACTTTAACTCACTTTGAGTTGAGTTGATTCTCACTCTAAGTTGATTGAATTTCGGGAAAGTTGGTTAATTAAATCAGAAGTTATTATCAACTCAGAATTATGAGTTCTGATAGTCTTACCTCAGACTGAGTGATTCAACTCAGTCTGAGTTGAAATCAACTCATTGGAATTTGCAGTGTTCATTAATCATCTCATTGCTATTTTACAGTGTGCGTTTGTGTTGTGCGTGTGTTGGGTCGGATGTTATCCAACTGGTGCCCTGAAATTCTGTAATAAAAAAGACAACCGACCTGAGAACTGTTGACATTGGAGACTAAATGTTAATGGATACGTAAATTTGATGCCAAAATACTTTAGGGTTTCAACCTGGCAATGTATATGCAACATAAGATCTCGGTAACTTTGATCATATTAGAAGAAATACAATTGTTTTTTGCTTGTTTTTGACAAAGCGAGCAAAGAACAGGGTCGTTACAGTATTATAAACATATTCCTAAACCTACACGTAGAGATAAGCGTCTATACCAAAACCAACGCCTAAATCTAAGCCAAAAAATTAGTCGAAAGCTTAAGCTTACTATATTGCAGTCGCGTGGAAAAACGGACAGCACTAATTTTACATGGGCCATAATACGTAGGTAAATACGGCAGGCTCATGAAACAAATCTATAACGCCCTGAGGTTTCAAAATGTCCGCTAACGATGATTTAGCTACCGGATATCCGGAACAAAAAATTTCTAATTATAGTAAACTTTTACAATTATATCCAAACGAAATTTAATTTAACATCGAGTCTTCTGGCCATAGGGAAATACTTAAACAGCGAGTTCAGCAACTTTTCTGGTTTGTGCGCAATTATATATATTATATAATATATATATATATATATATATATATATATATATATATATATATATATATATATATATATATATATATATATATATATATATATATATATATATATATATATATATATATTACTGTTGCAAAATCAAAATAGCATAGCTAAACACGCTTTAAAATCTGTCGCGAAACAAAGCCATTTAAATAGCCTAAAAATGCCACTTATTACGTAGAAATAAAACCTCGTTTCTTGTCAGCTGGATAGGAGCCCAGCGTCACATTTAGGGGCAATTGACACACAAAACAGTTTTAAAAAACTGCATTTTAAAATAAAAAATATAAGTATATATATTTATATATATTTTTATATATAATATATAATATATATAATATATATAAGATACAGTAAAATACTACTGTATGAGCAACGGAAACAATGAACTCTACTCTTATGGCAAAGATGGTGCGTTTATTATTAGGTATGGCTGTATTTTTAGCTACATCGGCCTACTGAGAATTTAAAGTTAAAACTGGGCTGATTTAACCCTTTCTCACATGAATATTTTCTATTTCCCCTGAGACCTACATTTATGCTAGGATTCGAACTCCAGTGACTGGAGTGGGAGGCGTATACCATCACCACTCAGCTATAGGAGCTTGACGCTCGAGCCCGAGGGGGCTCTCACGTCTTGTGGTGATTTAGTACTATGTATACGTGTTGCAATTGTTAAACACTGAGCGATAATATATTATTTAACGTATATACACTGTGTTGAGTTGCCTATAGGTAACTCAATGTGAGAAGGGGTTAAAGTATCTGGTTTTTACTATGATGGTCGCCTTGTCGAGCAGTTGAACTAAGCTGCGGTTATATTGAAAATTATTTATTTTTGGTTTTTTATTACGTTAATCAAATTAAAGACAAGCATATGCTAAAAAGCTAAGGGTATCAACAATTTTTCTAAGTTGGTCTTCGCGAATCACAATGGTTTACGTACGTCACTGTAATTCTACACTGTAAATTCCCAATGAGTTAATCCATCAGCTCAGACTAATAGTTTAGTTATTTCGGAGTTAGCAAAAGTTAACTTTAACTCACTCCGAGTTGAGCTGATTCTCATTCTGAGTTGAGTTGATTCTGGGTGAGTTGACTAATTAAATCAGAATGAGCTGTATCACGCAGAATTATGAGTTGTGATAGTACTAACTCAGACTGAGTGATTGAACTCATTCTGAGTTAAAATCAACTCACTGGACGGCATTGAACAGTGGCGCATCAAAAACTTTCTGACTTTCAATTTTTGGCCAATGTTACTTTGTGGAACGAACCATTTTTCACAGTGCTATAATACAGTAAGCTTATGTTTTAGAGTAATTTTATGCTTAAGCTTCGGCTTAGGAATATGCTTAGAGTACACTGTTACACTCCTCTAATGTTCCCTGCCGCCTCGCTCCATCAGCACACTGTAAATTCCAATGAGTTGATTTATCAACTCAGTCAGTGAGTTCGTTTTTTCTGAGTTAATTACAATAAGCATTAACTCACTCTGAGTTCAGTTGATTTTCGCTCTCAGTTGATTTGATTCCAGGCCAGTTGATCAGTTAACACAAATTGAGTTGAATCAACTCACAATTCTGAGTTCTGATAATCCTGACTCAGACGGAGTGATTCAATTCATTCTGAGTTAAAATCAACTCACTGAAATTTACAGTGCAGCTCCTATAGCAGACGATCTGTCTCTTTGGCACGCAACCAAGAGTCAAATGTCAACCAGAGCAGTTAAAAAACCTGCGGCTCCCGAGTGCTTGCCAAGCGATGGTCGATTGTCAAAATTGACCTCTTTGGGTTGACCTCCAATTGGTTTCTGACCGACATATTCCTTTCATTTTAAGCCAGCCAAAACTGCCTTTGCGGTCTCAAAAAATCATTGTGATCCTGTAAATCGCGGGTCGAACCATGTAAGGCTGATCTGACCCACTACAGTATAAAACACACATATCTATCTACACACATATATACACTGTTAATTCCAGTGAGTTGATTTTAACTCAGAATGAGTTAAATCCACTCAGAAGTCTGAGTTCTGAATTAGGTGTTTCAGAACTCAGAATTCTGAATTGCTCGAACTCGTTTTGAGTTAATTAATAATCAACTGAACCTGGAATTAAATCAGCTTAGAGTGAGTTAATTTTTACTGTTATTATCTAATTCTCTATCTGAGTTGATTAATCAACTCACCAGAATTTACAGTGTATATATACTGTAGTGACCCGAATAAGAGCGGGGACTGATATTTATTTGACCTCTCCAGCGGATACCCCCCTGTTACCGCCTTATTTATTTTTAGTCCACGCTCCCCCACCCTTCGCTGCTGATATATATCCAGTACTGCAACTATCCGTTGAATTAAAAAGTTAAGTACGCTTTAAACTTTCGAACTCAACTTTGGTCTGGAGTACACTTATGCGCTACAATTAGGGATAATTGACATTTATGGACGCTAAATAGGGTTGATGGGCTTTATCTGCTTACAGACTCTGATTAGGGATACGGACTCTTATTGATTGGGACTCAAAAAGGAAACCCCCTCATATTGCTCCAATCTTATTCGGGTTACTACAGTTGGTATATATGTATGTATATAAATACATGACATGTTTGAGTGCTTATGTATAAATTGAACCAAAGGCCACCATTGTCATTTCGTATCTGCTCCGACCGCGGCAAATAATTCAATATTCTATGAAAATCATGAAAATCATTGCTTTGAAGCTAATCAAACCAGAAAGTATTTGCCAAAGTTAGGCTTTCAAGTTTCTCGCATCCACAACAGTATGGCGTTTTAAACGTGCACATGGGAAGCGAAGAGCGATATCGTTGTCGATTGTTTTCTGTGTGATCGGTGTTGTTGGTTTATTTTTGTTGGCTTTGTTTGTTTTTGTTTGTTTGTTTGGTTTTGTTTGTTTGTTTGTTTGTTTCTTCGTTTGTTTGTTTGTTTTTGTTTGTTTGTTTCTTTGGTTTTGTTTGTTTGTTTGTTTGTTCGTTCGTTTGTTATTGTTTGTTTGTTTTTGTTCGTTGGTTTGTTTGTTTTCGTTTGTTTGTTTTTGTTTGTTTGTTTTTGTTTGTTTCTTTGGTTTTGTTTGTTTGTTTGTTTGTTTGTTCGTTTGTTTGTTATTGTTTGTTTGTTTTTGTTCGTTGGTTTGTTTGTTTGTTTTTGTTTGTTTGTTTTTGTTTGTCTGTTTGTTTATTTTTTGTTTGTTTGTTTGTTTTGTTTTGTTTTGTTTTTCTGTTTGTTTATTTTTGTTTGTTTATTTGTTTGTTTGTTTTTGTTTGTTTGTTTGTTTATTTATTTGTTTGTTAGTTTGTTTATTCATTTGCTTGATAGTTTGTTTCTTTGTTCGTTTATTCGTTCGTTCGCTCGCTCGTTCGATCATTTGATTGTGTGCTTGTTTATTCGGTTGATGTTTGTTTATTTTTTTAGTTCATCAGGTATTGTTTCGTTGTTTGTTTGTTTGTTTGTTTTGTTTGGTTGTTTGTTTGAAAACTTACTACTACTACAGGCTAGCGACATTTGTTTAAATTTTAATTATTACAAAATACTATATTTTTAATTTTTACACGAGAGACTTTAATATATTTTTGACAAAATTAGCTGTTATATTTTTACAAAAATCATTCCTCTGTACAGACCAGTAGCCAGTTCAACTTGCAAGGCTGACTAAAAAATGTCAAGAGCAAGCTACAAGGGTTTTCGTTGACTTACAAGCAAGTTTAAAAAATTTCTTTGGAGGAGGCAAAAATTTTAGCATTGGGCAGATCTCTCTGGCTCGTCTCTGACCACGAGCCCGCCTCTGTAGTTGTTTGGTTGAAATTATGCCTTAGACATTCGTAGAAATAGTTGGGGCTTTTATTATCTCCTGAATAGAATGTAGAAACAGTTTAAGAAACGGGGTTTACGTTCTATGAAAATTTCGAGGGCGTTTGTTGTGTTCCGAACTGATACCGTGCCTAAACACTCCTGAGCATGCATTCCAAGGGTGGTTTGATCCTGAAACCATCCTGGCTATGCCCTTGTTTTGGACATCATCACGAAACTTAGTCCGAGTCCTACACCAGAGGTGTAAGTGGTAGAGATTTTTTACCCGCGCTGTGCTTTACCCGTGGTATTTTTATTTTTTCCCGCGGGTATACACGCGCAAAATTTCGTTACCAGGTACCTGCCTTTACCTGCGCAAAATTCCTTTACCGTTGCCCGCTCTTATTTTTTCTTCTGCGTTCAATACAATTATGTTATTTTCCCGTGCATTGAAGTTGCACGCTACTTATTTTTCACTCATACGGTAAAAACAGTTTATAAATTCAAGTTTTTCCACATTATCTGGTTTTTAAATTCTCTTTTTTGAAAATTTTAAACTGGTAAGGAATCACAAATTTTTACCCACGCTTTCAAATTTTTTACCAGCGAGTCTACTCGCTTCAGAATTTTCTTACCCGTCCTGCGTTTACCCGCAGGTACCCGCGGGTAGCGTGAAGTCCTGTTACACACAGTAATCCTGCTATACCTGTGGTATAACTTTCCGTCCACTTGAATTGTGAAATCTTTTAAATACGATTTTAAAAATTCAGTTCAGCAATTTAAATTAGAATAATCTATATTTCGGTTCATATATTCAAATGATTTCATAATCAAAAGGCATTCTATAATTAAGACTCGTTATACTCCATGAACTTTTCGCCGCTGAACACAAAACCATGCCGTTTTATGCGGTCTTCACCCGGCCCTCCATATTTTGTTTGGCCAATGTAAAAGAACAGGGGCGGAACAGTATTATAGGCATATTCCTAAGCCTAAACCTAAGCCTAAGCATACGCCTAAGCGTATAAAGTATGAGCATATTCCTAATCCTAAGCGTAAAACTAAGCCTAAGCCTAAGCCTAGGCCTAAGCGTATAAAGTATGAGCATATGCATAAGCCTAAACCTAAAGTCTAAGCCAATCAAAAAAATTCGTCTAAAGCTTAAGCTTACTCGATTCTAGTCCCAGAGAAACATGTTCCGCCACTGATCTTGAGCCTTTTGTTTGATCAAATAAACGCAAATATAGTCGTATTGGGCCCATTAATGAAGTCTAAACAATGCAGTTTGTCTGTGACATTAAAGTAAAAAAACTTCTAAGTCCTGAAGCACGCAACCAATTTATTTAATAGCTTTAAAGCGCACAAATATGTATGATTTTGAACTGGCTGGGTCCATTTCAATACTGTAGGGCTTGCGTTTTTGACGAAATATATGAAACCATTATTTATTTTTAGTCGAACATACAAAAGTCGAGAATATAAAACAGAAAAGTATATGATGATAGATTAGTGTATTATAACTGGGGCAGTCTGGAACATGTTTTGTCTCATGTTGCTTCTCAACGTCCGCAATTTAAAACTGTGACAGAAAAACAGCGGTATATGCGGACTGAAATCTGGCGTCATTACTGGTTTATAAACCACTGGTATCAAGCAATTAGTACATGCAAGTAGCAGCCATATATCACACGATACCATGCGAAATAAATGCGAGAATCGTATGCTCACTAAAACATATACTTAAAAGTAAAAGTAAAGCTGTTGCCGAATTAAGTGCCGGTTTTACTTACTATGGTGCTTGGCAAAATTTTTCTTAATTTTAAGCAAACACAAAATTCTTAGCTTTACATTTACTTAATTAATCAGAAAATGGCGGCAAAAGTTTTACTTGTTTACATTATTTAATCAAATATTTACTCAATATTTACTACACTTATACTTAAAATAGTCAGTAAAATATAATTAAAGTATTTAAGTAGAGTGTTCTGCATAGTGATACGCCAAAATTATGGCAAATGGTGCATGATATATGTGCGCACTAATAAAATGCGACCCATGTAAAGTTCAGGGGTCGAACATTTTTCTAGGTATGTTAATACTGCAGTTACGGAACTTTTTTACAGTCGACAGAATTTTATGTCAACAGCAATAAATCTGTCTGCGGATCCGGTATAAACCAATATATGTCGCGCAAGACCTCTTCGTGACAGGTTCAGTTCAAATCGTGATAGATAGTATTTGTTTGTCTAAAGTTTATGTTCCAATCTATTTGGCGGTAATTGCTGTAGCTGAAACTTTTTATTTGTGTATTTACATGGCTAGCATCCTTAAGTTATAAGTTAATATGTGAATACCTAGTAAGAAATTGAAAAACTGCCTTAGCCCAGAGGGGCCAGGGGCTCAAGCCCTCCTGCAAAACTTTTGATTCTCTATTGGAAAATTTTCGACCTTGCTTGGAAGTCATTTGATAAATTGTGACATTTAATATAGGCAATTTACTGAATTTCAGAGAATCTTTACGTCAACAGGTACGACTCTGATTTCTAACCAGATGTTTATAATTTATTTCACAGGAAGTGTTCGCTGATAGTATTTCCTGGAGTCGTATTAATTTTAGACAGTTGTTAATATCAGTAGTTTCTTGCATCGATGTGCTGGGATGTAAAGGATCGTGTTCCGCCATGCGACAAATTCTCTTTTTGTAAAGCATGAATATAGTGCAAGCACCTTTTAAGCTCCGCGTCGGCAAGCGCTCTGGTCGGTATGATTTAGCAAAAGACATAAGTGTCATCACAGTGCAACTCTTGTCGAATCTCAGTGATCCTACTTCATCTGAAAAGAATGACACAGGCTATCAGCAGTATGTATTACAATACACGTTCGATTCACATTCAACGGGTCGCGATTGCCTGGATTATGTCGCTCAGCGGATTGGGCTCCAGCAGGTGATAATTGCTTTCAATTTAGGGTTAAAAGTGCCGTGGAAGACTGAATTAAATTGGTGAAGTAAATTCGTCGAACTAATTTATGTAGGCTCCGCCACTCTAAAACTAATAACCAAATAAATTTAAATCCAGATCCAAAACCGAACCTTTAATGGAGGCTCCACTTGGCTTCTCTTAAAACGTAACATTTGCTCAGCAGGGATGGGCGGTCTCGGTCTCGGCAAGTCTCGGGATTTGGCTGGTCTCGGTCTTGCTGTTTTCCGTCTCGGTGGTTTGCAAACCGAAACCAAAGAGGTGAAAAAGCGATAAACAACCACAAAAATATTCCTTGGATTTCAGCTTTGGCTCGGAAGTACTTGCGCATTTCGCCTACCAATACAGACAGTGAAGCGATTTGAGAACACAAATAGTTACATTTTCGCGTTTAAAACATTTAAGGCATCGTTTAAAAAATTATGGGTCATCGGTATTTATAACGTCACGCTATGTTGAAAAATTTTCCAGTCTATTCGGTTTGCCTGGGAACAAAAACAACACAATAGCTCTGAGTTAGGGATTGTACAGAGGGTGTTTTGAGAGTGTACTTTGTCCCGAACCTGTTCGAAGGGTACGGCGACAGTAGCTAAATTAAAAATAAAGTACAAAATAAATCCTTATTTTTATTTTCGGTGACGGTTAAAAATTGACAAAGACCGCGGCCAAAAGTCTCGGTCTCGGAGTCTCGCTCTTGGTCTCGCATTTTTGACTGAGACCGTCCATCCCTTATGTTTAGGTGTTACACAAAGACGGAAATATTATTATTGATGATGTGGCGGCTGTGCCGCACGACAAGTATTTTTAGGCCCTACGTGGCCGTTGAAAATTTTTGATATTTTTGGCAGGCTTTTCGTGCGTAATCATTTAGCTCAGTGGCTTTCGTAGAAACTTCTGTTAGCTACATCATAATTAAATTAATTCAAACGGTTTACTAAATGGAATCTAACGGCGTCTTAATTGATTATAGCATCAACAATTAAGCATTCTTATAACATTTGCTATAATTGGTTTCTTATAGGTTTTGGGTTTTGAGTATTTTGATCACAGGCCGAGTCATTGAACAAGAGCTTGATAGCGTGATATTAATGGCGAACTTCTTTTACAGTTGGGTAACCTAAATTTAATTGTCTAGAGCTTGGTTTAAAAAGTATATGTTGCAGTATAGGCTGTATATATACAGTACTAATTGCTATTATAATTTGGTACCTACTTTAGGCTGTTTATTTTGGCCTGCGGTACAAATCGCAATGGCTAAAATATAGATGGGTCGAGCTGGACAGACCGCTTCGCAAACAGCTGGAACGGCATGCACAGGAGTTTCGTCTGTATTTGGGAATCATGTTCTATACAATGGCGTATTCGCGAATAATTGACTCTGTGGCTAGGTAGGTACCCGGGTTTCATCGGAATTCCTCTTCGGCCGGAATTTCTCCTAAAATTATTTCCTGTTCCTGTTCCGGCATTGCAGAACGCAGGGACAAAGCAGACGCAGTCGGTAATAGTAATGTGAAAGTTTTTAAATTTTAAACCACTATTGCGAATTGCATCTGCAAAAATTTTCTTAGCTGATGTATGCGTTTATATTCTAGAGTTACTACGGACTGGTACTGGTACTAGCCGGGGCATTGTGAAAGTTTTATGATTTATTACCGTTCGCATTTCTCACGAAGTTTTATCATTGCTTAGTCTCAGTTTCAGCATCGTTTTTACTAAAAATGCGTCTAGTTTCTCACTCGCTTCAAACTCGAGTTTCATGCAAGTACTCAACAAATTTAGTACTAAAATTGCGTTTGGCTTAATGATTCAGCCTTAAAATATGGATACTTTGTTGACGTGTACTTTTTAAAACATAACCAACACACAACGCTGTGAAACAGATATGCAGCAATGACGCATCGAAATTATATACCTTAAAAAAGCCGTGAAAGAAAATAGTATGGGGTCTAAAAATTTCTCGTTCTGATTTCGATAAAAGGGTCCGACTCTTTTTTCAACACCGATTACGGTTAAATTAAGTTTATGTTATCAGGTTATAATTTTACGTTTACTTATGAAATTTGGTGTTGAGCCGCGCGTGATAGGATCGCTTTTCGTGCCAGATTATTAAGGACTGTATATAAAAATTGACCGCGGTAAATAACGTGGGTAATTTTGTTTCCATTCATATTCATTGTTGTGTTTATTGTGTTTCCTTATGAATAAAATGCGTGTGTCTGTTAAACTGTTGTTTCTGGCAATAGTTTGAAAAGTAAACATCGATTATTGCATAAATTATAGAATTCTGTGTTGGAAATCTCTAGCCAAATTTACGTGCATGTTTGTGAAGTATGTAAAGATTTTACAGGCATTACTATTATTGGCTTTTGAAGCTCGAAATATTCGAAGGAAGATTGCTGATTAATCCTGATTCGGCAACCGAAATGGCGTCCTATATCTTGCAAGGTAAGGTATAGTAGGTATATCAACTGTCGGTCATGTTAAGATTGTCGCCTTGCATGATCATTGTAATTTTTTGCTAGGTCTTTCTTCAGCTTAACAAGGACGTAAGCTGGGACTTAAAGTTTCAACATACATTTCCGATGTATATAGTAGAGATGTACCGGATCTAGTTCCGGCATGGGGGTCGGACCGAAAACGTTATTTGACGGGCCCTAAACGGGGCCAGCTTTGATATGCAATCAGTAATTGACTGGCATGAAAATCAGTCCTATCACGCTCGGTTCTCGTTTGAAAATGTGAAAATCAAGAAAATCATGTACACAGGTTTTTTATTTTCCCATGGTTTTCTGTACACAAATGTTAGCCACCATATACGCATGTTATATATCATAGCTCATTTTGATAGTTATGTTTACGTGTTCTAACTTCATAATCTATTGCCCAGGCCAGGGGGACGGCGTCGGAAGACAAACGTATTTTTTGCTAAAAATGAATCGTTAAGTAGAACCAAAGCTTTCCATTTGATATATTGTAAGGTAAAAATGGATACAATTACATTTTCATAAAGGTTTTCGTGATCTAAACACCAGATTCTTATTCATCTCTCAAGACGCATCAAGTCATGTAAAGAAAACTTTGCCTGGCCCAGGGGCAACTTTAATGGGAACTTGCGCGATTCTTTTGCTACCTTAAATTCTTCATTTGGATAATTTTAATCACTTAACAGCAATATTTTGTTCATTAAGCTGACTTTGGCGATTTTGATGCTCGAATACATACTGTTGAAGTGCTCAGTCGATACCCGTTGTTTCCGAAGGTTGGTGTCTAATATTGTATTTCTCAGCTAATGTCAAATTTAAGGAGCTATTCTTATTTTGTATCGAGTGATAAACTGTTCGTTCACAAAATGTACAAATCTGCTTTTTAGTAACTGACAAATAAAGTACGTCAAGGCGGGGGGCATGAGGGTTTGCGTCACCCCCCTTTGATTTTTTGTGTCCGAGAATGTTAAGGAATTGTGCATAACCCCATTTCTAAATCTTAGCTACGTCCCTGAATAAAGCTATAATGTCTGCAGCATGAGCACGTTAGTTAAAGCTTCATATGTACTCCGGCCAGTTTTGCTCATTTAATAGTTTCCGCACATTTTTGTTCGTTTGTTAAAAACAAAAGTTTTATTCTAAGCAGTTCGAAATGTCTCGAGGCCACAAGGTGTCGTGACCGGGGCAATACGGTACCATGGACGGTACCTGAAAAACAATGTCTCGCGACACAATTTTGCCGCAATGTGAGCGCCGCACAGTAAGCTTATTACATCACCATTGGTAAAGTGTCGCGTGACGCGATATGGTAAATAACAAATGCATTAACACTAACTTCACATAATGGGAGTATCAACAAAATGTCGCGTGACGCGATATGATAAAAACGGTACGGTACTCCATGGAACATGCTTACGCAAGAGGTACATAAAATTTTCAAGTTTAGCGTATTTCGTTGTCCCAGGCCGTGTGACATCTCTACAAGCAGTTATACCGCACTTTTGGATGCTACTGTTTTTAATTTATCTTTCAGCATATGATCAAAGGAACACAATTGTTGTCGGAAATGATTAAAAACGCACTGATTAAACATCGTTTGTTGTTAACTCGAATCGGACCAGGTGGCTTGCCAGCCGAAAGAATGGATTGTGGCGCAGCTCAGTTGGAGTATATTCGATTGGCAACGCATGCCGAAGGATATGGCGAAGAGTATTATCGAGGAAGGGTAAGATGTTGCGTTGTGTATCAGGGTTACACTGCTATTTTTGCCAAAATTCTATTTCTGAATATTCAACGGGAATCGAGTTTTATTTTTAACTCAGGCTGCGACGAATGTTAAAATCACGGAACCGGATACTAATTAAATGTCCAGTTTGGGTCTGTTTTGTACTTTTTGTAATTTAAGCATTAGGAACATTAGTCACTGTAATAAATTTTGTGCGTAATTAGCAGTTTCATAAAAAAGGAGTATATATGTTATGTTATCTAACAGGTCTACGTTGACGTTTGTTAGTAATTTTGTTGAAAATTGAAAGTGTTTATAGGAAATTTTGACATGTTTTTGTTGTTATTTGTTGTTACTTGAGATACATAACAAATTATAACGCACTGAATATGTTCTCGTTAGTTACCTGATTGTGTCTAAAATCAGATTTTGGTTTCAGGATGATAGTGGTTCTGAACTATTTATTGGATATGAACCTGCTGGAATTGTAGTGCGCAATGTGTCAGATTTTTGGAAATGCAAGTAAGCATGCAACACTGTTGCAATCGTGAATTGTGAAATTTTGATACTTAATTTTTGGATAGGAAGAAGTAATATAGCGTTGCTATTGTGATTTAAGATTATGGCTCACATTCTCAAACGTGTATAGCATGAATCACTAGTTAGAAGGGTGCAACCGGAATTACAATTTACGGAGCCGGAACCGGAATTTGAAAACATTACCGGAACCGGAAGCAAGTGAAAAATGCATGCCACCGAAAAATTCATCATAGTTTTCTTTTCTTGTTGTAGTATTGGTGAATAGTGGAAGATAGCTATAGACTTATTCTGCTGTATTTTTTTAGATTTTTCGTATCAACTGAAGAGAAAGCTATTTTTATGGTTTATTTTCGGTAATTGTCAAGGTTTATATACTATACAAATTATTTTTAATTCCGCAAATTTTATTCCGGTAAAAATATTTGGAACCGGAACGAGAAAAATGCCGGAACCGAGATTCCGGTAGGTTTTCAAACTCACGAACTCACCAGCGTATGACAAGTCAAAATCTTAACGATATGCTTTGAGTAATGTATTATGCTATTTTGTATTATAAATTTCGCTTAAGTAAATACTGTGTAATTGGTGATATAGCCGTGAAATTGTAGCGAGGCAAAGTCTGCGGTGCATATTTTATGTGTTTGCTGTTTGTTCTTGGAATTTTAATATTTGTTCACGTACATTGTGAAAAAACTAGAATGGTGTTGAATGATTTTTGTGAAAACTTGCAAAAAGGGAACTTTGCAAATCGATACGACGTTTTGAATTAATTCGTATTAAGTAATTGTGTGATTGTGACTTTTACGAGACTAGGACTGGATTGGCACTTTGGGTGCTATAATACAGATGGAGTTTTATTTCGCCGCTGGCGCTAGGTCTTGTGTACTTTTGAGTTGCCTATCGTTTAATAAAGAGTTAAAACTCTTTCGCATACTTGAAATGTTTTTTGTTGGAAACTAATGCTGTAGGATTAGTTTCGTGAGGAATAATTATGCATTATTTGTGTTGTTTATGTTTTTGTTTTTCAGTTGGAAAGATGTAATATCAATTTTGGCACAGAAACGTCGTATTAACATCAGTATGGTCGGACTTAATGTGAAATATCACATGGTTAGTTAAATATTGAATTACTTTGCTTTGAGTGAGTTTATGTTAAAAAATAGCTGTTTTGGTGGGAGAAAGAGTCAATTTGACACAAGTAAAGTACAGATTAATTTAAGAAGAACGGCGTTTTGAAACCATGAGAGTAAAGCAGACTGTAGATGGACTTAGTTATCATGACAAAAGAGAGGAAATAATGCAGTTGTGAGTGCAGCAGTAAAATCTGGGAACATGAGAGAAGAGGGAAAATAACACAGTTGTAAATGCGGGATTTAAGATTTGAAACATGAGATTAAAAGAATGGAAAAAAGCGGTTGTGAATGGGGGGCTAAGCTGGGAACATAAGAAAAAGGTCAAATAGAGCAGCTGTAAATGTGGGGCAAAGGTTTGAACATGAGAAAACAGGAAAATAAAGCAGTTATGAATGCTGGGTTAAAGCTGGGAGCATGAAAAATGTGTGGAAGTAAAGCAGTCGGCAATACGTGGGAAAAGCTGGGAATTAGAGGTTTAGACTGAAAGAGGAAGGGAGAATTATGAGTGGCGTGATATTTAATATTAATGTCCGTCCCAGTCTGTCTCCATGCGTCACCGTCGCGTACGATACCGCACAGTGACGGACGGTGACGGAAAACAAGAATAGCTGATAGCGAATCGTGCGTTAAAGAATGAGTCCAAGTCAAAATGGCAGTTCATACGCAGGCCATTCTGTGGGTCACGGCGAAGTGGGGGGCACCAACCGTAGAAAAATTCTAAGTGGCTGTTGCATAATTTTCAATAAAGCGTCAGTTGCATTAGCCAGTGTTTAAGTTACGCCTATGGAAAATTTTAAGTGTGGCTTTGGTAAGTTCGGGTACCCTACCACCCAGTTGCGAACTTCAAAACACAAGCAACTGAAACAGACAAATAGATTGTGAAAACCCAGTAAGGTTGGAAACGACAGAATAAAGAAATCTCTTTAAAGACAAGCGGAGTAGAAGATTGGTTAATAATACTATATCCAGTTGCATATTTTTAAGGATGACGCGGATGCAGCAAAATATGCAGCTCAGATATGCACCATGCAAATGATTTTCTATCGCGACTATGATTGTATTGATGCTCAACATAACGTGGCAACGAAAAGTCAAACTGATCAAAGGATTTTACAGCCTAACCGGTAAGAGACAGAATATTTGGTGAACACTGGTAACTATGATAAATTGATTAGATTAGAATGCTGTGACAGCAATTTGTATTGACAGTTGACAGGGAGATGTGTGCTTGCGCCGATTCTATCTTGTTGCCGCTATCATGTTGCCGCCAGATATTTAGTCAAGCGCGTAGTGAATTTAATTGCTTGCATATATTATGTCGCATGCATATTTTGTATTTTGTTTAGGAAATCTGACTACGCAATGAAGTCTGTGTCGAGAGAAAATCAGTCGCCGACTGGTCTGTTATCGTCCAGAAAAGGTATGTAAGCATTTCTCACAGATACCACAAAATTAAGTTCTTTGTACGTATTTTATATGTGACAATGACATTGGGATTGTACATGCGCAAGTTACTGTGAAAGATGAGCATCTCGTGTCCTGGACACCTTTTTGTTCTAGCAGTCGGCGATTGAACAATGTAGTCAAAATGTTCCGGTAACCTTATAAGCTGGCTGAACACAAATGAACTTTTAACCAATAAACACGGAAAGTTCACCCGTCTCACTTTATTTATTAGTTTATTTTCTCATACTGTATGATTATTCAAACAGATTTAGTTTGCTTTCCAGCAGTAACCGCTTCATGTGGTGTGGTAAGCACATTCTACGGTCTTTTTTCCCACTGGATATTTACCACAATCGCCACTGAGAGCGAAAACGTAATGGACTATGCAGTCCCGTTGGGGACTCCCGAATAGCATGTTTAATATATTTAGATTTAGTTCAAAAATGTTCCTTCTGCAATTTTATGAAATTTTAAATTATAAAACATGTTACTGTTTTGACTTTATTCAGAAATGCCTCTTCTGCAATTTTGTGAAATTTTAATTCTTAAAATTTGATTTTTAGAAACAGTTTTGATGGACGTCGATCGGCCGCGTTTATGTGAGGCCGTCAGAATAAAATCAATGTCTTTGGATCAGATTGATGCTATGGTTTACGATAGAATACACAAACTGCCTTACGTGCAGCAGTCCACTGTGTCACGAGATATTTTGCCTATTGTCGGATCAACCGGTCACATTCCTGATCTCATACGGGTAAAGCTGTATTTCTGGTTGAGCGAAACGAAACTCTGAGCGAAGTGTGGAGTTTTTCGAAGCGTTTTATATTTTTCACTTTGGGGTCGAAAGGCGGATGTCCGTCCGTCTGTCAGTCCGCCCGCAAAGAATCTCAGGAACCGCTGAACCGATTTTGAAAAACTTTTTTGTTTGGATGCTTGTAATCCTGGGGTGTTAACATCGCAAGATGTAATTTGCCGATGCCGAATCGATGCTGATGCCGATTCCAACTTTAGTGCACCATGTTTAGTAAACAGATAGGATACTAAATTACATCATTATATGAAGACATAAACCCTATCCATTGTAAACGATTATTATTTTTATACGAAAGAGAGATAACAGTGGTCCTAACTGTTCACACTGATATACGCCCAGAAATGAAATTGATAGCATTCAAACTGACTGTTACGTGCAAAAAGTATCGGTAAAGAATCAGCAATTTTTTGCAGTGCTGATGTCGATGCCGATACTCAGGAAAAGTGCCGATTATTACCGATGCCGATGCTGATTAATCGGCACATCCCTAAAAATTTTAAGTCGTTCATTTGCTACATGCTAATTTGCATAATAATTGGTTAAGCCTAAATTACGACTTTTTAAATTATTTTACTGGTTATTAGTAATACAAGCAATGTAATTTCAGTATTGGATTCTTTTTGGTGCGAGAAATCTAAATAAATTGTTCACAAACATCCAAGACCGGTACTGCAATTGTTAGCTAATAACTAATTGCATATTAGCTTAATTAGTTAGACTTGAATTATGACTTTTTAACTTATTTCACAGATAATTAGGGTTGCTGAGGGGTTTTTGGGTGCGAGCAATCGAATAAATTGTTTTATTGGATTATTTGATTGGCTGGCTGAAGAATCCACCGCATATGATTTTACTGCATATTGCAACCGGAGCCGTATAGCAGGGTGGCACCGAATCCACGATTTGACCGAATCCGAATCCGAATCCAGTGCTAATTTGCCGAAACCGAATCCGAATCTGAATCCTGCATGTAGCAAATTTCAGATATATATATAATTTGTTTCAGAATATCAACGCAATGCCAGCCGTATAACTT
Organism: Enoplolaimus lenunculus; assembly: GCA_030248215.1. Taxonomy (NCBI): domain Eukaryota; kingdom Metazoa; phylum Nematoda; class Enoplea; order Enoplida; family Thoracostomopsidae; genus Enoplolaimus; species Enoplolaimus lenunculus. The sequence goes on from JASANG010000522.1 coordinate 134,350, forward strand.
TTAATACGTTAATATATTTCGTCCCGACGTCAGTTTTGAGATTTCTCACCTGAAGTAAAAAATATTGATTTTTATAGCAAGGTATTTAAAAATTTTATTGCTTAAAATGAAAAAACATATTGCCGAACTTTGTTGGATTCGCTTTTGGATTCGGCTATTCCACAACCGAATCCGAATCAGAATCCGAACCTCAAATTTTTGCCGAATCAGAATCCGAATCCGAACCTTTGTTGCCACCCTGCCGTATAGTAATTTTTCACTGGAGCCAGACACGGATGTTCACCGGATATAGTATCTAAATATGTGCAATGTTGGAAGTATGTGAGTCGTGCAAAAATATGAATTTGTATTTTCAAATTTTAAATTAATTGTTGGCTTGGATTTCTTTTTATTTAATTTTTGTGTCCATTTTAGTTAATGTCTGTGTCCACTCTTGACTTACCCGACAATCCAGTCGCTGTAACATATCTATCTAGTATTTGCACCAGGGTGCAACCGAAATTGCGGTTACGGCATTGTTTACATTCCGGTTGTGGCAAATTTTTACCGGAATTAAAAATGGATGTGGTGTGAATTTTTTATCGTTTTTAAATAGCTAATCTTTAGCAATCCTTTTTGAAGCATTTTGTTCAATTTTAGTGCCGATAAAACTAAAATAGATAGATTTAATTAGTATAGTTTATAAACCGTGACAATCGCCGAAAATAAACCATCAAAGGTAGATTCGTTTTTATTTCATCAATAATATTGCAAAAAACATTGAAACGAATTTTTCGGTGGCATGAATTTTTCATTTTCCCGATCCGGTTCCGTTGATTGTTTCAAATTTCGGTTCCGGTAAGCTGTAATTCCGGTAGCACGTTGATTTTCACATGTGAAAAGCAGTTTTATATTATAATATTCAAGTCCACACAAGCGTAAATATCGGCATCCGGTTGGTTTATACCGAATACGGATGTCGGTTTTTTTCGGGTATTTAACCGAAACCAGATATCACGTTCATCCTTTCTGGCAATCTGTACATACTTCGTGAATTCGAGCCTAATGCGATCAAGGGGGTTTTTTGAAGAGCAAGTGCGGCAATGCGGTCAGATTATTTTACAGGACTCGTTGCCGTTGCATTCTGAAGACAGCAACAGCATTCGGATACATCAATCGTCGTTGAATAATGCCATATTGTCTAGATCTGAAACTGTTCCTATGAATAGCAAGCCGAGTTTGATGGAAAAATCTTTGGTTTACAGTCACGCTTGTCAGCACAACATACTGACTCAAGGATCCATTGAGGCTAGTGGTTTGAATCCTGGTCAAATGCGAGCGGTCAGAGACGAGTCGAGTTGTAAATTGTGTGGATGGAGTCGTGGAGCTGTTGTGCCTACATATATTTACGGCCAAAATGGTACAAGTCGTTTTACTCCAAGCCTTGGTTTGCCAAGCCCCGAGGTAGGTTCTTGATATTTGTTATTGTTTTTGATTCGGTTATTTGATTGAATGAGCAGCAGAAAATTTGAGCGTTTAAAGATTTTTTATAATAAAAACTTAAATAAGTGTCGTGCTTTCGGTTGACTTTACAAATTTAAACTGAGTTACCTTTGAACTAAAGGTACAACAGTGGTGATTTCTGTTGACTGATTGACAGTTAACACCGGGTTTGGTAACGTTTAATCTGTTTCCGAATGCAGTTACATATATAAATTTGAGTGTATCTGCAACGAAACATGAATTTATTGTTGTTGTCGAGACGTATCACACACACACGAAAGTTTTTAGTTCAGGTCCCAAGTTGAAAATAATTTTCGGTTAAAATTGCACACTGTTATAGAAAATATTTTAACTTTGCATCCAATGAGACCCGACTATTGGTTAATGGTAATTATTATTAGCTGGTAATGGGTATTTCTTTCTAGTTTCGAGCACAGTAAAAAATTTTCAGTTCCGATCGCGATATTCAGTTTCGTTTTTCACCCTGATATACTTTAACATTTTCGTTTAAGCAACAGGTGTTTAAATTGAAATGGCGTTGGGCCACTGTTTAATGTTTAGTTTTCGATTTCAACATTACTGTTTAATTTAGGTGCTATTTTCACGACACGAAACATGCGATGCACCGCATTATCGAAACGCAATGCCAGTGGTCACAAGCGATCATCCACAACTTGTTCCTACTGTATCGTTGAATGCTCAAAGTATTATGCCATATGAACATGATAGTTCTGTTGCCAAACCGAGCTCAAGTATTGAAACAAGACAAAAGATACGTCAAATTTCTGAAGAAGCTACGCATGTTTCAGGTAGTAATGGAACCTCCGTTGGGAAAACACAACGTGTCCAATTGAAAAATGAAGAACCCTGTGAGGTAAGTGTAAACAATTAGCAATTGCTTTGGTTTTGGGGCAGTTTTATGAACGAGAGGTCATTTTCACCAGTTTTAGCACAGTTATAGCGATAGGTTTTCATAGAATGGCATGGTTCCTTCCGCAGCAGAGTTCGGTCTGAAATTTCGTGCCTTCTATGAAGCCAAAAGTTTGTTGTAACTGAGTGGTTGCAGTCTACTGTGTACAGTATAGACTGTGGGGAAGTTGGAAATTTACGTGCGAAAAAGAACCGTTTGTTCCTGATAGTAAGTCAAATTAGCTTTGTACGTCTTGGCAAAGTAGTGTTGTTGTTAGTGTTGCAATATTAATATTTGATAGGTTCGCGGTCAAACAACTATGCAGGAGTGCCAAACGTGTCCCGAGAGGATTTCGTATTCTCCGAAAGACGTAGCACTCAGAATTATCGACAATGCTCAGCTGCAAACCAGATTTGCTAATAACAACAACCGCACAGCAGTGGAAGGTGTACCAGAGCGGAATTCTACTTCCATGATTAGCTGTTTGCTCAAAAGCGCTAGCTCACCTGAACTGCTAAGCGTTGGTGTGGGACGAGTCGATCCTGTTGACATTGTCAAAGAAGACTATGGCTCTGCTAATGGGCCTAAACTGGGTATGAACAGCTCGATTTACGCGCTATCAGTGGATGATGTTCAATTCGTAGAGGGGGCAGGGGATCCCAGAAGGGGAGATGGCTTTGTCAGGGATGGTAGCTCCGGCAACGGGGTAAATGAGATGATTGGGTCAAAGGCGGTTTCGGCCGAGCATAAATCAATTCATGTTACCCTTGAGGATTTGTCTCGGCTGGAAGATGGAGTCGTGTGTGGTAAGGATGTACAGGAAGGGGAAGGAGAAGGTGAATCCTGTGACGCAACTCAGAGGTTGCATCAGCGAGACGGGTCTGGTGAGTGTAGTAGGGCACCAAGCAAGTTTGTGAACGTGAAAAGTATTCGAGAGGGCCAAGATTGTGTCTCACTGCTAGATAGGCAGAATTCAATCGGATTGAAGGCTGTCATTGAAACGGAGTTGAAATCAGAATTTGAAACTCGATCAGGTAATGGGGATAATGTTAAAACGAGTACACCACACTATAGTACGACTATTGTTATATCCGGAAAATCAGAGGCACAGGGGCCACGAACGTCCGGGTCCATTGTGGATAACGGCTCGAAACGTGGACTGGAATTGTTTGTGGGAAGAACGAAAATGCCATCTACGAGTAACGGGGGTTCAAAAAATGGTAGCTATGAAACATCGAATTGCAAAGACGAAAAAAGCCATAGAATGGCCAAAGAGAAAAACGATTTGAAGGTGAGTTTTTAGATGTTGTTCTGGAGTTCAAGTAGTTGATTATAATAAGTATGTTAAATTTTAGAGCTGTAAGTGGTGTTGTTTTCTTGTTATTTTTAGTGGGGTTACACTTTTCCGTAATAAGAATACTGGCTATGCCCCTGGTGGCAACACTACCATTTGAAAATGTACAGCTTAATGTTGTTGGTATAAAACTACCGTATGAGCTTGCGTGCTGTAATCACGCTGATTTTATATTTATTGCGGTTTGATGAACTTTATCAGGCTTAAAATTAATTAGAAACTTTATTACCTGTGGTTACTATAATAAAAGCGTTCGCTTTTAATGCAAGTAATTATTTCTTGCGCTTTTTAAGCAAGCAGCAGGGGACTTTCTCGTAAAGAGCGGTACATTTTCTAAAATGTGTGTAGCATCTATCATTAACACTGATGGGATGATTAGTCCCAGACGTTTATGACCAGATGTGGGGACGCCACAACACAACACAACATGCGTTATTATGACAATGGACCTTGAACTGGTTCAAATATGAAATTTGGCATGCTGCTAGCCAGGGTGCAACCGGAATTACAATTTACCCGAACCGGAACCGGAATTTGAAAATTTTACCGGAACCGGAAAGTGAAAAAAGCATTTCACCAAAAATTTCATTTTAATCGTATTTTTTGCTCTATTATTTGTGAAACAACCTTAGTCGAACATAGGTATTTATTTTATTTGTTGTATTTTAGATTTTCGTCGTCGACTGAAGTGAAATCCACCATCAATGGCTTATATTCGGAGTACAAATGGCTTTCAAAAGAGATTCTTAAAAATTAGCAAAGTTAAGAAAACGGCCAAGTTATAAAACCGGAATTTTTAAATCCGGTAAAATTTACCGGAACCGGAAGGTGAAAAAAATGCCGGAACCGGAACCGGAACCGGAATTCCGGTTGCACCCTGCTACTAGCAGATCTATTAGCAATAATAATGCTATCTCTTAAACGGTTCGATTTTCCACGTCGAAGAGTACAATGCCTACTGTCGGTAGCAACAGATATCGCATACACTGCAAGATTGTGACGATAGCCTAACGTTTAGAGGATGTGAAGTATCAGTTATTTAGGCTCCTTTTCACAGGTTTGTGTTATGACCAAACCAGATCGGAAATAACAGTTGGTTTGGTTCTGGAAACATGAACACTAACAGACACTTGAATATTATGAAATGTTGTTCAGTATGCAAGGTTATTGTTCACTAGCGTAGAACATGGCAGAATAGTACAAGTTTTAGCTTTTTTTAGGAATTTTTCGAAGTTTTATAAAGACGTGTATCACGTTGTGATTTTAGAGAAATTTCTGCAATTGTTTTACAATTATTCTGTCTAAGTTGTACGTTTTTACAGAAGCTGATGTTTTAACCATTAGACTTGGAGATCTGAGAGTAGTATTCACTCTAAACGCTCTAAATTATACAGAAATTCTTTGTACCTATCAGCGTCAGTGTATATTTTGTTTGAATAATAGTAATAATAATAATAATAGTAATAATAGATTAATGTAACTTTGAAATTGAGGTTACGTATCTGTAATACTTAGATTTTGTAATGGTTTTTAATATTGCTGGTGTAGTTTTTGCTTATGTCTATTAATATTTTTCGCTGAATTGAATTTTTTTGTTTATATCCGTAGATATATATAAATATATATGTATATATATTTATATATATATATATGTATGTATATGTTCGTTAATATATGTGTATATCTGTATATATATATGTACTGTTGAAACCGAGTTTTGTACCGACGGTCCAGTTTGGGAGCGGAATATATGTAGGCCAATCTGCTATTCACGCCAGTTCATCAAATGGTCTGGGCCAATCTGCGATTCTGAGCAAATAGCAGTTCGGCCTTGGCCAAATAGCGATTGCGACATATAGCATAACAAATGTAAAACCAACGCTGATTGGTTAACGGTATTGCGTCTGTTCAAATAACCAAATCTGATTGGTGTATAAGTTCAATAGCAGGTTAGCCTAGGACACGAAAAATTTTTGGTTTCAACGGCTTGAGCATTGAAGCTTTCTTGTTTCAGTGCGATGGTCACTGATAAAGCATGTATGATATACGTATGCCTGTACAGTATGTTAAAACATTTTGCAAGTTTATATATATATATTATACAATGCTTTAATGCTTTATATAGAACATAAATATTGCAAAATCAAAAATTATGCTGCATTTTTGAAAAAATGATAGTAAAATTTTGGAGAAAAAAATTAAATTTTAAATTTCATCGTCGTTGTGGTCAGTACTTTGCTGTGGAGTATTCATATTTTGAGGTTGGCACTGTACAAGAGTATTGACTTGTTTCAGGCGGTGAGCGGTAATTTTTGAAAACATAGCGTTATGCGTATGACGCGTATGTGTATATTTATGTATATACACAATATAAACAGTCTTTATTTCTAGAGCGTAGACAGGACTCTCAGTTCGAATGAATATAATCTCACGAGTAACTTATTATTACCCTCAGATGGGTTATAACTGTTAAAAGAAGCTGTTATGAAATTAGGATCCACAATTGTATTGTAAGGTCTGATAATAGTGTTTTTGGCTTGTCTGCCCAGATATTTCGGTAGGAATATATATATATCTATCAGGGTGCAAAGCGCAACTGGATTATACTGGAATCGGAATCGGAACAGCAGATTTATATCGGAATCGGATCTACAAATTTTGGTGAGTATACGGATAATTTGTATTTGCAAGTATAATATTAGAGATTTAGGGGTCTGTTGCTGGTACCAATTCTCGAAAATGTCGCATGAACAAATTGGTTAATCATTTTTGGCTCTGTAAAGCTAAACTACAATCAATTATTGATAAGTTAGCTTATCTTGAACAATTTATTAGATAAATGATGCAGAATTTTTGTGCAACGTATCACAACGAGTAGGTTTACAATTAAATTGTCAAAATTTCGATTCCGATTGATTGTGCAATCGGAATCAGAATCGGAACTCGTTTTGAATCGGACTTCTAATCGGAATCGGAATTCCGGTTGCACCCTGATATCTATCTGCTCTATGCCTGCACTTGTATATATTATGTATTTATATATTCATGTATATGTCGTTCAGGGTTCAACCGGATACCACACAATACGGGATATCCGGAGGCGACAGGCCATTTTCGAAGTTCGAGGCGTTTCTCAGAGATCGATCTTAGGTTCGGCTGACTTACTACATATGTTTACTTGAATACACATAATTGTGGCAGAATGCGTTGAAGCCTAAGCCTAAGCCAAGTAATATTCTGACTATTTGTGAACGTTGCGTTAAATCTAACTGTGTTTCAGTGTTGTTTGTTGTGAGGGAATAGAAATAAACAGCGCTCTGAACTGGTTCACATTGTTGAACCAGCGCCGCTGAAACATTCGTTTTGTTTTTGGTTGGCAGTAAACTGGCACTTAGTGTGGTGGCAACAATAGTTCGGATTCGGTTTTGAGATTCGGCAATTGAAAAATCGGAGTTGGATTCGGTTTACCAATTCGGCAATTGAAAAATCGGAGTTGGATTCGGTTTACCAATTCGGCAATTGAAAAATCGGAGTTGGATTCGGTTTACCAATTCGGCAATTGAAAAATCGGAGTCGGATTCGGTTTTCAGATTCGGCAATTGAAAATTCGGAGTTCGATTCGATTTTCAAATCGGCAATTGAAAATCAGAGTTGGATTCGGTTTTCAGATTCGGCAATTGAAAAATCAGAGTTGGATTCGGTTTTCAAATTCGGCAATTGAAAAATCGAGTTGGATTCGCTTTTCAGATTCGGCAATTGAAAAATCAGAGTTGGATTCGGTTTTCAGATTCGGCAATTGAAAAATCGGAGTTGGATTCAGGTTTTAAAAAGCCGAATTCGAATTCCTGTTCACAAGTTTGTTATCGCGTCACGCGACATTTTGTCTACGCTAATGTAGTAAAATTACTGTGCTGTGTTTGGATTCTGGCTGAATTGTGCCACGGGACTTTAGTTTTCTGGTACCGTCCCCATGGTACCGGTATGGTTTTGGACTGGCTCGGGTCCGGTCCCCGGATATCTCTAGTACATATTGCATTTGTGACTATTCTATACAAATCATGAACCCGATTCTCACTTCATAGATATATGTTGCTTTTAGTGAACTTTACAAATTGTTTAGAATAATATATACATTTTAACTTTTCTAACGGGCGGTTTTTTACATTGTTTTCAGTTTTTTATTTTTTTACATATATATGTTTGCTTTTTTAAATTTTGTTTACTTTGTTGCTATCTATTAAGTGTATATATGAATAAGCTATTGTTGTTGTGTATGTTTTACTATCTTTCATTCTAAAAATCAGTTTTGTTCTATAATGAGGACTATGTTTCAGTATGTATTTATATATATGTATATATATGTATGTATATATAATAGGTTGGTGGAAGTGGTAGATCCACAATGGTTTTTGATGTTGGGCGACACGCCGATGTATAATAGTGAAATAAGCTTGTCTTGTCAGTAATAGGCCAAACGCAGTTGTAGCACTAAATCGGTACAGTTAATTTTGGGTTTCGATTCCTGTTGAGATGCGCTGGTTTAGGGTCCGTCATGGATCGATGAGTGATCGGCAAGAATGGGGCAGTAGAGCTGTTATCGATGTAGTGGTTGAAGTTTGAGTGGACAGCGTTTTGAAGTGGTCTGAAGAGAGGCAAGTGAGAAGGTTGTACTGTGTAGATAGTGATACTGCTACTACTTGTCATTGAGGTGGTGTGATCGTGAGTTGAGCGAATATTTATTGTTTATTTTGTATATTTATATTATATACAATATATATATTATATATAATATATAATATATATTATATATAATATATATATTATATATATAATATATATATGTTTGTTTGTTTTTGTGTGTTTTTTATATTTGTTTGTTGATAATATGTAGTTGTGTTTTAAATTTTGTACTTCATTTTCAAATTATGTTCTGTTTACCGGTTAGAAATTTGCAAATGCAACCGGAAGTTTGTTGTTTTTGAATTTCGGAACCGGATATGGGATTTGTCGCCTGGAGACGGATGCGAATGGAGCAGAGGGAATACGTATAGCAAAATGTTGTTTCGTTTCATTAATGTTAATTATAAGAAGATTATCTGTGTAATGTTATTTGATTAATTCAATGTGCGTTTTGGCGGCTGTTGCAAAATATTAAAGATTGGGGGGGGGCGAATTGGTTTTAAATGTACGAATGTAAAAAAAGGGTTATAGATCGATGAGTGTAATATCTCTACTAAGACAAAAGAACGGTTGAAATGACGAATATTAATTATTGAAGTTTGAGCCAATGTTACTTTTAGGGGCGTAACAGTAGATTAAGCGCATTCCTAAGCCTAAGCCTAAGCGTTGCAAAAATGTGTTCCGAAGCCTAAGCCTGAGCGATGCAAAAATGTATTCCTAAGCCTAAGCCAAACTAAAAAAATGTAATCTAGAATTTAAACCTACTCTTTTATAGACCCACCAAAAATCTGGGCGCCCCTTAAAATAAAATGGGTCGAAGTTTAAATGGAAAAATGTTTGAACTGATGTTTTAGACTGTTTCATGCGCTATAAGCCAATAAAACACTTAATATAATTCGAGTATTGCTGGATTTAATATAACAAATCAGACTTTTAATTCGTCGAACGCCCGTGTGTTGCCTATTTTTCAAGTTTTACAAAATTCTTATGTTCAATTAAATTAAAGTTTTTGAAATAATTTCAGTCTGATCAAACTGATAATTGTAACGTCACTCACGCTGCGTATTCAGCCATAGACAACTATACTCACTCGTCACAACCGTCGAATTCTTCGTCTACCCAGACACCGTCTACCTCAGCCCAGCTGACAGAAGTGCAGCAACCCGCCGTCAAAAATTTTCCCAGGCCCGGAGCAGTTCCCACGACAGTCACTGATCGGTTTCAACCGTTGCTTGACGTTGAAGTCAATAATCAACAACGGGTAAGTTGGGAGGGCTCATATGGGTATATATGGTCGCATATCTTCGAATGTGTGTAGCTCCTATCAGCAGTTAGTGGTAGGGTTTCAAACTCACGAACTTGTGCTTTTGCGTATGTGAAAATTTGTACGGAAGTAGTACAATTTATATCGTTGAAATGTTGCGTAATTTCGACGTTCTCCATTCAGTTATTCTGACGTCACAAGACGTATTGCCAACTGGTAATAGGTGCTGCACACATTTGAGAATACGGGCAATGATTCGTGATAAGGATGCGACGATTAATCGGCATCGACATCGGTAATCATCGGCACTTTTTGTGAGTATCGGCATCGGCACTGCATTAAAATTGCCGATTCTTTGCCGATACTTTTTTTGCACATGTAACACTCAGTTGGAATGCTATCTGTTTCATTTCTGGGGGCATATATATCTGTGTGTCAGGTCAGGAAAACTGTTATCATTGCCGATGCTTTTTGCACATATAACAGTCAGTTGGAATGCTATTAGTTTCCTTTCTGGGGGCATATATATCTGTGTGTCAGGTCAGGAAAACTGTTATCTCTTTTGCGTTTGTGTTCGAAGAAATTAATTGAAATATATAAACCTTTCGTATAAAATTCTAATCGCTTATTATCGTTATGTAATGTAGTATCTTATCTGTTTATTAAGAATGGTGTACTAAACTGGGAATTGGCATCGGCTTAAATTTTGGCATCGGCACATCCCTAATTCGTGGGTATACTAGGCTGGCTTGAAGATGCATAGCCAGGAAATCATGGGGTGTCAATGCTGTAGCGTAGAGACCGGTAAAATCTAGTATTATCGTTGTGTGAAAATATTTCAGTTGTATAAGTTAAGTTCTGATACTTGAGATATGGTGGTCGTGGTCAGAGTAGCAGCAGCTGGATGGGGCTCGGATGAAGGTGCGCAGACAGGATTTGAGATTTTTTGGATAAGGTATATCCATTCCACGTATATAATTACTAAGAATATGGAATATTCTGGTTCTTTATTGAAATTTGGTAGTTAAACAACTGTGTGTAATACATATATATTACTAGTAAGCAATAGGTTGTCATACTCGATACTTAAGGTGACGCTTATAATGTTTGACTATTTTAATGTCGTCAGGCGTTGTACTACGCCTGCCGGCGCCGTACGGCAACGCACATCAATTGCCGCATGACACTGCCAAAAAATTGGTAAACCAATTTTTTTTACTTGCGGTATCATGCGGTGCCGCAAGTCGACAAAAATTGTGTTTACCAATTGACATACCTCAAGCATGGCGCCGCCCTAACGCCCGCAATTAAGTTAAACTTGTTATATACTGTATATATATATCACCGGTGATGTCCAATGAAAAGTTATCTGTTGAAAACTAATTGACCCGATGGGTTGAAATATAAAAAATATCTGAAATATAAATTTAGTCCGGTGGAACCGGTCATCCTGGTTTAGATCTGGTATCTGTTGGCGTGAACGTGTGGTCTGTCGTGGTTTGGTTATAGTATGTCTACAGGATCAGGGTATTTTTTCAAAATCGAACCCGAGTCTATCCGGCGTCCAGGCGAATTTTTGTCTCCGGATCCAAGGTCTTTGTGTCCGTGCAATTTATATTATCCTTAGGGCAAAGTGGCACCAAAGGTTCGGATTCGGCAAATTAGCAATGGATTCAGATTCGGTCAAATCATTGATTCGGTTATACCCTGCGTTAGCGTATATATTATATGCAATGCTCCTATATGTATATAACGAGGATCGAGACGAAATCGGCGTTCATATTGACGTTCAGACGAACAGCGCAGATGATCTCGAACTCATTTACGATAAGCAGCCTTTTGATGTCTTTAACGCCACGTAAATTGAAAATGTGGTAAAAGCGATTGAGGAAAACATTTACGATGTCAAGTCAACAAAATTATTTGACAGCCAGGAACATTTTTGTTAGTTTCAAGTCCATGTGAGCATAAGCCTAAGGATGGCGTCATAGGTCCAATCGTAGCGTGCGTTGTAATCGATTTGGATACAGATGTGCACACCAGAAATTTTAACTAGAGCTGTAGCAAGTTGTACTAAAAACAGGCTACGATCCCTTGTAAATTGTTATATGTATATAGGTTGTGTATCTAATATCTACTTGTATAACGCAAGCATATTACATGTTGACGTGCAGGGTTCTTTATCTCAAAATTAGGGGCCAAGTGGCCCCCAACCCCAAATTTCTACGGGCCAATCGGCCAATTTTATGGGCCATGGCCCGTAAATTGGTGAAATTTGTATTGGGATGGGTTCATCTAAGAAGACTAAAATTAGCAACGATTTAGGTTTTTGTAAGACGTAAGGACCTCGTTCTTAGCCTGCGGTTATGATTGCAGACACACACGCGTGTACTCGATGGATTTTTCTGGTTCACAGGTTTAATTAATGTTACGGTATCAGGGTACATTCGGGTATCTGGCTGCCTGTAGTGTTTCTTTTTTCATTACCAAATATTTATCACTGGAGAGTATACGATTATATTAAGTATTTCACACTGCTATTGTGACTAAATCGCAATAGCTCGCAGTGTACGTATTTGTTCGAAGTGCCACAAATAAACCTACCAACGTCAAATGAACACAGTTAGTACTGTAGCCCGTGTAGGAACAAAATTGTAACAAATTATAGATGAGTAGTGCTAAATTGCGTGATTAAGTTTTCTGGTTCCAGCCGGGTAAAGTATCCGGTTGCACCCTGTATGATTATGATATGTATAGGCAATACGGCCCACGTATAGAAACGGCCGGATCGTTTTCCGGCGGCGCTGTAATAGAGTCAGTGTAAGCTTTAGACTAACTTTTTGCGTAGGCTCAGTCGTAGGTTTAGGCGTAGGAATAGGCTCATCCTTACGCTTAGACTTAGGAATAGGCTCATCCTTACGCTTAGATTTAGGCTTAGGCTTAGGAATAGGCTTATCCTTAGACTTAGGCTTAGGAATCTGCTTATACTACTGTTACGGCCCTGTTCTATACATGGCCCGACAATAAGATAATATAAAGTTTATTCATAACATCTTGAAAAACAACAATACATAGATAGCAATGACGTATTTATATTATGTTGACTGATCGAAAAGTTTTGACTATAAACGTGCAGGATAAATTATTTCCAGTTCCGAAATGTGAACAGGATACAACATTTTTGTTGTCGGAATATTAAAACATTTCGACTCGGATGGTTAGAATTTTACTCGGGTTTGCTGTTGGTGGTTAGAATTTGACTCGGGTTTGCGGTTGGTGGTTAGAATTTGACTCGGGTTTGCGGTTGGTGGTTAGAATTTTACTCGGGTTTGCGGTTGGTGGTTAGAATTTGACTCGGGTTTGCGGTTGGTGGTTAGAATTTTACTCGGGTTTGCGGTTGGTGGTTAGAATTTGACTCGGGTTTGCGGTTGGTGGTTAGAATTTTACTCGGGTTTGCGGTTGGTGGTTAGAATTTGACTCGGGTTTGCGGTTGGTGGTTAGAATTTGACTCGGGTTTGCGGTTGGTGGTTAGAATTTTACTCGGGTTTGCGGTTGGTGGTTAGAATTTTACTCGGGTTTGCGGTTGGTGGTTAGAATTTGACTCGGGTTTGCGGTTGGTGGTTAGAATTTTACTCGGGTTTGCGGTTGGTGGTTAGAATTTTACTCGGGTTTGCGGTTGGTGGCAGGGTGCAACCGGAATTACAATTTACCGGAACCGGAACCGGAATTTGAAAATTTTACCGGAACCGGAACCGGAAAATGAAAAATGCATTTCACCAAAAATTTCATTTTAATCGTATTTTTTGCTCTATTATTTGTGAAACAACCTTAGTCGAACACAGGTATTTATTTTATTTGTTGTATTTTAGATTTTCGTCGTCGACTGAAGTGAAATCCACCATCAACGGCTTATATTCTGAGTACAAGTGGCTTTCAAAAGAGATTCTTAAACGGCCAAATTATAACACCGGAAATTTTAAATCCGGTAAAAATTTACCGGAACCGGAACCGGAAGGTGAAAAAATGCCGGAACCGGAATTCCGGTTGCACCCTGGTTGGTGGTTAGAATTTGACTCGGGTTTGCGGTTGGTGGTTAGAATTTGACTCGGGTTTGCGGTTGGTGGTTAGAATTTTACTCGGGTTTGCAGTGGGCAGCGCATCAGGACTCGACTAAGAGTAGGTATGTTCGAAGAGTAGCTGCTGATCTTGAGCTATTTGAGTTGCGCTTTTTTGATTATAACAAAATCATCATCATTGACATTCTTGAATAAATTACACACGGTACATGTTTACTTTTTCTTCCCAACACACACACAATGGATGGGAATCGAGATGCGACCGGAATTCCGGTTCCGTTTCCGGTAATTCTTTCAAAATCGTGTCCGGTTTATTTCTGCCCTCGTTTAATTCTTAGCCCGGAATAACTCAACCAGTGTAATTTGTCCACACTGTGCTGGCTTAATGTTTCCTTCAATAAAGTAGCGGTTTAATTGTTCCTCTTTATAATTTCTCTCCGGTTGATTGCAATATATATATACTTTGAAAACTTAAATATGCTTTAAAGTTTCGAACTCGACTTTATTTGGTCCTGGAGTCATTTGTACACTACAATGTGGGTTAATTAACATTTATGGACTCTAGTTAGGGTTTCGGGACTCTATCCGCCTACAGACTCTTATTAGAGATACAGACTCCTATTGATTGGGACTCAAAATGGTGACCCCTGCTCTTATTCGGGTAGCTACACTAACGTTTTTTGTTTGTGTGTGGGGGGGAAGTAAACAAGCACCAATTTCTCGTAGTAATGAATGGCACCGTTTCATGAATAAATCACGTGATGTACATGTAGATTGGCGAGTAGCTTCTTGCGAAATTGGCACCGTTGCCGCGTAAAAATTCTCACGGTCACGGTGCAACAGTCGCGTAAAAATTCTCACGGTCACGGTGCAACTGTCGCGTAAAAATTCTCACGGTCACGGTGCAACTGTCGCATCAAAAATTCTCACGGTCACGTGCAACAGCAAAATACAAACCAGTTGCCAGGAGGTCGTTTTTCGGTGCCGTCGATGACAACACGGGGCCCGCCGCCGTTGCTGCTATAACATCCCAGTGTGTCTGGATCAAACGTACCAATGGCGATTTTCTCACGGATTCGTGTCGCCAGCTCAATGAATGCATCGTCAACAAAGGCTGCTTTGCGCGAGCTGACTTCGAATAGAGACAGTCCGAATCGTTGCGAGAGAGCTTCGGCCTTAAATGTTCACACCTGACCGGTAACAAAGGAAACGTACTTTAACAGGCTTACTGAATGAACTGCTGAGTTGTAGGCACACATTCTCAAATGTGTATAGCAACTATCATCAGTTAGTAATAGGTTTTCAAACTGGCTAAGTATTGTTGGTGTTGAGCTCAAAATTGGTTGCAGGACTAGAGCAAATCATATGCAAAATATGTGCTGAATTTTATTTTGATCATCAGCATTCACTGGTTCTAAAGTTACAAGAGCTATCACGTACTGGTGGTAGGTGCTGCACACATTTGAGAATACGGGCCCTTGAGCATTAAAATAAAGTTATACCCACCGTAGTGAGGTATGGCTATACTTTTTGCCCCCAATTGTCATATCTGTGCGGAATCGTCGTACGCGCGAATATTCATTCACACGGTGTCGGCAGAGTACCAAATGCGAATTTTGAACCACAAGTAAGTGTAGCACAGCGCGTACTGTAGTGACCCGAATAAGAAGGGGGTAATAAGAGGCGGGTCCCCAATTTGAGTCCTAATCAATAGGAGTCCGTATCCGTAATAAGAGTGCGTATCCGTAATAAGAGTTTGTAAGCGGATAGAATCCCAACCGTATTTAGAGTCCATAAATGTCAATTATCCCTAATTGTAGCGCATAGGTAACTCTAGGGCCAACAAAAACGTTGAGTTCGAAACTTTAAAGCGTACTTAAATTTTGAAAGTACATTCCTAAGTATAACCTTGCATTATCGCTCAAGCTATTGACACAAGACAGACAACGTTTAATCCAACGGATTAGTAACGAAGGGTGGCGGAGGACGGGTTGAAAATAAACAACAGTCCGTAACCGAATAACAAGGGGGTACCGTCTGGAGATGCCAAATAAATATCAGCCCCCTCCTCTCATTCGGGTCACTACAGTAAATGGTTCGGCTCAAAAATTTCGGGTTTAAAATTTTTTCTCGGTTCAGTTTGAAAATTCAGACCTGGTAGAGATGGTTTTTGGTTTGGCTCGGACATTCGTGCTACGAGCTTTAATAAACGATTCGATTCGGCAATGTGGACAACGTTGGTTTTACGTTAATTCGCTTGATGCAAGATTTGGGACATATATAATTTGTTCCAAACTCGGTTTAGGTTCGGTAAACTTTTTTCAGTTTTCCCGAGGTTCCGTTCGATAAAACACTTGATCGGATCTTTTATTGATTCGAAAAAGCTTAACGAATTATTCGACAACTCCACATGTTACACAATAAATTCCAATGAGTTGATTAATCAATTCAGCTAGCGAATTGGTTATTTCTGAATAGATATCAGTGAACATTAACTCACTCTGAGTTAACTTTATTCTCACTCTGAGTTGAGTTGACTCTGGGATAGTTGATTAATTAACTCAGAAAGATTTGAATCAACTCAAAATTCTGAGCTCTGATAGTCCTAACTCAGACTGAGCGATTTAACTCATTCTGAGTTAAAATCAACTCAACGGAATTTACAGTGTAGATAGACTTAACATTCTACTTATATTCTACTTTTGGTCTTAACTGACTTGCTCACAAGCATTTTTGTTGATTGTCATGTCCGTTAATTTTTCTGGGTTAAAAGTTCCTGCGTGTCGTTTGACTGTAATATGCCATTCTTGTGCTTTGGACTCTTTCATGTCCACTAATTAGGCATCGAACCCACGGTTTAACGGATTTCAAATCCGATTCCGAAACCTTTGCGCTTTTGCCGAATCCGATTCGGAAACCTTTGCGCTTTTGCCGAATCCGATTCGGAACCCTTTGCGCTTTTGCCGAATCCGATTCGGAACCTTGCACTTTGCGAACAATTCGGAACCCTTTGCGCTTTTGCCAAAACTAAACCTGTAGCCGTCTGTGACATGCGCTTTTGCCGAATCCGATTCGGAACTCTTTGCGCTTTTGCCGAATCCGATTCGGAACCTTTTGCGCTTTTGCCGAATCCGATTCAGAACCCTGTGCGCTTTTGCCGAATGTTCATAGCTATGTCATTATAAGGCGTGCCTATGTACGTATTCGAAGTGTTATTCCAGCCAGAGTGCACCCAGATATCCGGTTCCGGTTTAATATCCGGTCGCACCCTGATTCAACCAGTTGTGTCCCAACGATTGAAATCAAAATTGTTTCATTGCATGGTTAACATCCATCAGTCAAGTAACAAACAATTTGCTTTAAGCAGGTTATTGTGAAAGTTGCACAAGTCATTGTGTGCAGTGCACGTCTCGTTGTGTTCAACTATGACCCGTGTGTTTACAAGTGTAACCCCTAGCGATAGTGACGAATCTGCTGAACCCGAATACTTTTAGGAGGGTTGCGCTATACTTTACTGTGCCGTACGCTGCCGAGTGCCGCCGTACGAAACGCAGATATGCGTTGCTAAGACAAAAATTTGTCACCAAAAATATTTGTCGATGACGTGCACGAATTGTATTTTTTACAAAAAAATTTTTTTCCTGACGAAAAACGTCCGGCGCAGCATCGTTCGGCAGCGCGCGGCGAGTATAGCGCAATCCTTTAGTGTCCATTGTTCATCGCATCCAAAAAGCTACCTGGTGTATGCATGTTATTTACAGAAAACAGGGCCGGATCGTTTCCGGAGGGGCTATAATAGAGCCAGTTTAAGCTTTAGACTAATTTGTTTGCTTAGGCTTTGGCTTAGGCTTAGGAATAGGTTCATCCATAGGCTTAGGAATAGGCTCAACCATACGTTTGGGCGTAGGCTTAGGCTTAGGAATAGGCCCATCCATACGCTTAGGCTTAGGCTTAGGAATAGGCTCATCCATACGCTTAGGCTTAGGAATAGGTTCATCCATACGCTTAGGCTTAGGCTTAGGCGTCGGCTTAGGAATAGGCTCAACCATACGCTTAGGCTTCGGCTTAGGAATATGTGTATATTACTTTTCCTGCCCTGTTCTATACATGGGCCGCATGTTATTGTGAAAGTTGCACAATTTTGTTTTACCTGATCGAATGGCACCACTCGTTGATCGACCAGATCCGATTTAGTACCGACAACTTCGATTTCGGCATCCGGCGGAATGTAGTATTTGAGTTCACGGATGTAGCGTTCAACGCTTGCAAACGACGCCGCGTCAGTAACATCGTACACGATCATCACTCCAGCGGCGTTCTGAAGACAAGAAAATCACAGGGTCAACCACCGGAGCCCCCGCTTGTCGTATTTTCCGATTTAACCGGTGTTAGCGAGATGCCTTGTGGCTTACGATTTGGTGAACGGTGGCGCTACCGTTTCACTCTGGTCGGTGGGGTTTACTTTTCTTCTACAAGCTCAACGCGGTTCTATTTGACCGTATTAGCGAGACTAGTAAATGGTATTTCATTTGCGATCTAAATGTCTAATGGCGCTGAGTTCGAACCAGCCCCACATTCCCTTTCCAGTTGCTTTAATGAACACATTTAAAGAAGCCGACCGGATCGTACCTAGTCGTCGCTCTAGGATGCAACCGCCGGAATTACAAAATAGCGGCAACGGTACCGGATTAGTGAAAAATAAGTATGGCCAAAAATAAGCACGATGTGTGACTCAAAATATTACCGTCAGACGGCCGCTTTCATGATCTCTCGTTAACCTTGTGGACATACACTAACGAGTCCCACGGCATCCGCAGCAAAGTTTCCGTGACTGGCTCGATATGGTACTGCTTAACTGAGAATTACTTAAATGAAGCTCAAAAATTTTGCTATTTTTAAAAGATTCTGTGAAATTTGTTAATTTCGTTAGCTTCGTAAATCTAATATTTGACTGAAATTTGTCAAAGAAACGTTTAAGCCCTACGTACATATTCACACGTGCAAGTTTTTGCAGTAAAAAGTTGCACGTGCAACTTGCGTGCCAAATTTGGTCACAAAGCAGCTTTGAAATTCTTGCAGCTGCAAATTTTTCACTGCAATTCATTCTGTTTAATTTAATTTGCACCTGTGAACGCAGCTTCAAGAAGCTTGAATTTCATGCACGTACAGTTTGATTGGTTGGATCGGAATGTTCGTTTGAAAATACTTGCAGCTGCAAGTATTTCGTTCAAGTTAGAGCTGCGAGTTCTCGCTACAAATCCTTGCACGTGTGGATGGGGTTTTAATTTTTGAAGCACAAAATTATTACATGCAAGATAACTTGAAAATCTACTGGAGACATGCCAGATTTAATACCGGAACCGGACAGCGAAAATAACCCTGCCGACATCGGATTTCCGGTTGTACCCTGCCGGACACTAACCTGATAATACGCGGATGCGATTGGACGAAATTTTTCTAACCCAGCAGTGTCAAAAATTTCGAGCTTCACGCGTGAATTGTCGCATGGCAGAACGACTGTTCGCAGTTTATAATCGATGCCAATCGTTGCGGCGTGAACTTCTGGGAAATAATTGTCACAAAATCGCGACACTAAACTTGATTTGCCAACGCTGTAGTCGCCAACGACAACAATTTTGTAGAGATTCGACGATAGCGACGGTTCAGCTGGTAGCGGAGCGCTCATTGGTCAGTTGTTGTGTTTCGTGTGAAATGAGAATGAATCAGATTGGATGGATTAAATGAATCAATTTGATTGAGTCGATTAAGTTAATGAATTTGATTGAGTCGATTAAATGAATGAATTGAATTGAATGGATGGAGGAATGATGTTGCTGGTCTTAGCGGTGTAATTCTTGAATTTAATTGGTCGGATTCTAATTATTGTGTATGGTGTGACAATTTGATTGTTTAACTGACTGAAATGGAATTGGTCGATTTAATCTTCACGTCCAAATGAGAATGAATTTGGTTGCACAGATTAAATATTGAATCTGATTGGCCAATTGGGATGTAAGTTAATAATTTGTTAATGACGTTGAATTTGATTTATCGGCTGTTGCTGTTGGTTGATGTTGGTGTTGTTGTTATTGTTGTTTCTTGTGATTGGCTGGAAATAATTTGTCGGCGATCATTGAAAAATAATCGACCAGTAAAACGAAATTAGGATCAGGTTAAGCAGTCTGATTGGCTGTTAGTTGGTAGTTAATATAAGTACGTCTTTCTAAAACCGAGATCTAAATATAATTGCTGACACCTTACAATCGCTTGTACCCAGCTCGCGTCTTGTTTTAGCTTACTCCTTTTCGTTAATTGTGGTTTAGTGTTTATGTAAACGGAGGAAATATTTCGCCTCTTGTTTCAATAAAAAATTTCAGTCATATAAAAATTAAAATGATTATTGATTGGCCGTTAACGTGTATTGAATTTGATGGTCCTAACTGAAGAGTGTTGTAATTGGTCGGATAAATACGCAACGTATGTTGATTGGTTCAATTTGTACCGTGCAAAGTTAAAAAAAAATCGAATTAGTGTTGTCTTAAGAGTGATTTGCTGTTGCTAAAAGGGTTACGCCTGAAGGAAAAATGATGGTGGTTTGTTTAGGTATAGTGAGTGTAAGCGAATTGTGCACTGTTGCGCATGAATTCAGCCGGGTTTCACCGGAATTCCCGTTTCCGGCTGGAATTTCTGCAGAAATCCGATTCCAGTTCCAGTTCCTGTTTCTGCATTCAAAGACGCAGGAAGCGGAATTTTTACGGTTTGTGGCGAATAAAGCAGTATCCGCTTACAAATAAAAATATCGTCTTAAAAAATTGGTCAATGTAAAGAACATGGGCGGAACAGTATATACTATAAGGATATTCCTAAACCTAAGCGTATCGAATGAGCATACTCCTAAGCCTAAGCTTAAGCCAAGCAAAAAATTAGTCTGAAGCTTAAGCTTACTCTATTGCAGTTCCACAGAAAAACGTTCCGCCCCTGATTTTTACATGGGCTAAAAAATTTACTCAAACTCAGTTTCTTCGCACAAGTTCGGGTTTCATGTGCCCATTTGTCATATTTTAAATGATTTGATCGCATGTTTTTGCACAAATTACAAAATTGACTACATAATAAAATGCGAAAAGCAACCGATGCCGTACTGCAGTTATGCTTAATTAGCGTTAATTCGGTAGTGCAATATTTTTGCAGTTCCGGTTTCCTCTGTTCCGGTCAGAAAATTAATTCGTGTTCCTGTTCCTGCGTCCTGATAAATGTCCGGCTGGAATTGCTGCAAAGAAATTGAATTCCTGTTCCTATTCCTGTTCGTGCATTTAACGATGCAGGAACCGGAATTTGTACGGTTTTGTCGCAAATTATGCCTAATCATTTAAACATTGGAAGCTTTGTCTTTAAAAATTGTTATTTCGACACGAGTGTTTTTCCAATTACATACTTCAATTTATTTTTGTAATAAACTGTGTCTGTTGTGTTTTCGCAGAAAACAGCTCAAAAGTGGCTTAAGCTGTTTTTTGGCAAAGTTTTCTCAAAAGTCGAACAGTAATTCAGTGATGACAAATATATTGCTTGGTTGTATGTTATCTAAGTTGACTAAATTTTTTAGGTATTTAGAAAGATAACGGTTTGGTCGTATCTGATGTATAATCATAAACAATTATACATACCAAGAAGTATAAAGTGTTTAGACATTGGTCGGCATACTAAGAAGTTGCTTTTTGCATTGATTAGCAGTGGTTTGGTGCAACTCTATTTTAAAGGGGTCATAGACCTGTGTGCCCTTTGAATATGGTGTTTGGCTGTCACGGCAGCAGCGTATACAAACGCAGAGGACACCAACAAGGCAGGGATAGAGGGATGTATTACGTATCGAAATTTTGGGAGTGACATCAAAAAGGCACGTTAAACAGTGTTTTTGAATGATTTTTTTGAATCGTAGAGATCAGGAAAATTTTCATATACATGTGATTATTCCCCGTTTTGCTGAATTTCTAGCCACACCTGTCTTAAGGTTCGTCGTGAGCGAAGCGTTTTGATGTGTTAGGGTGGCGCTATACGTGTGATACGGCGCTGCCCGTCACCGACCGTCAATATACGGGATCGTACGTGAGTGATTCGCGCACGATCCTGTACCGTGACGCATGGTGACAGACGGCGCCGGACGTCATCAAAAGTATAGCGCTATCCTTTAGAGTGTTTCGACCGGACGTCATCAAAAGTATAGCGCTATCCTTTAGAGTGTTTCGACCGGACGTCATCAAAAGTATAGCGCTATCCTTTAGAGTGTTTCGACCGGACGTCATCAAAAGTATAGCGCTATCCTTTAGAGTGTTTCGACCGGACGTCATCAAAAGTATAGCGCTATCCTTTAGAGTGTTTCGACCGGACGTCATCAAAAGTATAGCGCTATCCTTTAGAGTGTTTAGACCGGACGTCATCAAAAGTATAGCGCTATCCTTTAGAGTGTTTCGACCGGACGTGGGGGGCGGGGGCCATCACAAGTATAGCGCTATCCTTTAGAGTGTTTCGACCGGACGTCATCAAAAGTATAGCGCTATCCTTTAGAGTGTTTCGACCGGACGTCATCAAAAGTATAGCGCTATCCTTTAGAGTGTTTCGACCGGACGTCATCAAAAGTATAGCGCTATCCTTTAGAGTGTTTCGACCGGACGTCATCAAAAGTATAGCGCTATCCTTTAGAGTGTTTTAGACCGGACGTCATCAAAAGTATAGCGCTATCCTTTAGAGTGTTTCGACCGGACGTCATCAAAAGTATAGCGCTATCCTTTAGAGTGTTTCGACCGGACGTCATCAAAAGTATAGCGCTATCCTTTAGAGTGTTTCGACCGGACGTCATCAAAAGTATAGCGCTATCCTTTAGAGTGTTTCGACCGGACGTCATCAAAAGTATAGCGCTATCCTTTAGAGTGTTTCGACCGGACGTCATCAAAAGTATAGCGCTATCCTTTAGAGTGTTTCGACCGGACGTCATCAAAATCGCCTATCCTTGATGTTTAAAC
Source organism: Enoplolaimus lenunculus (assembly GCA_030248215.1). Classification (NCBI taxonomy): domain Eukaryota; kingdom Metazoa; phylum Nematoda; class Enoplea; order Enoplida; family Thoracostomopsidae; genus Enoplolaimus; species Enoplolaimus lenunculus. The sequence continues at coordinate 157,133 of JASANG010000522.1, forward strand.
GTCATCAAAAGTATAGCGCTATCCTTTAGAGTGTTTAGACCGGACGTCATCAAAAGTATAGCGCTATCCTTTAGAGTGTTTCGACCGGACGTCATCAAAAGTATAGCGCTATCCTTTAGAGTGTTTCGACCGGACGTCATCAAAAGTATAGCGCTATCCTTTAGAGTGTTTAGACCGGACGTCATCAAAAGTATAGCGCTATCCTTTAGAGTGTTTAGACCGGACGTCATCAAAAGTATAGCGCTATCCTTTAGAGTGTTTCGACCGGACGTCATCAAAAGTATAGCGCTATCCTTTTTACAGTTTTCCCGGACGTCATCAAAAGTATAGCCTATCCTTTTAGACCGGACGTCATCAAAAGTATAGCGCTATCCTTTAGAGTGTTTAGACCGGACGTCATCAAAAGTATAGCGCTATCCTTTATAGTTTTGTGACCGGACGTCATCAAAAGTATAGCGCTATCCTTTAGAGTGTTTCGACCGGACGTCATCAAAAGTATAGCGCTATCCTTTAGAGTGTTTCGACCGGACGTCATCAAAAGTATAGCGCTATCCTTTAGAGTGTTTCGACCGGACGTCATCAAAAGTATAGCGCTATCCTTTAGAGTGTTTCGACCGGACGTCATCAAAAGTATAGCGCTATCCTTTAGAGTGTTTCGACCGGACGTCATCAAAAGTATAGCGCTATCCTTTAGAGTGTTTCGACCGGACGTCATCAAAAGTATAGCGCTATCCTTTAGAGTGTTTCGACCGGACGTCATCAAAAGTATAGCGCTATCCTTTAGAGTGTTTCGACCGGACGTCATCAAAAGTATAGCGCTATCCTTTAGAGTGTTTCGACCGGACGTCATCAAAAGTATAGCGCTATCCTTTAGAGTGTTTCGACCGGACGTCATCAAAAGTATAGCGCTATCCTTTAGAGTGTTTCGACCGGACCCACTCTTTTTACTCTAAAGTTAGCGCTATCCTTTAGAGTGTTTTCCCCGACTATATTGTCATCAAAAGTATAGCGCTATCCTTTAGAGTGTTTCGACCGGACGTCATCAAAAGTATAGCGCTATCCTTTAAGAGTGTTTCGACCGGACGTCATCAAAAGTATAGCGCTATCCTTTAGAGTGTTTCACCGGACGTCATCAAAAGTATAGCGCTATCCTTTAGAGTGTTTCGACCGGACGTCATCAAAAGTATAGCGCTATCCTTTAGAGTGTTTCGACCGGACGTCATCAAAAGTATAGCGCTATCCTTTAGAGTGTTTCGACCGGACGTCATCAAAAGTATAGCGCTATCCTTTAGAGTGTTTAGACCGGACGTCATCAAAAGTATAGCGCTATCCTTTAGAGTGTTTAGACCGGACGTCATCAAAAGTATACCGCCATCCTTTAGAGTGTTTCGACCGGACGTCATCAAAAGTATACCGCCATCCTTTAGAGTGTTTAGATTACATGTTTTTCTGCACGTTTTTCTACGCATTTTGGTTCGACAAACCTGGATTGTGACATTTTTTACAGATGTATTTTATTTAGAAATAATTGCAAATTACATGGGCTAATCGAAGTTTCCCCACTTAAGAAATCAGATCAAGTTTCCTGTCAACTCTTACAGTTAAAGTTCGTATGCCCCCTCCCCCACCCACATGATTTCACAAATGGTCAAAATGATCGGAACCGGATGTTGAAACTGAGTTACTGTTAAAACGAAATGTATAAAAGAAAACACGCAGTAAACCGACTATAAAATTGTGTTAGTTTTTTGATGAAAAGGGTTTATCAAAAATTGCACATTATTTTAAACAGAGTTTAATTCTCAAAAATAAGGCTAATTTTTAAACCAGTACAAAATTCTGTGTTGTTGAATTTTCAGTGGAAAAAAAGTTGCAAACTTTTCAAAAAAACTTGAAGGTGGCTTAGGCTTAGGCTTAGGTTTAAGCTGAAATTTGCGAAACTTTGACGGACGCGCGTCTTGGGATGATTGGACTTTGTGTTTTTAGGCGGCGGTCTCAGGTATTGGGGTTTTTAACAGCCGTATTGCAAAATTTAGGTTCATATTCTCAAATGTGTATAGGAACTGTCATCAGTTAGTAATAGGTTTTCAAACTCACTAACTATTGCAGTTGTTAAACTCAAAATTAGTACAAGCATAGAGCAAATCATATACGAAAAGTGTGGTAAATTTTGAGCCTCAGCATTCACTGGTTCGAAAGTTATAAGACAGACCAATCACCAACTGGTATTAATACGGTTGCAATTGAGATACAGTAAGACAAAGAATACTTGATAAATTTTACAGCGACATGTGGTCGCTTTCACAAACTTGTAATGAAATCCAAGTCGCCTCAAATTGGACTTCGATTTAAGTTTTAACCTAAAAACTGAATGATAACCAAGGAAGTTTGCCAGCTGAAATTGAATTGACTTAAATTAAGTTTAGGGAACTTTACCAGATTGCGGACCGGGTTACCGCACTTGATCCGCGAATGGTATGACCCTCGTATCTTCTGACAAACGACCCACAACTTTTGTTGTCCGTGTCGCGCATTCAATCGCCGATCCTAATCTGACGTCATCGTGCAATATTGTACACGAGCCATTCGCGTACAATACCGCACGGTGACGGAAGGCGATCAAAGGCGGGACACGACAAGTATAGCGGCATCCTTGATGCATAATATCCATTAAACTCTTTTTGTAATTTGTGTAAAATGGTGTTTATATTAAGCTTAAGTCGTGCGTGTAACTCAGTTTAGCATAACCGTAAGGATTGTTAGGGTTGCGCTATACTTTTTTGACGTCCGGCGCCGTCCGTTACCCGCACGGTACCGTCCGGCGCCATCCGTCATCGTGTGGTGTCGTGCGCAAATCACTCGCGTACAAGAACGTATAGTGGCAGACGGTGACGGACAGCGCCGGACGTCAAGTATAGCGCAACCCTTAAGATGAAAGTATGTGATCCAGTAAACGCATTGTAATCGATTGAGATAAATTTAAGACAGGTCCCGTGAACAGGGCTGTAACAGTACTACAAGCATATGCCTAAGCCTAAGCCTAAGCAAAAAAATTAGTCCAAAGCTTAAGCTTACTCTATCGCATTCCCACAAAAAACGTTTCGTCCCTGATTTTTACGTGGGCCGATAATCCGAATTAGGAATCGGAGCATAACTTAGTCTATGGGTGGCGCTATTCTCGTCGTGTGGAGCCATCCGCCACCCGTATTGAGCCGTCCGGTGCCATGCGTTGTCGTACGCAAATTATATATACAAGTATGATACCGTATAGTGACGGACGGTGCCGTACGGATGACGGACGGTACCGTACGGATGACGGACGGCACCGTGCGGGTGACGGACGGCGCCGGACGTCAACAAAAGTATAGCGCAACCCTAAACCTAAACGACGATGCTTCAAGAGATACTACGGCCTTGTTTAGGACTTGTTACATACCATTTAGACGGAATTCGTGACCAAACAATAATGTTTTAGATGTAATATATACGTATGCATCATCGCAACGAAAAATTCGTTTGTGAAAAGCGAGATAAAACGCAAATATACACAACAAACTGTGAAAATTTAGACCGTTTTCGGTATAGGAAGCTTGTCTAAAAGCATAGAGCACTGATGTGTATATGTAAATAGTAAAACTAAATTATAATCTAAATATAGTATATATAAATATATAAATATATATACGTATATATTTATATATATATGTATATATATATATATATATATGTGTGTATGTATGTATGTATGTTAGTTCGATGGAAGCTGTTGCCTAGGATGGATACAGCGATTTCTGTCTGTAGCGAAAAGATCTGTATATAAATACAGTGGATTGGGGGGTGGTGCTGGCATACTTCTGCTTCTGTACTAAACGGATTGAAATCTTTTACTCATACATATATAACAGCAGTTTGGTTGAAACGATACATTAGCGCATCCAGAGATAATGCGTACGTCTTGGTCAAAATGAAATTTTTTCGTGCTAAAAGGGCAACGTCCGTACTTTACAATTTTCCGCCATCAAAATTGGCACAATTTTCAGTTTGATTACTTTTTGTCAGCCCGCCTGCCCGCCTCTGATCAGAAATATTTGGATCCGCCCTGGTATTTTTGGTTGTGTTTATCTTTGGCTCAACTATTGTACTTGCGTTCGATGTACTGTTAAAGTAAAATATATGATTGAGTAAATACGTCCGTAGACAGTTCAACCTTTGTTTGTTTGTTTGTTTGTTTGTTTGTTTGTTTGTTTGTTTGTTTGTTTGTTTGTTTGTTTGTTTGTTTGTTTGTTTACAAATGGTAAAAGATTGTGAATCTAACTGAATTTAGAGTCAAATCTTGCGAGCGGTTTGTTGTTGTTCGCAGTCTGTGTTTACGTGTAAGCATGTCGAAATATAAAAATTGCAATACCGAAATTGACGGATGAAGAAACTTTCGAATAAAATTAGAAGATCGAAGGTCGGCGCCAGGGTGCAATCGAAATTCCGATTCCGATTAGAATTCTGATTCAAAACGAGTTCCGATTCCCACTGTGGAATTTCCATATTTCAATTTTAGGCCTGCGTGTTGTGATATGTTGTTTAAAAATTCTGTATATATCATTTATCAATTAAATTGTTTTCGATGACGTAACTTATCAATAATTGATTGTAGTTTAGTTTTACAGAGCCAAAAAATGATTGCCAATTTTTCTCATGCGACCTTTTTGAGAATTGTTACCAGCCAACAGATACCCTAAATCAATATTATACTTGTTTATTCTAATTATCTGTATAGCCGCAAAGTTTGTAGTTCCGATTCCATTCCGGTATAAATTTTCTGTTCCGATTCCGGTATAAATTTGCTGTTCCGATTCCGGTACAATCCAGTTCCGCTTTGCACCCTGGTCGGCGCTGTGCCTCGCTAGGACGACACCAAGCGTGTAATCGAAATGTCGTTCCAATTTACGCAGCGTTACATAATCGATGCGTTTAGCAAAGAGTCTCAAAGCTAATGAAATGTTGTGAATTTCGTCTAATTTACATCCATCGAGCAAATTATAAAAATATACAAACTACTAAGTTAATTGGGCTTTTATGTTATTCCAAACGCAACCTCTTAGTTTCAATCAATCATAGCAAGAGTGCATGATACCCTTTAACAAGAGTATGCAACTGGGTACCATTTTATGTAGAAAAAATGTAGCCAGCGCGCGTTGCATTTTTGGCTTACCCCCCGCCGTATTTGGGGGGGTCAAAATCTCCATCGATGTTGAAATTCATGTGCTATTTATATATTAAAATGTGGTCCGATTATATTTTCGGTGTTGGCTGGCGGATACACGTGTAAAATGACCGTATAATTGACCCCCCCAAAAATGAGGGGGGGTAGGCCAAAAACGCAACACGTGTCGGTACATTCTTTAATACACAGAATGTACCCAGTTGCACACTCTTGTTGGAGTGATCATCCACTCTTGATCATAGCGATCTGTATTTTGTATCGTTACTAAAGCCAGCTGATATACCATCAGATTCGCAGCTTAAATCCTAACTGTTGTGGTTAGATTGTCAAAATTTGCAAGAGCCTTATATTTCATGTTGCCCGTTTCAGTTGAAAATTCCTTACGGAAGCGGTTGTCATGATGGACTCATCGCAGTCTACATGGCTACTTCATACACGGAACACAGCGTGGATGTTTACGAACGGATGTTTAGGTTTTATCCTTAGATGAGCCATTGTGGGCCGTACAGGAGTAAAGGGTGAAGCCATCTGCTGTGGCGCGGGGTGCTTACGTCGGCACTGCCACGGGCCCCGCGTAGTATCATTATTAGGGCGAGTAGCGATAAGTTATTGTGGGATGTGTGTGTTAAATATTGTTTTAAACTCTGTTATTTGGACAATAGACAAATGCGTATAAATATGTATAGCTGGCAAAATTGTATTCAGGTTTGTCACTGTTATGCTTAAAACTGTGTGTCTTAAAGCGTTAAATGTTGAACTGAAAAAATGCGGAAAAAAATTTAAAGTTGTTTATTTTCTGTAAAATCAACTTTTTTCGAGTCGCTCTATGTCATTGGTTGGGTGCGCGCTGAGGCACAGTAGCTGATTCAAAAAACGAGCAGGGGTCATATACGCTGAGACGCGATATATATATCAAGGTGCAACACGAATTACAATTTACCGGAGCCGGAATCGGAAAAAATTACCTCAAACGGAACAGGAATTTCGGTTGCGACCGGATATATATATCCAGGGATGGACCGGATATCCGGTTGCGGTTTAATATCCGGCAAAATCTGGCATCCGTATCCGGTTCCGGTATTCGGTATAAACCTACCGGATACCGGACACTTGTTGATGTGGTTCCAAGTATCATAAAACTGTTTTTTGCTCATCAAAATACTAGACATTTTGGAGCGACTGCAATTCCGAGCAATTGATGAATGGACACCTGACATGGAATGAAAAATCCAAACGAAAAATTAGAATTAAATCCATAAATGCATATTTTGCATGGCTCAAACACTTCCAACGGTGTACCAATTTAGATAATATATCCGGTTAACATCCGGTTCCGGTACAGCATTGACTATCCGGTTCCGGTACAAAATTCACTATCCGGTTCTGGTACAAAATTCACTATCCGGTTTCAGTACAAAATTCACTATCCGGTTCCGGTACAAAATTCACTATCCGGTTCCAGTACAAAATTCACTATCGGGTTCCGGTACAAAATTCACTATCCGGTTCCGGTACAAAATTCACTATCCGGTTACGGTACTAAATTCACTATCCGGTTCCGGTACAAAATTCACTATCCGGTTCCGGTACAAAATTCACTATCCGGTTCCGGTACAAAATTCACTATCCGGTTACGGTACTAAATTCACTATCCGGTTCGGGTACAAATCACTATCCGGTTCGGGTACAAAATTCACTATCCGGTTCCGGTACAAAATTCAATATCCGGTTCGGGTACAAAATTCACTATCCGGTTCCGGTACAAAATTCACTATCCGGTTCGGGTACAAAATTCACTATCCGGTTCCGGTACAAAATTCACTATCCGGTTCGGGTACAAAATTCACTATCCGGTTCCGGTACAAAATTCAATATCCGGTTCGGGTACAAAATTCACTGTCCGGTTCGGGTACAAAATTCACTATCCGGTTCGGGTACAAAATTCACTGTCCGGTTCCGGTGCAAAATTCACTATCCGGTTCCGGTACAAAATTCACTATCCGGTTCCGGTACAAAATTCACTGTCCGGTTCCGGTACAAAATTCACTATCCGGTTCCCTTTACAAAATTTACTATCCGGTTTCGGTACAAAATTCACTATCTGGTTCCGGTACAAAATTCACTACCCGGTTCCGGTACAAAAGTCACTATTCGGTTTCAATACAAAATTCACTATCCGGTTCCGGTACAAAATTCACTATCCGGTTCGGGTACAAAATTCACTATCCGGTTCGGGTACAAAATTCACTATCCGGTTCCGGTACAAAATTCACTATCCGGTTCGGGTACAAAATTCACTATCCGGTTCCGGTACAAAATTCACTATCCGGTTCGGGTACAAAATTCACTATCCGGTTACGGTACTAAATTCACTATCCGGTTCGGGTACAAATCACTATCCGGTTCGGGTACAAAATTCACTATCCGGTTCCGGTACAAAATTCAATATCCGGTTCGGGTACAAAATTCACTATCCGGTTCGGGTACAAAATTCACTATCCGGTTCCGGTACAAAAGTCACTATTCGGTTTCAATACAAAATTCACTATCCGGTTCCGGTACAAAATTCACTATCCGGTTCGGGTACAAAATTCACTATCCGGTTCCGGTACAAAAGTCACTATTCGGTTTCAATACAAAATTCACTATCCGGTTCCGGTATCCGGTAAAATTAATATCCGGTCGATCCCTGATATATAGATTTATATGTATAATTTATATAATATATTATATATCGCACTGAGTAAACGACACAGAGGTGGGTTCCAAAGGTCGCCCCGACGATCGGAAAGGTTGGATGGTTTTGTGTCACCGGTTTGTCAAAAAAATGGTTGATGCTGGCTTTGAATTAAACACCCCAGATGCGTACGTGTTTTTTACAGCAGCATAAGAATATTCCTAAGCTTGAGCCTCAGCACAAGGCAGTGTGGCAACAAAGGTTCGGATTCGGATTCGGCAAAAATTTGAGGTTCGGATTCGGATTCGGTTGTGGAAAAGCCGAATCCAAAGGCCGAATCCAACGAAGTTCGGCAATATGTTTTTTCATTTTTAAGCAATAAAGCGTTTAAATACCTTGCTATAAAAATCAATATTTTTTATTTCAGGTGAGAAATCTCAGAACTGACGTCGGGACGAAACATATTAATGTATTGAAAGTTATACGGCTGGCATTGTGTTGATATTCTGAAACAAATTATAGATATATCTGAAATTTGCAACATGCAGGATTCGGATTCGGATTCGGCAAATTAGCACTGGATTTGGATTCGGATTCGGCAAATTATCACTGGATTCGGATTCGGATTCGGTCAAATCGTGGATTCGGTGGAACCCTGCCACAGGGATGAGTCTATAATATCTAAGCTTAGGCCTACGCCTAAGCTGAGGCACAACTTAAAAGCTTAATCGTACTCTATAGCAGTGCCGTTAACAAAACGGTCCGCCCATGCAAGTAATGCAGCTAAAGATACGACTGCTTGAATAGTAAACCACGCTCAGGGTTTCATTGTGGACGCTCTCTATGCTATGAACCAGTTGGTCAAAGTAAGATTTGACGATGTTTTCAAATACATAAATGAACTATAATATGCCGCAGGGTTCCAATCGAAAGTCAATTTTGTCCGAAGCGGAATCGGAATCGGAATCAAATTTTTTGTCGGAATCGGTATCGGAATTTAAGTACGGATTTGCAAACAAACCAAAGTGATAGCAGAATTTAAGTTCAATCACCGTAAAAACTCATAACCGAACAATCGGAATTCCGGCATCGGAATCGGAAGCCAAATTTTTTCGTAATTTTAGCCGGAATCGGAATTTGTGTTGGAACCCTGAGGATTGTGCTTTACTTTATTGGTGCAGGACGCCGTCGTACGACGCTGGACACCGCTGGAAAATTGTTATCTGGTGGAATATTTGACAAAACAATTTCACGGATCCGCTCAGCGGCGTCCGACGACGCACCGTCGAGTATAGCGCAACCCTAAAGCGGTTGGCTTTGTGAAAATTTTTTTTTAATTTCTGATCCCGAACTCGATTTAAAGAATTTTAAGTTTAAAATTTGAGATGTTATATAATCAGCATTCGCACGTTGATTTGGCTACAAATTACAATTGATCATAAGGTACAAAAACAAAAACATAAACAGTTTAAGCAAAATCACTGTGGGTCGAGTTGTTACGCACTTGGCGAAACTGTACCAACGGCATAGTAGACATTTCTTTTATATATATATATATATATATATATATATATATATATATATATATATATATATATATATATATATATATATAAATATATATATATATATATGTGTGTGTGTGTGTATGTATATATGAGCTCCCATATATATTCAGCTGGAATGTTGGTAGGTTGCGGAAATTTAATTTAAAATTTAAAATTTTGACGGTAAAAAACGCCCCGCGACCACCGTGTGGTTGTGTCTATTATCCATGACGTTGATGATGACGTCGTACTATTGCGACCTGGGTCGGTGTTTAAGGCATATACGAGGGAGGTTTTTTTTGATAACGGTGCCATTTAATACCGTCTCCCCGTCCCTGGCGCTAGAGCTGTTGATTATAATAGCGGCTTTGTTGTAATGTAACGAACGCAAGGATCGCGTAGTGTCGATAAAATGCCGAAACCGAGACACTAAAGCTGCTCGCCGGTCTCGGGTGATTTTGGAGCCGTACGCGGGAAGCGATTATGCAAAGTTTGAAAAATTCAGCATTAAGTGACGGTTTGATGAATGGTTTGGTTTAATTTTTTTCATAGGTTTGGGCCCATGTAAAAGATCAGGAGCGGATCGCTTTACCTATGGACTATAGCAAAGAGTAAGCTTAAGGTTTAGACTAATTTTTTTTGCTTGGCTTAGGCTTTAGGCTTAGGCTTAGGAATATGCTCATTGTTACGCTTAGGCTTAGGCTTAGGCTTAGGAATATGCTCATTGTTACGCTTAGGTTTAGGCTTGGGCTTAGGCTTAGGAATATGCTCATTGTTACGCTTAGGTTTAGGCTTGGGCTTATGCTTAGGAATATGATCATTCTTACGCTTAGGTTTAGGTTTGGGCTTAGGCTTAGGAATATGATCATTCTTACGCTTAGGCTTAGGCTTGGGAATATGCTCATTCTTACTCTTAGGTTTAGGCTTGGGCTTAGGCTTAGGAATATGCTCATTCTTACGCTTAGGTTTAGGCTTGGGCTTAGGCTTAGGAATATGATCATTCTTACGCTTAGGTTTAGGCTTGGGCTTAGGCTTAGGAATATGATCATTCTTACGCTTAGGTTTAGGCTTGGGCTTAGGCTTAGGAATATGATCATTCTTACGCTTAGGTTTAGGCTTGGGCTTAGGCTTAGGAATATGATCATTCTTACGCTTAGGTTTAGGCTTGGGCTTAGGCTTAGGAATATGATCATTCTTACGCTTAGGTTTAGGCTTGGGCTTAGGCTTAGGAATATGATCATTCTTACGCTTAGGTTTAGGCTTGGGCTTAGGCTTAGGAATATGCGTATAATACTGTTGCGGCCTTGTTCCTTACATTGGCCGCAGTTTGAGTAACGCGATAATTTCATTGCGCCCGGCGTCAATGAAAACTATGCGTACCGAATGACTGTGTTTATTGCTTCATGTTTGTATTCGTTGAAAGGTCTGGGTGTAGAATTTACGATAAAATTTTCAACAAAAAACGATCCATCCCTATTACAAACCGTAATCCTTTGAACAAATGCCGCAAGCGAGCACAAAACGTCTCGGTTGGAGTTTCGGTCTCGGCTTAAAATCTACCGAGATTGAAAAAATAACCGGTGACCGAAACCACCATCCCTCCCTGGGGTCAAAAGTTCAGCTAGCTGTGTTGCTCGCCGCTTTTGCGATATGAGCACAGGGAGAATTGTGTGTAACTACTTATAAGGTGCTTGCGCTTTTAGAATTTTGGCAATATGTAACGGGTGCAAAACGGTGTGAAAGTGTCTACGAGTTGAAATGACGTTGACTGCAATAAATGTTTACAGGAGTTTCATAAGTTTGTGCTCATTTTACGGGATAACTATTAGCAAGAGTGGATGATCACTCTTTATAACAAGAGTGTGCAACTGGGTACATTCTGTGTATTGACGAATTTACCAGCACACGTTGCGTTTTTGTTCGACCCTCCTCCCCTCAATCAGGGGGGGGGGTTTAAGCAAGAGATTAACAGTATGCTTCACTACACCTACATCCCCCCTTAAACAAGGAGGGTTACAATTTGCTCCGAGCATTTTACTACGATATAAAACTGCATACAGGCCCTCCCTAAACAAGGGGGTAGGCCAAAAACGCAACGCGTGCCAGGTACATTCTTTAATACACAGAATGTACCCAGTTGCACACTCTTGTTATAAAGAGTGATCATCCACGCTTGCTATTAGGGTTGTATGTATCGCACTTTGATTAGTATATACTATGAATCAAGCTGATGAGCCTATGAATCAAGCTGATCAGCGTGACTCTACGACAATTCGTTGCCGAACCAATAGTCGTCGTACGGTGTCATCAAGCTTATGGCTAAGTCTTAGCGTAACGCCTAAGTCTACGGCTAAATCTTAGCGTAAATCCTAAGTCTACGCCTAAGTCTAAGCATAACGATGGGCGACCATTTGCCGAGCAGATGATATTTTGCGTTAAAAGTTGTCGACCGACGAATTATCGTGATACCAACGAGCTTTCTATGCGTAATTTGATTATTATTTGAGCATTATATCTGTTTGTTCCTCTACAAAATATTGTTTGAAAAAGACGTACGCAAAGTTTGTTTCAGAACGACTGTCAATGTTACTTTGAGGGGCGTAACAGTAGTATATGCATATTTCAAAGCCTAAACTGTTAAACGTAAGACTCTGCGTGAACAAAGATACGTCTATAACACAGATTATGTCTAAGTGTAAGCAAAAAATTAGTCTAAAGCTTAAGTTTACTCGAGCATGGACCTTGGAAAACATAGTTCTTCTCAAAGTAATATGGGCCAGAATTGTACAGATATAGCGATCAGAAACTCGTGTCGTTTTAGGACGATAAAATTTTCTAAAGGCTAATCAAACTTTGAGGATGGATAAGCCAAACGAAGAACGAACGTTAGCTATGATTATAACCAAATATTTTGTATTTTTCAGCGTACCGAAATGGAACACAAACTACAGTATCCTGATTTGCTGTACGCGGAGTACGAATCGATTCCACGGAAACGATTTTCTGCCGGTCTGTCGTCCGCTCAACGGTCGGAGAACGCTCACCGGAATCGGTACCCGGATATACTTCCGTATGACGATACACGCGTCGAAGTGAGACCGACAAAATCGAATCACACCGGATATATTAATGCATCGCATGTTAAGGTGAGTGCAGCCAGTGAGTGACTCAGCAGCCGGGGCGGGGCAGAGTGCCGGTCCATGGCAATCTTGAAGTTGAAAAATTTTGTATAACATAGAATAGAATAATTTATTAAAAATAATAAGGTTCACTGCCTTAGAAATTATGGCCAATGTTACTTTTAGGGGCGTAACAGTAGATTAAGCGTATTCCTAAGCTTAAGCTTAAGCCTAAGCGTTGCAACAATGTGTTCCTACGCATACACCTAAGCCTAAGCCTAAGCGTAAGCGTTGCAAAAGTGTGTTCCTAACCCAAGCCCAAGGCTAAGCTTAAGCAAAAAATGTAATCTAGAATCTAAACCTACTCTTTTACAGACCCACCAGAACGTGGACCCCTAAAAGTAAAGTGGGCCGAAATAATTGAACGTGCATTTACATTCTCGCTACATGCTCTCGCAAGGTTTCTTTTTACAACACTATTGTTTATCGCTTCTCAGCGTACATGGATTGCTCGTTTTTTGGATCAACCGTTGCGTCTTTGAGTTCACGGGATTAGGTCGGGCTTTGGGTGGCAGGTATCTCAGATGTATGCCGCATTCAACGCCAGTTAGCGTCAGCTTTCAAACAAACCGCTATTGGCGAAATTCTTGGTCTGAACCCGAGCAGGTTGAACGTGCTTTCAAGATGCGTGCCAGTTTTGCAAGTTTGGGATTTACTGTTCTCAATGTCACAAGACCTATTAATAATTGGCGATAAATGATGCGCATATGTAATGTTTGGAATCGAGTTAGGTTTGCAGATGGTGCTGGATTAAGCGTCAGATGCCTAGAGTGGTGCCGTTCGCCAAAATGTGTTAGGTTGTAAACCAGGAGCGTCTGCTATACACTTTTTAGAAGTCCTTAGAATCCTGGCGTAATACTTTTGTATGGTTATAAAACTTGACAAGACGTCTTGGAAGATGATTACAAGTAAATTAAGTTCCGATCGCATACTAGCGTGTGGCGCTGACTCTCATGCCTGTATGCAAATCTGTGGATTGACTAGTCTTTAGTTAACGGATGATTTCCGTCAATTGTGGCAAAATTGTGAAAAATTGTTATATTTGTAATTTTTTTTCACATTTCAGCTCAAACTCGCTTCCGAACTGGTAACGTACATAGCAACGCAAGGACCTTTACGTGACACTGCAGGAGATTTTTGGCAAATGGTATGGGAATATGGCGTTGAATTGATTGTGATGTTGACAAAATGTCAGGTAAGATTGGTTTGTAGCCGTGAGCCAATCGGTGTCGCTGGGACTCAGTCTCGTCTAGACACAGTGTGTTTTCGCTAAATAAATTAAACCCGTAAAAAATTAACCCTGTTTGGCAATTATGCAAAGTCTCTTGGTTTTTCACAATAATTGATTTATTTATAACCCTGTATAACATGTGGGGTTGGCTGTTGACCTGCGGTTCAACGAGCCTTCACATTCAGAGATAGACTTTATAAATTATTTTCAGGGTTTTTATTAGAAAATTATTGCTGCGTTGAAATTTTCGGTCAGATTGGAAAGTTTTTTAGCGTTTGCGGTGCTAACATTAATAATTTTCGTGAAATTAAACGTTTTGTCACACAATGGAAGAGAAATAAGCTGGTCATATATGCATTAGTTAAATATAGGAAAATTGAAAATAATACCTTGAATGGCGTTTGTGCGTCTGAAACGAATTTTATTTATATTTTATGTACACAAACGTGACGTGGACGATGTTCAAATTATAAGGCGTCGGTGGTTTAGTTTAGCATATTACGCTTTTTGGATTATTTTCTTGATGTTTAAGGAGCCAGCTTACCAGTCTCTATCACCATGCGAAGAGCTCTGTTGTCAGTACTGGCCCACCAAGAGCAGCTGTCATACCACTGCGACTGCACCTAGTACGATTATTCCACTGCCGCCGCTCAGACAAGATCGAAATGCGAAACTCCGATTTGGCGACTATCAGGTTTCGCTGTTGTTTTCAAGTAGCTGTTGCGCTCGTGGACCAAGTAACGCAACGCATACAACCAGTCGACTGGCGTTAAAGCATTGTCCGTCTGGAGTAAAGCGCAACTTGTATCATGTTCAATATCTCGATTGGAACGAAATTGGCTTGCCACGATGTGAAGAGTCGTTTTTAGGTTGGTTTGGTTATCATTGAGGTTGGGGCAGTTTTTGATTCAGCGGTGACAGGAAAACAATAATTGCCGTCATGAGGTCGATTCGGGTTGGCTATGGGCGGCGGCGTTTTGTATAATTTCGGTGGTTCCGTATAAATTAGTTATGTGTTTTGTTTTAATTTGCTTTTGCAGTATTTAATACTAATGATGTGTTGATTTGATGCCGATGTCAATTCGTATTTCAAATTTCGCTGATGCGGAAGGGATTCACGGTTATAATTTTATGAGAACGATTCATTTCAATTATTTTTTCAAATACAAACGCAAGCAACATAACAGTTTCCTGTTCAGACGCACTGGTATATTCTAACATGGGAAATTGATAGCGTTCCAACTCACTGCTAAATGTAAAAAGTGTCTGCAACGAATCGGCAATTTTTTTGTAGTGCTGATGTCGATACTAATGAAAACTGCAGTTATAACCGATGCCGATGTCGATTAATCGACACTTCCCTGTTTAATACTGTGACTAGAGTATTTGAACAGAATAACGCCACTGACCTCCGTGGATTTGTCTTCCGCCTGTATTGCAACTGTTATGTTTGTAGAATTTTTGGACGAAGTCAAAAGCGTTCGGCAGCAGCTTGCTGAAAATGTTGGAGTCACTGGCATTGGCGGTGAAATCACTGTTTCAAGACACCGGCTCAAAGGCGCGTCTTTTGATTCTACCACCCACGATCAAAGTTCTGGCTCGTACGGTCGTACTTTTCGCAGTACGAATAGCAGTTTCAGTAGTGCTGGAAGCGGGTCTGGTAAGTAGCTATGCTTCAGTTAACAGAATTTAGAACAAATTGAATAGGAATTTAAATTTTCGAGAATTTCAATTGGTACAGTTGGGCAAACTTTGATGAATGCTTGGCATGCCATAAAATTTGGATATTGATGCTGCATGTTTTGTTTGGGAAATGAATAAGAATTGCATGAGAATATCAGCTCAGGTTCGTGCAAAGGTGATAAATATGGTAAGCTGTCCCCCACGTACAGTATCGTATATGCAGAGCTGCGCAAATTGTGTATACGAAATACTAAACAATTCATCAAATTATCCACAAGATGTGATAGCACCATCGGGCTCGAGTACCAAACTCCTGTAGCTGAGTGGTGATGGCAAACGCTTACCACTCCAGCGACCGGTGTTCGAATCGCTGCTCAAAAAATAGATTTCAGGTGAAATTACGTAAATTCACGCGGGGTGCGTACGTTGGTATTTTACTGATAAAGCTGTTAATGCTCATTTTGTCTGTCTTCAGGCTTTTCAATTTCGTCGCACACCAATGGCGGGCCCCTGGACACAACGGGGCCAGGAAGCACTACGCAGTCCCATAATCGTAACTCGTTCTTGTCTCAGTCTCAATCTCAGCCGTCAAAAATTTCGTTTGTCACTAGTCTTCTGCAACAGTCTAGACATCGAACTGGAAGTTTGTCTAACACTAGCAATAACGCCCGCGCCATTCGATGCTCAAATTCTTCTGATACAATCGTCGCCGACGGCCGCGCCTTCCCAAGTGGTATGCTTCCGCCTCATGTGCGGCCCTTAGGACCGGGTCATAGCCGACCACCATTGCTGGTCCATTGTAACGATGGCGCCGGGCGGACTGGAGCGTATATTTTAGCCGATATGCTGATACAGTGTGTGCAGCATAATCAGGTTGGTATTTCTCTAAGGCTTGGTAGTCGATAGCGTAGGTCGATTAAGGTTTTATTTTATAGATTCGTTTTCGTAACGGATTTAAGATTTTCAGAAAAAGGATGATTTGTAACTTTGGAATTGATAATACGGTTAAATTTAAAGCCCTTATTCTCAAATGTGTGTAGCACCTACATACAGTAACTTTCGAACCATTGAATGCTGAGGCTCAAAATTCAGCACATTTTTCGCGTATGATTTGCTCTATTGTACCAATTTTGAGTTCAACAACTGCAATACTTAGTAAGTTTGAAATCCTATTAAAGTAACTGATGATAGCTGCTATACACATTTGACAATATGGGTTTGCTTTGAAACTGTTATTAAGGTTGAAATAAAAATGGTATTGACTACGTTTAGATCGTAATGGTTTGTGTTTGAGTTATTAGTTATTTCACAGGTCGTGTTTATAGTTTCGATAAACCAATTTATCTCAAAAACTTCAACGCGGCAGCATGACTGCTTATGGATACGCAAGCTTTCTTCGGCATCCAATGTTAATCTTTTGATTTTTAAACAGTTCCATGGTACACTCCCACATTCAATGATCGTTTCCTTGTCAAATGATTAAAAATAAATTTAAAAACTAAATTTAACTTTTTAAGGGCTTGGACGTCGCACGTTGCCTTGCATCGCTACGACAACAACGAATGCATATGGTGCAAACTGTGGAACAGTATCAATTTGTCTACGCGTGCCTGGTTCGCTATTTGAGACAGTCGAGATTGATCTGAATGAAATTGGAATATGGTTAGAAAAATACATAGCTAATAGTTTCAAGGTTAGAAATTGAACGATATAGCATTGCAAAAGGATAATAACTGTGAATGAATGGCGACGGGAAGAGTGTATCCCTTGTCTTGAAGGGACGGTGGAAACGTTGAGGCAACGCTGCGCCGGCGGTTTGTGGTTTTGAAACTGTGACGTTATTTGGATTGCGGTAGCAGTGTGGTGTTTGGAAATTTGAAGAGTTGAATGATTTTGGATGGTTTGGATTCGATTTTCAACTGCAGCAGAAGGTATGTTATATTTTGGAAGGCATGTCGTTTTGAAACTCGTTGGTTGTCTGTAACTGCCTGCTTAGAACCACGTTTATATCCAAGAATTTTTGTGTTTCTCGTTTTTTTCTACGTTTCGAATTAGGGAGTAAATGACCCACGTGAGCTATGATCATAAATAATTATCGTAGAATATAAATTTTTGTAAGGCGTTTGTGGTGCGATCAAGTTTAAGTATATGGCATCGTAAGATCGTCAGTGTGGTAGGGGTGTACTTATTAGTGTAGTAATTTTGATCGTAACGGTTGGGTTTACGTCTGGTTAATCTTTTTGAAGTGGGATTATACAATTCTTGCGTAGGAGAATTTAGTGACTTCTGCGCAACGATGATGAGGGCGCTCGGTGTAACAGTTTGGTTTCTATACTGCCAAGTTTTGGTGCATGTTATGCCTAAATTTGCCGACTGAATTAGTGCAATAACAATATTGATTGTTCGTTATATATCGTAGCGACGCCAATGATAACCAGTGCGGAATTGACTAGCGTAACGCGCTATATTTCTATCAAGAAATATTTTAGTCAGTGTTTAGACGGTTTCATTTTGATCTCATACGCCGTCAATCCGCGTTGGGATACTACAATTTGTAATGGAACTGAATTGCAGTTTGGCCTACGACATATATTATTTTGTTTGTTATATTTCGACAGTCGCTGAAATTTTAATTTATCTGTATCGATTGTAACTATATTTTGTCCCACAATTTGCAGACTAAATGCTGGCAAAAGCGTTCACAGAAAATGTATACTCAATGAATCAAGACTATGAAATTTTAGTATACCGCAGTGAAGTATAATCACAGCAGAATATATTGCCAAGCCAATCTGTATGGTACCGGCTAAATTTGGACAGGAATTCCGATAATACATACCCGTTCCTGTATTGACGTTTGTAGAATGTGGAAGTTATTTGTGAAAATTCAAGATTGGGACAAAGCAAAAACAGTATCTGGTTTAGGTTGATTACCTGATGTGACACCACATTAGGTGTGCATATCTTTCTGTATTTGCAAGTGTATTGTTTTTATGGGCGTGGCCAGCATTTTGGAATGAGCTACATTTTCGAAGCCACGTTGCTTGTGTCATCAACTAAAAACGGTCTTAAAAATCTCTGGACAAAAATCACAGGGGGGTTCATCTCTATCTCGATGGCTACGCCATTGCTTGATTGCATTACACGTTCTTATGGTTTATTATATTGATTGACTTGAGTATTGGTTGTGTTTTAAATATATAGATGTTACGTCGGAAATTTAGGCTTCATTGTTGTTTACCTTTTCACTTTTAAGTTATTTTATTGTTTTATCTTATTTTATTTTTCATGGGTTACAAATCCAGGGTCAACCGCAATTCCTGTTCCGGCCGGAATTCCTGCAAAAAGTCAATTTCTGTTCCTGTTCCTGTTCCTGCATTTAAAGATGCAGGAACCGGAATTTTTACGGTTTTGTGCAAATTATTCATAGTCATTAAATATTTGAAACATTGTCTTTAAAAATTTTATTTTTAAATGAGTGTTTTTGCAATTAGTTCAATTTTTTGTTAATAAACTGTAAGATTAAAAATAGGAAATAGCAATTCGGTGATAAAAATATATCAAATTCCCGTTCCTGCATAGAAATTCAATTCCTATTTCTCTTCGGGCAAAATTTTGGTCCTGTTGGGACCCGGTAGGTACTGATTTGACAGTAGACTGAAACTTTTGTTAGAGCCGTAGTGCACTCAAATCTATGTTTGCAGTATTGTTGAATCCTTCACTGTAAATTTCAGTGCGCTGCTTTGAACTCAGAATGAGTTAAATCCACTCAGAGGCCTGAGGAATTAGGTGTTTCAAAGCTTAAAATTTTGAATTGATTTAACTCATTGTGAGTTAATTAATCAAGTAACCCAGAACTAAAATCAGCTCAGTGCGAGTTGATGTTTTGTGTTATTAAATCAGAAAAAACCACAAATAACTAATTCTCGATATGAGTTGATTAATCAACTCATCGGAATTTACAGTGTTATACTTTCCAGCCCAAGTAATTTTTTAAGTGTTTCTACCGTAAATATTACGAATTTTTTAAATTCTAGATCACTGTCCTGACTAGATTGAATTTAACAAGGGTCATTAATGATTTGAGGGCGTGATTCTAAGGTATATTTATGGTAGTGGCCTAAAAATGTAAATAATACTTGAGTTTTTTCTATGCATTTTTCCTTTTACGTTTTTGCTTTCATCGTGACATTGGTTGTGTTTGTAATTTATTTCGTTGCATTACAATTTGGGCAATGTTTACTTTTAGAACCGTAACAGTAGATTAAGCATATTTCTAAGCCTAAGCGTAAACGTTGCAAAAGCGTATTTCTAAACCTAAGACTAAACGTTGCAAAAGCGTATTTCTAAGCCTAAGCCTAAACGTTGCAAAAACGTATTCCTAAGCCTAAGCGCATGCAAAAAAATGTAGTCTAGAATGTATGCCTACTCTTTTACAGACCCACCAGAAACCGGGACGGCCCTAAAAGTAACATGAGCCAAAATTTGTGTACTGTATTATTTCTTGAAAATAGCTTTCCATATAGGTGTTGTTGTTCGTCTTTATAGCAGCTGTATGTATGAAAGTTAACTGATTTTTTGTTTCAAAAGATTGTATGCTAATCAGGCTTAATCTCTGTTTTTGTAAGCCTACTAACGTTGTAGTATTGGTCGTTCAAGTGATTGTTTCGCGACCTTTGGCAAAGTCTTGAAAGCTGTTGCGTATACACCCTGACATACAAAATGCTAATTTTGTAGATTTTAAATAATTTCGGTTTAAAATTTCAATTAACTTAGTATAGAATACGAAACATTTTGTGTCTCCAAATTGAGGTACACAGAATGGTATTTATGAGCCTATAAAATTAAGTATCTCCAGCATGAACGGCATTTTAGGGAAGATTTTTGCTGAAAATAGCGAAAGATTGTTCTTGAGATTTTTGCTACACTGTAAATTCCAGTGAGTTGATTAATCAACTCAGAGAGGGAATCAATAATTTTTGGTCATTTCTGAGTTATTTACAGTACATATTAGTTCGCTCTGAGCTAGTTTAAGTGCGGGTGAGTTGATTAATATACTCAGAATGAGTTTAGTCAATTCAGGATTCTGAGTTCTGAAAGACCTAATGCAAAGCTCACCCTTCTGAGTGGATTCAACTCTTTCTGAGTTAAAATCAACTCACTGGAATTTACAGTGTAAATAGTTAAAAAATATGTATTCGTGTGTAATATTTTCAGTTAGGAAACTATTTTCTAGGCCCGTATTCTCAGTTGTGTATAGCACCCACCTATCGCTAATATGGTGTTCGGTTTTATAACTTTTGAAGAAGTGAATGCTGAAACTCAAAATTCAGCACATTTTTCGTATATGACGTGTTCTATCCCTGTACCAATTATGTGTTCAACAACTGCAATAGTTAGTAAAATTGAAAACCTGTTACTAATTGATGCTATACGTACGTATTTGAGAATACGTCGTGCTCTTTACCGTATTATCGGGTATTTGCCGTTATTTTGACACGTAATTTAGATCTAAAGTGATTTGCTGACATTTATATATAACGAACTCAACGTTGTGGACCAATTTTGTCGCTCATTTGTTATATTGTAAATTGTAACATTCTCATACTATGATTAAAATTGAAACTTGTTTTATTGATGGAGCAGGTTTATTAGCTTTTGTATTCGAGCGTTTAGTGCCCGGCTTTGCAGAGATGTTTGGCCAATGTAAAGAACAGGGGTGGAACAGTATTATAAGCATATTCCTTAGCGTAATCATAAGACTAAACCTAAGCCTAAGCATACGAATGAGCATACACTGTAAATCGCAGTGAGTTGATTTTAGCTCAGAATGAGTTGAATCACTCAGTCTGAGTTAGGACTTTCAGAACTCAGAATTCTAAGTCAATAAAACTCACTCTGAGTTAATTATTCAACTTACCCGGAATCAACTGAACTCAGAGTGAGAATTAATTCAACTCAGAGCGAGTTAATGTTAACTGTTATTAACTCAGAAATAACTAACTCGCTAGCTGAATTGATTAGTCAACTCATTGGAATTTACAGTGTATTACTAAGCCTAAGCCAAGCAAAAAAATCAGTCTAAAGCTTAAGCTTACCCTTTTGTAGTTTCACAAAAAACGTTCCGGCCCTGGTCTTTACATGGGCCAGATCTTTGGAGACGGCTCTTGATATCGACCTTTAGACACATCCGAGATCTCCGAATATACAAGTCACCGTTTTTTGGCGATTTGTAGAAACATGTTAATAATTAATATGCAAAGAAGGCTTTCAAAATTGTTTATTTCCAGGTATTCTTTGGAAAAAAGCCTACAGCAGGGTGCAACCGTAGGTGCACATTGCCGAAACCTCTTGAAAAAGTTCTGTCGGACACGAGATTGCGAGTTTTTGCCGAATTCATAGGCAGACCTTTGATTGTATCCTGTCACACCTATGGTTAATAAATCAGCAAAACAGTGTATAACGCAGGGGTAATATAACTTATACCTTGTCTGCAGGGTGCAACCGGAGGTGAATAATGCCGGAGCCGGAGGTCAACGAATTTTGCTGGAGCCGGAGGTGAGGTGAAATTAGGTAGTAAAAATGATGGTTAATTAGTTAATTATAGCCAATATCTGCAATATGTTGTTAAGTTGTTTGGTTTTACACTAATTTCATGGCGAAATTTCGGAAATTCTTTCCTGAAAATTGTGACAAAAGTATAACAATACGCAGTAAACAGATAATATTTGCAAAATTATGCAAAATTTTACTACCGAAACTGTCGGAACCTCCGGCAAAAATTCTACCGGAGCCGGATGCCGATTTTCTGCCGGAGCCGGAGGCAGACCTCCGGTTGTACCCTGCTTGTCTGTCGTTTGTTACAAATTACAGGTGGAAAAGAATAACAAAACATTTTTGCCGGGCCCACGCAAGTTTAGCATTTTCTGTCAATGTTACTTTAAGAATCATAGATTATGCATCTTCCTAAGCCTAAATCTAAATGTTGAAACAAGTGTACTCCTAAACCTAAAGCCTATGTGTAAGTAAAAAATATAGTAGGATTTTAAGCTTAGTATTTTACAGTCTCACCAAAAATGGAACTGCCCTAAAAGTAACAATAGTAATTGAATAAAATATAAAGCCTAAGCATCAGGGTTCAACTGGAATTCCTGTTCCTGTTCCTGTTCTTGCATTAAAAGACGCAAGAACCGGAATTTTTACGGTTTGTTGAAAAAATGCTATTTTCACATCAGTGTTTTTCCAATTCACTTCAATTTTATTAATAAACGGTTTCTGTTGCATTTGCGCAAAACTTGATGATGAAACAGCTGAAAATTCGTTTAAACCATTTTTTGCCTTTTTTTCTAAAACGTAAAATAGTTATTCGGTAATGAACATTATTTCAAATTCCGGTCCTGTTCCTGTTCCGGTTCCTGCAAAAAATGCAATTCGTGTTCCTGTTCGTGCAAAATTAAGTTCCTGTTGGAACCCTACTAAGCATACTCTGTTGCAGCCATGTTCCATAAGGGTGGTTGTTTGTTTAAAAATTGATATGTTGTTTCATGAGCCAATAAACGTGTGTTATGGTACTTTGACGGACGGCGCCGGACGTTATCAAAAGTAAGTGCCACATTTACTCTGATAATCAATTTAGAATACAGTTGTAGTCAAATGTTGTATAAGCTATGTTTGTATATAATTTCCTGTATATATATTTTTTCTGTTTCTGTATTTGTGAGTGACTGCTTAGCCTTGGCCTGTATATTATTGTTTTATATAGTATTATACGGTGCCAGGCGTCAGTTTACATATAGCAAACGGAAAATTGTCAAAAAAACTGCTAAAGTCAAATTATCTTGGTATCAGGGTGCGACCGGATATCAGACTCCTGTTTACTGTCCGGCAAAAACCCGCATCCGGTTCCGGTATCCGATTTTTTGCGATCCGGTCGCACCCTGTTTGGTATGATTAGACCGTGACGCGAGGTAAACTGAATGGTATTATAGCCCAAATAAGTACCGTTCGAAGGGGCGTATGTATTGTTTTGTACGATACAGTTTTGCGTTTGGAATCACGGGGTTGTACGTATTTACGGTTATTTTTCAGGCAACAAAAGCTAATAGCAGGTATATGTATGCCATGTTATATTTGAATAGGTAAGCGGAACAGATGATAATAAAAAAATTCGTCTGGATTCTCATGCGATTGGTATGCTTCACTGTAAAATCTTTATTTTTACGCTTGGGTGCATAGACGAATGGGTTTTACCAAGGGTGGATAATGACAAGTGTGTACAACTCTTGGAGTCCCGCGTGGTACAAAATGTACCACCGAGTGTTGCGTTTTTTTGGCCGACCCTCTTTGTTTAGAGGGGGATCGGTATCACATGAATACCACTAAATTTAACTTTAAGGGGAGCATGTTTGATGTCGCGTGCATAAAGTGTCATGGTTCGCACCGGTTGTACCCCCCTGTAAATAAAGGGCGGTACGGCAGAAATGCAACGCGTGCCGGGTACATTCTTTTCTACACAGAATGTGCCCAATTGCATACTCTTGTTAAATAGCCATTATCCACTGTAAACGCCGAAGTGTACCCATCAAACGTAAATTTAGAATTTTAAGTGGCCAAAATTCTACACAGCGGCTGAGGCGACCGTCCTACATAACTCTCCTTGGATACGGGCATGTTGCAAAACGGAACTGTATTTTATACCGGAATCGTAATCGTAACAGCACATTTAAACCGGAATTGTAATCGGAACTAGAAATTTTGTCACTGTAGGGATAATTTATATTCACAAATATAATATTGATTTAAGGTGTCTGTTGGCTGGCAGCAGTTTTCATAAACGTCGCATGAACAAATTGGCGATGATTTTTGGTTCTGTAAAGCTTAACTACAACCTATTACTGATAAGTTAACTCATCGAAAGCAATTTAATAGATAAATGATACACAATTCTTATGTATCATATCACAACGAATAGAATTAAAATTAAAATTTAAAAATTCCGATTCCGTTTGATTGGGCAACCGGAATCTGAATCAGAACTCGTTTTGAATCGGAATTCCAGCTGCATCCTGGTGTCTGTGTCTATTTGTCGAAGGGGCAAAAATATAGGCTTCGAAACGTGGGGTTAAAAAATTTATCCACTCCGTTCTCCAGTGCGGTTGGCTACCGGTGCTCTGGATTCGCGTGTGCTTTTTGAACGTTTTGTGTGCCTTGTCGGTATACGGTACAAATTTATGACGTAGTGTTTTCGGATATTAAATTAGGGTTCGTTATATTTGGGCACCATTTCAATTGATAATAATTGAACTGTGTTCTAATAGCTATGTAATTGTTGGGTTTAGGACCTGGTTCACCGGTGTGAGCGGGCATAGACTCTTTCGCCATATTTTGTGATAAAAATGGTACGGTTCCTCTCAGGGTGGCACCGAATCCACGATTTGACCGAATCCGAATCCAGTGGTAATTTGCCCAATCCGAAACCGCATCCGAATCCGGATCCTGCATGTTGCAAATTTCAGATATATCTATAATTTGTTTCAGAATATCAACGCAATGCCAGCGGCATAACTTTCAATACATTAATATATTTCGTCCCGACGTCAGTTCTGAGATTTCTCACCTGAAATAAAAAATATTGATTTTTATAGCAAGGTATTTATAAATTTTACTGCTTAAAAATGAAAAAACATATTGCCGAACTTTGTTTGATTCGGTCTTTGGATTCGGCTTTTCCATAACCGAATCCGAGTCCGAACCTCAAATGTTTACCGAATCCGAATCCGAACCTTTGTTGCCACCCTGGTTCCTCTTAACTCTACTATTTTCCCATTCAGGAAATTGCACATACGTATATGGCATTTTCGCCATAACTTTCGCCAACACCCCCCTTAGAAATTCCTGGATCCGCCGCTAGTGTGAACTGGACGGATGGCAACGCCCCATCCGTGCTTAGGCTACCTTAACGTTGCGGGGATTCAAGGCGTACGCAACGGA
Source organism: Enoplolaimus lenunculus (assembly GCA_030248215.1). Classification (NCBI taxonomy): domain Eukaryota; kingdom Metazoa; phylum Nematoda; class Enoplea; order Enoplida; family Thoracostomopsidae; genus Enoplolaimus; species Enoplolaimus lenunculus. The sequence continues at coordinate 182,658 of JASANG010000522.1, forward strand.
GCGCACTCGAAGGAAAAGTTGCAAAAAGTGCTATTACTACACTGCATACTCAGACATTCTGTTGCAGAACGTTCTTAGTGTTGTATTGATAACGGAAAGTGAATTGAAAATAAGTGCCGAAAAGCGGTCTAAGAGTTGTGGCTTAAAAACTTTAGCGTTTACCCTGGTATCCTTACCAACGTCATTTGTACACTTCTACTTAGCCCCCCTTACGTGGCATATTATAGTAGTCTGTCTTAGGGTAAGAATATAGTAAAAGTTATCGTTGACCTAATTTTTAGTGACGTTGAATGGATGTAACAATGTAAACCGTTTTGTCGCCGGACCTGATTATTCTGCAGCCAAATTTGAAATTTAAAAATATCAGGTTCATTGTTGACGTTTTGCGAACCAAATGACGTCATTTACGTAATATATACGTGTCTTGTTGACACATTCAAATGTATATTAACGGTTGATTTTGAGTGATATGGCTAAAGTTGACATTTTACGGATGAAATTTGTTGTTTTTTAACTGTTTATTTCAATATATATACATTCTGGATTCTCCACAGCTTGAAAATTTCCGCCGGGGGCCGTTTCCTGGGGGGCAGGTGATTTTGCTGGGGGGCCTGATCTGGGGGGTCCTGGGGGGCCCAGATGCTTTGGGGGGTCCTGGGGGGCAGGCTTAAAATTTTGTAAACCGACTTTTTGGACCATTTTTTCATTCTAGACCGTGTACTCATCGCTCAACATGACAAAAATTTCTCGCAAACGCTAATAACAATAATTTTAACTAAGATTACTGACAACTTAACCAGAAGTTGACAGAAGCACAATTATATAAAACATAGATAATCTATAATTGAAACTGTGATTAATATATATTTTATATATTAGTCACAGCTTCAGTTTATCATAAGGCTCAGGCGGGTTGAACTTGCTGCTGCAAGGTACTTTCGAATGCTGTATGCCCTGAAACGGTCTTTATATAATTGTGCTTTTTCAGTTCATTATTGAATTGTATTAGTTACTACGGGTATTTGTAACGCTATTAAAAAATTATGAGTACTGAGCGTAATATAAAATCATATTTTGCCGAATGTCCACCTCAAAGGAAGTCCAGGTCTTTACGTTTTAACATTGAAAATTTTTGGCCTAGAAAAGTCTTGGGGGCCCCAGGAAAAAAATTTGCTGGGGGACGGCCTAAAATTCGCCGGGGGCCTTTTCGGGGGCGGCAAAATTTTCGCCGGGGAGAAAATGAAAATTTCGAAAAGTGCTGGGGCTCCCCCGCCCCCCCGCTGTGGAGAAGCCAGCATATATATAGATATATAGCAGGGTGCAACCGGGATTACAATTTACCGGAACCGGAACCGGAACCGGAAGGTGAAAAAATGCCGGAACCGGAACCGGAATTCCGGTTGCACCCTGATATATAGATATATAGATATATTTAACCACTCAAAATCTGTTAATTTTTTGGGTATATTTCAGGTATTTGATTGGGGCAGATGGGGGCGTGTCTTTGTAAGGCCCACCCCCACGTAAAGCGGCATTTCTTTATTTGCGTTCGCGATATGTCATATCTTGCACAACATTGGTGAACCACAAGATTCTGCAACAGTGGTCATTTACACACGACAGGCCCGTAGCCAGCTCACCTTATTACGGGGGCTAAATATTTTTCAACACAAGCGTACAAAGGTTTTAGTGACCTACAAGCAAGATTGAAAACTTTCTAGGAGGGCCAAAATTCTTCAAGACAGCGGCTGAGGCCCTTCTACGTAGCTCTTTCTTTGGCTACGTGCAAGGTGCAAAACGGAAGTGTATTATACCGGAATCGGAATCGGAACAGCAAATTGAAACCGGAATTGTAATCGGAACTAGAAATTTTGTCACTGTACAGATAATTTGTGTTGACAAATATATAATGTTGATATAGGGTATTTGTTGGCTGGCAACAATTTTCAAAAAGGTCGTATGATCAAATTTTCGACGATTTTTGGTTCTGTAAACGCTAAACTACGATCAATTATTGATAAGTTAACGCATCGAAAGCAATTTAATAGACGAATAATACAGAATTTTTATGCAACGTATCACAATTATAAGTAAGAGTAAAATTTCAAAATTCTGATTCTGATTGATTATGCAGTCAGAATCGAAATCGGAACTCGTTTTGAATCGGAATTCTAATCGGAATTGGAATTGCGATTGCACGCTGGCTATGGGTATGCTTAAGCACGTCACCAATGACGGCAACAGTAAAAAGCTACGTTGAAAAAGGGTGTGCTTACCTGTGAGAGGCGTGTGAAAGTTTGGAATGGAATATTCGGTGACTCATAAAATTTGAGGTTTGTTACTGAATGGCTGTTTATGGAATTATTGGTTTGTTGTTGTTGTTATTTAAGGTTTTGATGACGTCACTCAATGGATGAGATGTGCAAACGGGCCCGTAGCCAAGAGAGTGGAACAGTAGCAAATCGAGAAATGGGGCGGGGGGGCGTACGCCCCCCTTCAGAAATTTTTTTGGTGTTAAAATGGTAAGATCCGTCCATACCTTACAATTTGTTACAATTTTTCCTCTGCCTTTTGAATTTTTTACAATTTTTCCGCAGAATTTTTTTGTGGTAAAATGGCAATGTTCCTACCGTACATTTTTTGCGTTTCATAACATTTGCTAGCCCGCCCCCCGCGTCTAAAATTTTTGGATCCGACTCTGGATGGGGACAGGAGGACTCAGCTATCCCCTGGAAAAATTTTGCCCTCCCTAGAAAATTTTCAACCTTGCTTGCAAGTCCACGAAAACTATTGTATGCCCTTTCTGAAATTTTTTTGCCCCTTGTTGGCACTATACGGTCTGCACGACCCCCTTTTGAAGTTCTGCCCAAAGTTAATGACCACGCCGGGAATCGAACCTCGGCCCTCTTGCGCTCGAGCCAAGCGTGCTACCACTACACTATGCGGTCATTGCAACAACTTCTTATACCGGAATATGTGCACAGGCATGGCAACATTTGCTTTACACACACTTACGTGCACATATACCGACACCCCTCTCCTCAAGCAAGATGAGCCAGCTACGGGCCAGTGTGCGAAGCCGACCATTGGGTTTATTTGTGATATGTCACGAGGGAAGACTTTTCCTTTCCGTTAAGAATTACATTTTATTGGTTCTACTAATTCAAAAGGATTTTAAACGTTCCACAGTGAATCTATCACAATTCGTCGCCAGGGCCGGAGCAGCCACCTTCCATACACCCATTTTAGGGGGACCCCACCCCTGAACGGATCTCACCGTAACCGGTTGAAACAAAACCCGCCTAAGTTTTAAAATTCGTCTTGCTTCTCGCTCGCGAGTTTGGGGGCCCCGCCCGGAAGTTTGGGGGAAGTCCATACCCCTGTTTGCTCCGGTACTGTTCGTCGCCCGACAACGTGTCGCCCATCAGTGTCCTAAAAAGCGTATAAATCTCAGCATAATCCTACACGTAATCCTATGCCTAAGCCTAAGCATAATCATGGGAGACGAATTGTCGATTCGATGAAATTTCGGATTCCAAGTTGTCAGTCGACGACTTGCTGGGCGATAAATGATCATAATACCATGTATATATAACATAGTTTTTCTTTGCATTAAGCAAGACGCGTATGCTTGAACATTTCTGCCAAAAAATTTCCTAGACTGTGCTGATGTAAACTTGAATTTTAATTTGTCGACGAACCCTGGAAATTGTGCACCGTTGCTGAGGCTTTTGATAACCTTGGATTATTTACTAGAATGCGTAGGAGACATGTAACATGTGATAAGTTGAGTAGGCTAAGGAACGACGGATTTCAATTCTGAGCGCTTGCAGCTAAAAACGAGCGGCGGTCTTGCGAGCTTTCGGTGGCACATGACCCACAGATTTAGCAGTCCAACGCGCTACCACTGAGCCAGGCCGAATCACAATCAATTGCTGTGTTCGAAGAATTCGTTTTAATATTCCACCGCAAAACTCAACGTCTGTGTGTATTTGAATTTACTCGCTGTTTGTGCAAATTTTGAAACTGAATTATTGTAAACAATGTGAAATTGTATAAAAGAAAGGAAATGGAAAAAAATTTCAATTTGTAGACACAGATGACGTCTTGAAAATGTGTTTGTTTGAGAGTTTGGCGTATTTGAAGAAATAAATAAATAAATATTGAGGTCGTAGATGACGCAGAAATCATAGGTAGCGCCGCTGAAAGACGCCTTTTCAATATGCAGGACATGGATTTTATTCGTAACGCCGATATGGGCCCATGAAAAGCTATGGGTAGGGCTTATGACTCCCGTGTCTCCCCTGAAGGATTGCAACTGTGAGAGAGTGTGTGTCTGTATCAATTGTGTACGTTGTTGACGCATTGCAGTTTGCAACGTTTTGCAGTGCGTTGTTTTCAGTTCTTTCTAAGTAGTAAAGTAAATTTTGTTTACCTTTCAAATTTTTAATAGTAAATTTTGGTCGTTGTAATTGTGTACGTATTGAAAGTTGGTGTTTTATTCGGTGTCACGACAATTCGTCGCCCGATAACTGGTAATCCGACATTTTATTAATTGACAATTCGTGGACCGACCACTGGTAATCCGACATTTTATCAACTTAACAATTCGTGGACCGACAACTGGTAATCCGACATTTTATTAATTGACAATTCGTGGACCGACAACTGGTAATCCGACATTTTATTAATTGACAATTTGTGGACCGACAACTGGTAATCCGACATTTTATTAATTGACAATTTGTGGACCGACCACTGGTAATCCGACATTTTATCAACTTAACAATTCGTGGACCGACAACTGGTAATCCGACATTTTATTAATTGACAATTCGTGGACCGACAACTGGTAATCCGACATTTTATTAATTGACAATTTGTGGACCGACAACTGGTAATCCGACATTTTATTAATTGACAATTCGTGGACCGACAACTGGTAATCCGACATTTTATTAATTGACAATTCGTGGACCGACCACTGGTAATCCGACATTTTATCAACTTAACAATTCGTGGACCGACAACTGGTAATCCGACATTTTATTAATTGACAATTCGTCGCCCGATAACTGGTAATCCGACATTTTATTAATTGACAATTCGTCGCCCGATAACTGGTAATCCGACATTTTATCAACTTAACAATTCGTGGACCGACAACTGGTAATCCGACATTTTATTAATTGACAATTCGTGGACCGACCACTGGTAATCCGACATTTTATCAACTTAACAATTCGTGGACCGACAACTGGTAATCCGACATTTTATTAATTGACAATTCGTCGCCCGATAACTGGTAATCCGACATTTTATTAATTGACAATTCGTCGCCCGATAACTGGTAATCCGACATTTTATTAATTGACAATTCGTGGACCGACCACTGGTAATCCGACATTTTATCAACTTAACAATTCGTGGACCGACAACTGGTAATCCGACATTTTATTAATTGACAATTCGTCGCCCGATAACTGGTAATCCGACATTTTATTAATTGACAATTCGTCGCCCGATAACTGGTAATCCGACATTTTATTAATTGACAATTCGTCGCCCGATAACTGGTAATCCGACATTTTATCAACTTAACAATTCGTGGACCGACAACTGGTAATCCGACATTTTATCAACTCGACAATTTGTGGACCGACAACTGGTAATCCGACATTTTATTAATTGACAATTCGTCGCCCGATAACTGGTAATCCGACATTTTATTAATTGACAATTCGTGGACCGACCACTGGTAATCCGACATTTTATTAATTGACAATTCGTCGCCCGATAACTGGTAATCCGACATTTTATTAATTGACAATTCGTCGCCCGATAACTGGAAATCCGACATTTTATTAATTGACAATTCGTGGACCGACCACTGGTAATCCGACATTTTATCAACTTTACAATTCGTGGACCGACAACTGGTAATCCGACATTATATTTATTGACAATTCGTCGCCCGATAACTGGTAATCCGACATTTTGTTAATTGACAATTCGTCGCCCGATAACTGGTAATCCGACATTTTATTAATTGACAATTCGTCGCCCGATAACTGGTAATCCGACATTTTATCAACTCGACAATTTGTGGACCGACAACTGGTAATCCGACATTTTATTAATTGACAATTCGTCGCCCGATAACTGGTAATCCGACATTTTATTAATTGACAATTCGTGGACCGACCACTGGTAATTCGACATTTTATTAATTGACAATTCGTCGCCCGATAACTGGTAATCCGACATTTTATTAATTAACAATTCGTCGCCCGATAACTGGAAATCCGACATTTTATTAATTGACAATTCGTGGACCGACCACTGGTAATCCGACATTTTATCAACTTAACAATTCGTGGACCGACAACTGGTAATCCGACATTTTATTAATTGACAATTCGTCGCCCGATAACTGGTAATCCGACATTTTATTAATTGACAATTCGTCGCCCGATAACTGGTAATCCGACATTTTATTAATTGACAATTCGTCGCCCGATAACTGGTAATCCGACATTTTGTCAACTCGACAATTCGTGGACTGACAACTCGTAATCCGACATTATGTCAACTCGACAATTCGTGGACTGACAACTGGTAATCCGACATTTTGTCAACTCGACAATTCGTGGACTGACAACTCGTAATCCGACATTTTGTCAACTCGACAATTCGTGGACTGACAACTGGTAATCCGACATTTTGTCAACTCGACAATTCGTGGACTGACAACTCGTAATCCGACATTTTGTCAACTCGAAAATTCGTGGACTGACAACTCGTAATCCGACATTTTGTCAACTCGACAATTCGTGGACTGACAACTGGTAATCCGACATTTTATTAATTGACAATTCGTGGACTGACAACTGGTAATCCGACATTTTATCAACTCGACAATTCGTGGACTGACAACTCGTAATCCGACATTTTGTCAACTCGAAAATTCGTGGACTGACAACTCGTAATCCGACATTTTGTCAACTCGACAATTCGTGGACTGACAACTGGTAATCCGACATTTTATTAATTGACAATTCGTGGACTGACAACTGGTAATCCGACATTTTATTAATTGACAATTCGTCGCCCGATAACTGGTAATCCGACATTTTATCAACTCGACAATTTGTGGACCGACAACTGGTAATCCGACATTTTATTAATTGACAATTCGTCGCCCGATAACTGGTAATCCGACATTTTATTAATTGACAATTCGTGGACTGACAACTGGTAATCCGACATTTTATTAATTGACAATTCGTGAACTGACAACTGGTAATCCGACATTTTATCAACTCGACAATTTGTGGACCGACAACTGGTAATCCGACATTTTATTAATTGACAATTCGTCGCCCGATAACTGGTAATGCGACATTTTATTAATTGACAATTCGTGGACCGACCACTGGTAATCCGACATTTTATCAACTTAACAATTCGTGGACCGACAACTGGTAATCCGACATTTTATCAACTCGACAATTTGTGGACCGACAACTGGTAATCCGACATTTTGTTAATTGACAATTCGTCGCCCGATAACTGGTAATCCGACATTTTATTAATTGACAATTCGTCGCCCGATAACTGGTAATCCGACATTTTATCAACTCGACAATTTGTGGACCGACAACTGGTAATCCGACATTTTATTAATTGACAATTCGTCGCCCGATAACTGGTAATCCGACATTTTATTAATTGACAATTCGTGGACCGACCACTGGTAATCCGACATTTTATTAATTGACAATTCGTCGCCCGATAACTGGTAATCCGACATTTTATTAATTGACAATTCGTCGCCCGATAACTGGAAATCCGACATTTTATTAATTGACAATTCGTGGACCGACCACTGGTAATCCGACATTTTATCAACTTAACAATTCGTGGACCGACAACTGGTAATCCGACATTTTATTAATTGACAATTCGTCGCCCGATAACTGGTAATCCGACATTTTATTAATTGACAATTCGTCGCCCGATAACTGGTAATCCGACATTTTGTCAACTCGACAATTCGTGGACTGACAACTCGTAATCCGACATTATGTCAACTCGACAATTCGTGGACTGACAACTGGTAATCCGACATTTTGTCAACTCAACAATTCGTGGACTGACAAGTCGTAATCCGACATTTTGTCAACTCGACAATTCGTGGACTGACAACTGGTAATCCGACATTTTGTCAACTCGACAATTCGTGGACTGACAACTCGTAATCCGACATTTTGTCAACTCGAAAATTCGTGGACTGACAACTCGTAATCCGACATTTTGTCAACTCGACAATTCGTGGACTGACAACTGGTAATCCGACATTTTATTAATTGACAATTCGTGGACTGACAACTGGTAATCCGACATTTTATCAACTCGACAATTCGTGGACTGACAACTCGTAATCCGACATTTTGTCAACTCGAAAATTCGTGGACTGACAACTCGTAATCCGACATTTTGTCAACTCGACAATTCGTGGACTGACAACTGGTAATCCGACATTTTATCAACTTTACAATTCGTGGACAGACAACTGGTAATCCGACATTATATTTATTGACAATTCGTCGCCCGATAACTGGTAATCCGACATTTTATTAATTGACAATTTGTGGACCGACAACTGGTAATCCGACATTTTATTAATTGACAATTCGTCGCCCGATAACTGGTAATCCGACATTTTATTAATTGACAGTTCGTCGCCCGATAACTGGTAATCCGACATTTTATAAACTCGACAATTTGTGGACCGACAACTGGTAATCCGACATTTTATTAATTGACAATTCGTCGCCCGATAACTGGTAATCCGACATTTTATTAATTGACAATTCGTGGACGACCACTGGTAATCCGACATTTTATTAATTGACAATTCGTCGCCCGATAACTGGTAATCCGACATTTTATTAATTGACAATTCGTCGCCCGATAACTGGAAATCCGACATTTTATTAATTGACAATTCGTGGACCGACCACTGGTAATCCGACATTTTTTCAACTAAACAATTCGTGGACTGACAACTGGTAATCCGACATTTTATTAATTGACAATTCGTCGCCCGATAACTGGTAATCCGACATTTTATTAATTGACAATTCGTCGCCCGATAACTGGTAATCCGACATTTTATTAATTGACAATTCGTCGCCCGATAACTGGTAATCCGACATTTTGTCAACTCGACAATTCGTGGACTGACAACTCGTAATCCGACATTATGTCAACTCGACAATTCGTGGACTGACAACTGGTAATCCGACATTTTGTCAACTCGACAATTCGTGGACTGACAACTCGTAATCCGACATTTTGTCAACTCGACAATTCGTGGACTGACAACTGGTAATCTGACATTTTGTCAACTCGACAATTCGTTCGTAATCCGACATTTTGTCAACTCGAAAATTCGTGGACTGACAACTCGTAATCCGACATTTTGTCAACTCGACAATTCGTGGACTGACAACTGGTAATCCGACATTTTATTAATTGACAATTCGTGGACTGACAACTGGTAATCCGACATTTTATCAACTCGACAATTCGTGGACTGACAACTCGTAATCCGACATTTTGTCAACTCGAAAATTCGTGGACTGACAACTCGTAATCCGACATTTTGTCAACTCGACAATTCGTGGACTGACAACTGGTAATCCGACATTTTATCAACTTTACAATTCGTGGACCGACAACTGGTAATCCGACATTATATTTATTGACAATTCGTCGCCCGATAACTGGTAATCCGACATTTTATTAATTGACAATTTGTGGACCGACAACTGGTAATCCGACATTTTATTAATTGACAATTCGTCGCCCGATAACTGGTAATCCGACATTTTATTAATTGACAATTCGTCTCCCGATAACTGGTAATCCGACATTTTATCAACTCGACAATTTGTGGACCGACAACTGGTAATCCGACATTTTGTTAATTGACAATTCGTCGGCCGATAACTGGTAATCCGACATTTTATTAATTGACAATTCGTCGCCCGATAACTGGTAATCCGACATTTTATCAACTCGACAATTTGTGGACCGACAACTGGTAATCCGACATTTTATTAATTGACAATTCGTCGCCCGATAACTGGTAATCCGACATTTTATTAATTGACAATTCGTGGACCGACCACTGGTAATCCGACATTTTATTAATTGACAATTCGTCGCCCGATAACTGGTAATCCGACATTTTATTAATTGACAATTCGTCGCCCGATAACTGGAAATCCGACATTTTATTAATTGACAATTCGTGGACCGACCACTGGTAATCCGACATTTTATCAACTTAACAATTCGTGGACCGACAACTGGTAATCCGACATTTTATTAATTGACAATTCGTCGCCCGATAACTGGTAATCCGACATTTTATTAATTGACAATTCGTCGCCCGATAACTGGTAATCCGACATTTTATTAATTGACAATTCGTCGCCCGATAACTGGTAATCCGACATTTTATTAATTGACAATTCGTCGCCCGATAACTGGTAATCCGACATTTTATTAACTCGACAATTCGTGGACTGACAACTGGTAATCCGACATTTTATCAACTCGACAATTCGTGGACTGACAACTGGTAATCCGACATTTTATCGACTCGACAATTCGTGGACCGACAACTTGTAATCCGACATTTTATCGACTCGACAATTCGTGGACCGACAACTTTTAATCCGACATTTTATCGACTCGCCAATTCGTCGCCCATCATTATGTGTAGGCTTAAGTTTAGGCTTAAGATTACGCTAAAGATTTTGCAATGAGAGATTAATAGGCTTTCGGATTTCGGACACTGTTGAGGTACAAGTTGTCAGGCGACGTATTGTCGCATTCGTTTTCTTCGATATTCAATTGTTTTAGTTTCGTGTTCTGGACGGAATTATTCATAATCCACCGGGATTTCTGCCTTTCTACCACTGTAAATGTCCTAATTCAGTGTTTACCATTGCGAATTTATTATTTGACTCTGTTATAAATTTCACCCTTAAAAAGCGTGGGTTATGTTCGGAAGTCATCAAGAATCCTTGTATGCTGTTCGTCAAAAATTTTTTAGCAACCCCCTAGGAAGATAAGCCGGGTGCGGCCTGTTAACGATTCGGTGAACCGATTCCAGTGTGGTGCCCTGACGTAGCGAACTTTTTTCTTCGGGGTACTTTTGGTGCTAGCGTCGACTCTGTATATACCTTCTGGCAACTTAAAGCTATAAAGTGCAAGCAAGCAATGATCATATGACGTCAAATCAAAAAGGTTTAGGCTACCGACGTGTCAATGGCAAAATTTTGGCCGAAGTCGATTTTTATTTTCAAGTTTTGCCGATGTCGAACCGATCAAATACTGATGCCGGTTCCACTTCAAATACACAATACTTAAAGCACGAATAGAATACTTCAACGCATCGTTATAAATCGAAGACACAAACCCTAACCACCATAAACGATTATAATAAATTTTATGAGAATGGTTCATTTCAATTTTTTTCAAATACTGACGCAAAGACATAAATAAGAGTTTCCCTGATCAGACGAACTGATATACCAGTCGTAGTGGGACTACATTTATTGAGCGAAGCTCGAACACACGTAAGCAATTAAGGTAATATGCAAATTAGTTATTAGCTAACTACTCATTTATCGGCTTTGGAGGTTTGTAAGCAATTTATTTAGATTCCTCACACTCAAAAACCCTTGAGTCACCCTAATAATTATTGAAATAATTTAAAAAGTCCTAATTTTGTCTCGTCAATTAAGCCAATATGCAATAAAAAGCCATTATTTAGACTTATCAATTAAGCAAAAATGCAAATTAGCTATTCGCTAACTATTCATTTATCGGTTTTGAAGGTTTGTTATATTTGGATTCTGAAAGTAAACGTAAAAATCAATAGAGGGTGTCGGAACATTTATAGGCAGGACTTTATGAGCCCTGCGTGCTGTTTTCCACTGACTCGGGGTGGGAGCAGGGGTCATGCGTGAAGATAAGTTTTAAAAACTGAAGCAAACATGTGTAAAATGTTGAGTTAATTGTATTTGTTACAGTTCAGTTGTGTGTCTTCTCACTATTGTTTTTTGTAGTCGAAACTGCGTTGGTGTCGCGTGCATATTTTTATTGTTTATAACTTTTGCTTTCTGCAAGTTGGTGAAGGAATTGCTAAAACAATGCAGTTTTTTTTATGTTTTTTAAAATGTGGTTCAGCTGTACAAAGATGTATTACATTAATATTAATGTGGTATGGGGTTTGAACTTTGTGCAGGATTTAAATTGTGTGGGGATTTTTTGAACAAATCACTGATTGTTAGGGTGGTCTCGGATGGTGGGCAGTGTGGGAATTAGCAGGGCCGCAGCAATGGCCTTTATACCTTGAGTTTTGAGGAGTTTCTTGTGCTAAGCTATTTCATTTTTCGGCCCATGTAAAGATTAGCGGGCGGCGGAACGTTTTTCTGTTGGAATGCAGTAGAATTAGGTTAAGCTTTCGACTAATTTTTACGTTGGCTTAGGTTTAGGAATATGCTTATACTACTGTTACTGCCCTGTTCTATATCTTGGCACAAAGGAGTTGAGGTAACTGCATGGACTATTTTGCGAAGCGAAAGGATGGTGCCCGTTGCCTGAATTTCGATTGAATCAACAGTCGCGCGGTAAGGCAGGTACATTTGTTATGTTAATGGTTAACTTAGGCTTGTAGCCAGTTCAATAACGCGGTAGCAATCAAGTTGAAATAGTGACATGGGCATGACGAATTTGATATAATTCAATAGCGGAACAAAGTATTTTAGACGGCGAAAACTAACAACACAATTCAACTCTTTGCTCGGTAATCTGCGTTGCGTCGAATGATATCGAAAATTTTGAAAGTTTTCAAATAAATTTTTTCGGTCCAAAAGACAATTGAACTTTAAATCCGTTGAAGAAATTGCGTTTTTTTTTTTGAAAAAAAATTAAATTTTGCGTTGAAATAATCACGGGTTGCAGCGATAAACTCAAAGATGCACCAATTTTTCCGAATCTTGCCGTTTTTGGGCAAACGCCTGATGAGGAAGAAACAGAAATAGACAGCTTTAATTGTCTTGTGTTGACACATTTTTTGTATGGGTAAATGCTTTGTGCAGTTAGCTTTAGATTTGTTTGTAAGCAGTTGATATGCTTATAAGCAAGTGAGACATGCTTGTTCTGATGCATATATGCAACGCACATTGTGTAGTATGCTTGCCGGCAGCGTACGGTCGATATATACATATAGTCGGCGATAATAGTAGTTGGAGAGGCTGGCTACGTGGCGCCGCGGTAGAGCGCTTGCATCGGAATCCTAAAGCCGCCAGTTTAATCTCCGCTTTGTAGGTCGCTTTTTCAGCTACTCAGTTAAAAGGTCTGAAGTCCCAGTTCCTACCTAGACTAACAAGGATTATATTTTTGGACATGTTAACGTTTTACAAATCAGATAGTTTTTTGAACTTTTTTGTTGCTTAGTTTGGTTTTTGATATCTAATCTTAGTTTCAGCTTCACTAAAAATCAAGTGTCTGCTAAAGTACGTGTCGGTAACCTTTAGATAACACAAGTCTATTATCGACTTTGAAAGTGTAAATTAGAAGGATTTTGGTAGAAATTTGATACTGTGCTTAGCGGCTCTGATCAAGGTTTTGAATGAAGTTGGAATTTTGATTGAAGCTGTATTTAAACGTATATATACACATATATATAAATTATATATATTATATATTATATATTATATATTATATATTATATATACATATATAATATATATAATGAAAGTGCCTTTTTAACATACCATCACAGTTCAAAAGCTTCTATGTATTTTCGGGATACGTTTTTTAGGCTCTGGTTTAAGTAGTATTAGCTAAATACAGAATATTCCATTGTTAGCATGCTAACTATTTTTTTATCTTCAACCGCAGTCTAAATTATGCAGATATATTTATTATTGGAATATTGGGCTGATTGTAAAATATAGTGTGTCTATTGGCTTACGGCATTTACCATTTCGCGGCTTATTCATATACGTATCTTTATCTTGTAGTACTAAACTCACGGTATATAGAGCCTTTGTGGCGAGTAGTTTGCATGATTGCGTAGCTCTGTGGTTTATCGCATTAAGCTAGTAACCAATAACAAGGCGGACTTGTTGCCTAAAAATAATTATGTCTTAGGCTAGCAGAAGTCGTAATTACGCCGGGGATTGGCTCAATTCGGAATTGGGCTAAATTACGACTTGGGCTACGACATGCGTATTTTTAAATGTTGCCACTGTACTGCATAAATAAAATCATGCCAACGGCCCTGGTCAATCAATTCTATTTTAGCATATAATTAATGTTCGTTGTTGATTTCACATTTTCAATTCAGATCCAAAGCAACAATTGCATAGTACAAGAACATCTGTGATTAGTCGGTTATAAGTCATTCAACGTTTGAATCAGCTAAACATAAATATTTGAAGTTTTATAAGTGACATTTTTAATCTCAAATGTAAAATTTACAGAAGTGCTATTGTAGTGACCCGAATGCGAGGGATGATTGATCTTGCTCTTCCGTTTCCAGAAGGTACCCGCGTTATTCGGTTACGGACTGTTTTTTTATTTTTAATTCACCATGTGGTAGTGGATCTAACGCCCTTGTTTTTTGCATTCTTTCACTTGGACAGAACTGACTTTGCTTCGAAGCATTTTTGTTGGGCTGAGGTACGGAATCTGGACCCCCTAGGATTTTGATAAAAAGTGGTCCATCCGATAGATCTCGACGAGCATAATTCAACTTTACAATTTTTATGGCTGCATGACCAACAGTTCAGGAGGCATGGCCCTCGAAATTGTAGAGCAAACACGCACAGATTTGAACAGGAAGTATCTATCAGTCACATCTTTGTAAAATATAAACGTAACCAGGTTTATTCCTTGCACAAATTTGATTGCTATTTGTACACGTTTTATATGGTAAAAAATTAAAATTTAAAGGACCGTAACTATGGAACCGGGGACAATGCAGCTGTAAAAATGGCATCGTTGAACTCAGCGCGTCGAAATTCATAAAATGAACCGTTTTTAATTAAATTCTTAGGGGTCCATATTTCGTGCCTCCGCCTTTTTGTTCATTGCCATGTCGAAGTTTATGTAAGTTGGGTGGGTTGTCTGAGGACCGTAACTATGGAACCGGGGACAATGCAGCTGTAAAAAATGGCGTCGTTGAACTCAGCGCGTCGAAATCCATAAAATGAACCGTTTTTAATTAAATTCCTAGGGGGTCCATATTTCGTACCTCCGCCTTTTTGTTCATTGCCATGTCGAAGTTTATGTAATTTGGGTGGGTTGTCTGAGTGTTTGTTAGGTATTTGAGCAGTCTGTACCATTGTTCAGCTTTGGGCTGTATAGCGGACTCTAATATGGGATACTGACTCCTGTTGATTGGTTGATTGGGACTCAATATGTAGACCCCTTATTATTACACCCTTTTCTACGAGTCACTATAGTAGCGGTGGAACGTGGGGTGTACGATATTTGTTAGAGCTAATTCAGGTGAATGGTGTACTGCAGCATGCAACAGATTACCGGTTGTCTATGGTACCGAGCAGAGTATGGCTATTAACCCTAAAAAAATTTCCCCTGCAACTTTACCCGATTTCGCTTTGCTTGAACGAAAATCTGTTGCAAATTGGTGGCTGGCTTTAAAGTAATTAGGCAATTTCAGAACACGACCGACCGTTCCTAGATCATTTATTATACGTTAATTATGTCTTTGGCCCATAGTCTCAAGTGCATATAGCACCTATCACCAGTTAGTAATAAGTTTTCAAACTAACGAACTGCTGCAGTTATAGATCTCAAAATTTCTACAGAAGTAAATAGAGCGCAACCACGGTGCTGAATTTTAAATGTCACCATTGTTTGGAGTGAAAATTACAATACCTGTCACCAACTGGTAATAGGTGCTACACACATTTGAGAATGCGTGGATATGTTAACGGGTGTCTTTTCAGATAAATCTATTTAATTTATTTATATGTTTGTGTTTCATACACAGCTAAAACGTAATTATGTCAGCAATGCGGTCTCGTAACGGCCCAAGTGTCGAACGAACGGTGCCAATCAGATTTGAAGTGCCACTTCCGCGTCAAAATTCAATGGCTGAAATTGGCGACAAGTTGATTTCGATGTTAGACGAAATTGAACGCCGCGTTGAAAATCTACGCGAGACCGCAACCCTGATGGAGCAAGAGAAAGAAGCGATTCTCGATATGCTAAACACAGTCAATACGAATAAAGACGTTCTGCGGTTGGCTGATAGTGAGTTTAGAACAAACGGGGTAGGCGGCGTTCGACCGGAACTAACTTGCAGACCGGAACACGAACCGGAACTGGATACTCCGGAGTAGGAGGAACATAGCTGGAACCTTAATTAAAATTGCCTCAACGCTTCGTTTACTTAGGCGAGTCAGTTTGATCAGATAACAAGGCTCTCATCATGATAAAATTTAATTGGCTGGCATTAACTAAAAAGCGACAAAAGTCAAAAATGTAATCACTTTCATACCGTAGTAAACAAACTATATACAAGCTAAAAGTAGCTATTTTACAAAACGATGCTGCGAAAAGCGGTAAAATAAAAGCTTCCGGTCTGTGAACTTGAATCCGGAACCGGAACCTGCCATACCGGAAGTGGAACTTCCGGTCAAGCATTGAAGATGGCGGTAGCGTTTCGATGGCAACTAAATTTTACCAAAACAAAAACCGAAAGTAAATTTTTGTAGGCACAGGTGCTGGAATTTGAAATTAATTTGCTTCTTAGAATCGCTGTTTTACATGTAAGAAGACAGAATTAATTTTTTAGCCAATTTTAATATAAAGAATTGATCAGATTTGCTTATTACAACGGTATTTATTTGAAAGTTGTGCGTTTTTCAAAAATTTAGCCAAAATTATTATTGTTTCGAAATGAAAACACGTAAATGCATTGAATTTTTGGAGGAATTCCGATGGAAACTGGCGGTGCGGTAAAAATGAAGTCGACGTTAGTATGATTAGCAGAGCAAGGGGCCAAACACTACTGAGTTAGGTTCAAATAGGTTGAAATCGAAACAGCTATCGGTTCGTGTTTTATGTCGGAATTGTGATGAGTCGGGATTTCAAATTGTTCAGACAACCTTCTCCCATACTATTATATCAGCATCGAAAACATACGAAAATATGGTGCAAACGTCGGAATTAATAAAAGGAACCAGATTCTCGAAGAATGGTGATTGGTTCAAAATTTAGGTAAGCAAGATTTTAGAGGCATCAAATTTTAACCAATTACAGTTTTCTATTTGTAGATGACAAAGAAGATATTGTTGCAACGACCAATCGCTTAATGATGCGGTGTAAAACTGTCGACGTTGCTGTTATCACTCCTAGAACAGCTGACCAGGTAAATGCAATCTCCCTGATAGCCAGTGCGTTTTCAGGTTTGCATACCAGAAGCGGAACCGGTCGAGAAAAGTGAAGCCAGGTCGATCGAGCGGTGTTCTTCAGTTGCTGATTTAGTTCGACTATTAGTTAGATTGTGGTCAACTCTAATCGGTAGGTTCAGAGCTCGAGCTCTCTATGCCCATACGTTTCCAGCTGTGTAATTAAACCGCCTCATTGTAAATTGAGTTGTTAAAGTTGAAACCTGAGCCCGTATGCTCAAATATGTATAACAACTATCATCAATTAGTAATAGCAAGAGTGGATGATCACTCTTTATAACAACAGTGTGCAACTGGGTACATTCTGTGTATTAAAGAATGTACCCGGCACGCGTTGCGTTTTTGTCTTACCCCCCCCCCCCCATTTGGGGGGTGTTGAAGCTTTGAACGCAGGCAAATACTGTTGCGATACACAGTGCAAACCTTGTCAGGTTATTTTCTTGAATTAAGTTTAGCTGAGTTCTGTGTGCCGTTGACCCCCCTAAATATGGGGGGTATGGGCAAAACGCAACGCGCAGTGGTACTTTTTATGCCACGCGTATTTTTGGAAGTTGCACACTCTTATTATCGACTCTTGGTAATAGGTTTTCAAACTCGCTCACTATTGCAGTTGCTGAATACAAAATTGTTACAGGAGTAAAGCAAATCAAATGCGAAAAATGTGCGAAATTTTCAGTCTCAGCATTCATTGGTTCGAACGTTACAACACTTATCAACCATGTAATGATAGATGCTACACACATTTGACAATACGGCCCCTAGATTAGTAGCAGCTGAATTGCTGTACTTGCACAACGCAACGTTACAGTTGAGAATTTGAATTTTGTATCAAATTTTTATTTATTTCAGGCCAAAGCGTTGGAAGAAGTAAACAAACAAATCGACCAGCTGATGCATAAAATGGAACACGATCTTGCCAATTTCCAAGCGGTACGTTTTTTGTTAATTTTTAATTGTCCTTTGTATATTTAATTTAGACTATTTCAAGGCTGCCAAAGCATTATTGGCATGGATGTTGTTGCAAATTTTAAGCAATCTTTTCAAATCGAACGACACGTATCGTGGTTTTTATTCACAAGAGAAAAATTCAATAAATTGTTTAAAAAAATAAAAATATTTCGAAATTTGAACATTCGTGACACGAAAAATTGTTGCTTTCGACAACAGGTGTGTGAAATAATCAAGACCAGTTGTTTTAAGTACTGGTTCTTAACCAAATACTGTTCTTGCCTATTCGTTTTAGTTGACTTAGATAGTTGCCAAGTAGGTTGAACTGTTGTTTAGGTCCATGATCTATTGTATATATATACATATATTTGTTTATTTATTTATTTATTTATTTATTTATTTATTCAAATTTAAATTTTGACAGACATGCCAACGTTACATTAACGCGTGCGCAGTCGATCAACCAAACGGTCCAATTGATGCTAAATTCCAGTCTCATGTGATTGGTTGCACGGCGGAAGATCAAAAACGAATCAGAAAACGCCTTGAAAAACTGGCGTCCGCAATTGCACGATCAGAAGAAGCAATTCAACAGGGCAAGCAATGACATCGCGTCGGTTGATTTTAATTGGTTGAATTTGTTCAACCGTGCCGGTATACTCAGCGATGTGTAGCGCCTATCACCAGTTAGCAATAAGTTTTCAAATAATTATTGAAGTGTGGTAATTGCTGATTTGACAATCGACATTGAAGTAGATTGATTTAAAGTGCAACGTGTGCTAAATTATTACGCTCATTGGTCGCTTGTTCTTAAGTTACAAGGTCTTGTTGCTACCTGTTGGTGATAGTGGTAGACGCTACACACGTTTGGTAATAGGTTCAGTTGTTCCCGGTTGTGCCCCAGGGTCGATATTTTGAATTGTGTCTCGAACCTATCACCCAGAGGGTGTAGGTTAACAGTAACTGACAATAGGCGCTATGGATCCTTAAAAATGCTGCTATTACGGTGCATACTCTTAACTGCGTATAGCATCTCTGTCACCAGTTAGTGATAGGTTTTCAAACTCACGAACTCCTGAAGTAGCCGATCTCAAACTTTTCAATTGCACAGAGAAGTAGGGTGAATCGGCGTCATAAAAACGTGCTGATATGCGAATCTCGCCATTCACTGATTCGAATGTTACAAAACGTATCAAAAACTGCTGATTGGTGTTTGACGTATTTGGGAATACTGGCCTAAAGCTGATGATAAATGTTATTATCGATAGTGATTGGCTTAATGTGTTTGTTTGGGCTGTGCCGAGAGTCAATGAAAATGTTATTATTGATTTTCAATTGGTTAATTTGTTATTTGCGTTGCGTATCGACCGCTTGTGATAAAATTATTGGCCCATGTATAAAACAGGGCCGGAACAGTAGTATAAGCATATTCCTAAGCCTAAGCCTAGGCCTAAGCCTCAGCCTAGGCCTAAGCCTATGCGTATGGATGAGCCTATTCCTAAGCCTATGCCTAAGCTGAAGCAAAAAAGTAGTCTAAAGCTTAAACTGACTCCATTATTTATAGCCCCTCCGGAAAACAATACGGCCCTATTCTATACATGGGCCTAATTATTCTAAATTCTGATTGGTTGAAGTGTATACAAGCAGGCTGTAGCAAAATTTTAATGACAAATTATGCCCCATTAAGGAGAAATGTTAGCAAAATATTAAATAATCTCGGTGAAAATCATTTTTGGGTAACTTTCTCGTTTTTGGAACTGTAATCCTTCTAATTCTGTAGTGACTCAACGGTCTTTAGCATAACTTATTTTCACAGTGTTCACAATCGTTGATACCTGTCTCATGGTAGAAGCGAAGTTTAGGTTCAGGTATGAATAGTCGGGATTTTTCACTATCGAATTCCGATATTAAGTCCGGGTGCTTTTCACCAAAGAATATTTCGCTATTTTTTAAATTAAAATTTTTTTATTTTAATGTTTTCAAACCACTGGGGCGCATCCTGAGTTAATTTTGTAAAATATTCCAAAACTGTAATTGGATTTGCCTCATTTACATCTTGACTCGTACTCGACGCGTTATATACCGTTTTCGAGTGGTACTGTATGTATTCTAATTGTGGTAATAACATATGTTTCTTGAAAATTGTTGACATATCATCCCTAAGGTAGATTTTGGGTCTGCTGAAAATATGAACCTGAAATACAGAAAAAAATGTCAAAAATATTACGTAGTATGGCTAGCAATAGTTTATTGCTTACAAACGAATTCTATACTTCAAAAAGTATTTTTCACTTTTCGGTTCCGCTTTTTTAGCTTTCACGTTCCATTTCCGGTTTTCAGTTTTGATTACAGTCTGTGTTGTTTACTTTACCATCACACTAAATGTTAGCTTGATACAAGACAAAAAGTTCGCAACCTTACATTCGCGTGCCTTCATACTCTATGTTGTAAGTCGTACCTCAAGACGTAAATTCGACGCTTGTTTAAATATTGGTACATAAATGTGTGTGAGTCCAGTATCCGTAATGTTTAGATTTCGTTCTTAATCGTACGCTTAATCATAAGGCAGAGCCTAAACCTATTTTTAATCAGTTCATTATTTCGTTCGAGGAAGAGTTTTGCGGAGTGATAAGTAAACAAGGACCCCATTGCGGTTGTATCTTAACCCTTTCTCACATGAATATTTTCTATTTCCCCTGAGACCTACTTTTATGCTAGGATTCGAACTCCAGTGACTGGAGTGGGAGGCGTATACCATCACCACTCAGCTATAGGAGCTTGATGCTCGAGCTCGAGGGGGCTCTCACGTCTTGTGGTGATTTAGTACTGTGTATACGTGTTGCAATTGTTAAACACGGTGCGTTATATACTATTTAACGTATATACACTGCGCTGAGTTGCCTACAGGCAACTCAATGTGAGAAGGGGTTAAAACCACGATTCATATTTTCAAATGTGTATAGTGACTATCATCAGTTAGTACTCGGTTTTTAAACTCACTAACTATTACAGTTGTTGAACGCAAAATTGGTACTGGAGTAGAGCAAATCAGATGCGAAAAACGTGCTGAATTTTAAGCCTCATCATTCATTGGTTCGAAAGTTACAACACCTGTCATCACCTGGTGATAGGTGCGACACTCACTTCTCAGAGTACGGGCTCAGGATTTATTCAAACGGCTGTGTAAAATGTGATTTTCGATACTAAACTGAGACATTGTTGTTGTTGTTGTTTGCGTTATTGTTTTGATATATAGATTTTTTATGCGATTTTTGGTACGAACAGGATACAGGTGGTGTGTTCTTGAGTAGAACAAGTATCCAACGAAATTGAAAATCTTAATTCTAAGCGTGAATGTAAACCTATTAATAAGCGATCTCCGGAGGCTTGCTTGTTTTTTGCAAAACCTGCTCGATAGATGGGCAAAAGACTAAGTTTGCTTACATAAAATTTAGCCCATGTATAGAACAGGGCCGGACCAGTTAGTTTATATAAGCATATTCCTAAACCTAAGCCTAAGCGTAGGGATGATCATGTTTCGAAGCCTATGCAAACCTAAGCCTAGCGTAAGGATGAGATTATTCCTAAGCCTAAGCCTAAACGTAAGTCTATGTAAAAAATAGTCTAAAGCTTGAGCTTACTCTATTACAGTCCCACAGGAAAACGTTCCCGCATTGTTCTATACACGGGCCCAAAAGTTTAAGTTGATATGTACAAATTTAATGGCACATCCTACTTTTAGGGGCGTCCAAGATTCTGGTGGGTCTAAAAGAGTAAGTCTAGATTCTAGATTACATGTTTTGCTTAGGCTTAAGCCTAGGAAAACATATTTGCAACACTTAGGACTTCGGCTTAGGAATACGCAATCTACTGTTACGCACCTAAAGGTAACATTGGCCAATTTAATCATATTTGCTATTTTGGTTTGGTCCTGTTTATTACATCGAATTTTATTAGTACAAATCAAATTTGTTTCAATACAAAACACTGGTTGCGTTTTAACCATATTGAGCTGTTAATACTTGAGTTGAACTCAAGTTTGGATATTTTCCACTATTCAGAAATTTAAGGTGGGGTGTGAACAAAACGCAACGCGCGCTGGGTACATTGTTTTCTATGCACAGATTGAGTAGCCAGTTGCATAATTTTGTTATACACAGTATTATCTGCTCTTGGTTACACCAAGAGTCGATGTTGGAACACGATATCGGTAGCTATTCAGTGAAGATGCCTGTTTGCAATTTATGCGTTACGAACGTCTTTTCAAGACGTAGAGTATATATCTCAACAGCCTTTTAACTGCTAATTTGCGTTAGAAATCTAGGTCAATGTAAAGAACAGGGACGGAACAGTATTATAAGCATATTCCTACGCTGAAGCTTAAACCAAGCAAAAAATAGTTTCAGGCTTAACCTTACTTATATATTCTTTTCTAGTTCCACAGAAAAACGTACCGCGTCTGTTCGTTATACATGGGCCGAAGTCAGCAATGAATAAATAATGACATCGTGTGGAGTTAGTATATTAACGTTATACTCTTCAGAGCTGGAAGGGAAAATGCTTGAAAAATATGGCTGAATTTTCTGCGGTCGTAGCTATACTGTTTTCCCTTTAGGGAATAAATTAAATTTTGTGCCATTAATTGCAAGAGGAAAACTTTACAATTATTTTGGGAACCAAAATTTATGACGAGAGATAAAAAGAACTGTGGGTAACCGAATCTAATGGGCGTAAAATATCTTATCTCTAAAGGAAAACAATATTATGAAGATAAAATATTACGGCTTCGAGAAACATTGTTATTAGGAACACTGCATAAAAATTGTGAGTCAAATTGACTGTTTCCGAAATAGGCTCTGCGGGACTACACAAACTGAGTCAAATTCGACTCCGACAGAGTCAAATTTGACTCACTTAGTCATACGTTTGACTCTGGTGGATTTAAATGCGACTCAGTTTGTGTAGTCGCGTATAGAGCCTATTTCCGAGAGAGTAAATTTGACTCACCATTTTTTGCAGTGAATTGAATATTGTATACGATACCGGCAATGTCTCAACTTGGCAAAATCTAAGGTCCACTGGATCCACTGCTGACCCGGAGCGAATCTCCATTCGTGTCTGAATTTAATTGGAGTCTGTACCCCTAATTAGAAAAGGATAAATTCCAGAGTGTAACCGGATATCCGTTTTCGTTACAAATCGGTGTTCGTTTTAGTGCTATTTTAACGTTCAAAATAAGTTATAAATCGCTTCATATCCCGCAATTTTTTTTGTACAGATATGTGAGAAGTTCGTGATTTAAACTTAAGCCTGTATCCTGTATCGCCTGTATAGTTCTTTTCTCGATGTATGCTATTCGCTCTGATTTAGTAAAACGCGGCCGGTAAATGTTTATTATAATCCCAACCCGCAACCCGTATGACACACAAAATACCCAAATTTAAGGCCAGCAAATCACAGGTTATGTAATTTAACTGGTACCCGCGACCTGTGGGACACAAAACAACCGAAATTAAGGCCAGCAAATCACAGGTTATGCAATTTACTGGTACCCGAACCGTAAGACACGAAATACCCAAATTAAAGGCCAGCAAACCACAGGTTATGTAATTTAACTGGTAACCCGAGCCGGAATCCTTAATGCCGACGTCTGAATCTGATTTAATCCAGCCACTGGCTTTACCGTACCAAATACTTTTGCCGTTTTTCCAGAATCCGTGCAATTCTAACCCCGTTAGAATTACACCCCGTTAAACCGTGTACTCTAACCCCGTTAGAGTTACACCAAATTTCCGACCAATCTAACCCCGTTAGATTTGGCCCAACCGTTGTAGAATAATAAATCTAACCCCGTTAGATTTACTAGACTACTTTCCCAGGTTCTCCGGTAATACCCCAAGTTCCCGTTTAACACATAACACCAGTATCCGATACTGGGTAGATCCTGCGCCCTGCGCAACACCAATAAAATCCGTGATGCCTGATTTCCTTCACATGTTAAGCCACCGTGACAATCTTAAACTTAAATCCGTTAAGCCCTATTTACACCAGTCTCGCTCCACCAACCGTAAAACTTAGTAATACCAATAAATAAAAACACTTGTAGCGCACCAAAAATAACAACCGTTTGCAACCACCAAGAAGATAATACTGATTCCGGTCCTGGCTACCCATATCGGCATCTCGACCTCATTTGCATTTTTGCCGACACCCACAATTGGGTGTCCGCAATGCGGTCGAGGTCGAGAGCCACCCAACCGGTACTACAACAACAACAACAACCATGCCGAAGACACACAATATAAAGCACCATTTTTGGTGCTGACATAGCCTAGCTATGTCGTTAAGCGCAAATATAGCCGGCTCGATATGCACCATTAATCAATACCATTCTATGGCCACGCAGGGCCCCAGGTAAGTTTACATTGCGGACACAGCCGCCATAGCATAGTTTTACCAATTTCTACGCCTTGTAGCAACGCCTAAGCCTAACTTAAGTTCTAAGAGAGACTAGGTGGAGCCAGGAACTCCCTTAAGGTGTGGTTTAGATATAGGGTTTTATTTTTAGTTTTAGTTTTTAGATTGAAATAGGTTTAAGTGTGGCATAGCCACCTACAAGATATACTACAATTGTTCGAAATGAAATAAGAATTACGAAATTCATTCAAAGTTTTTTCGATGCATCCACCATTTTTTTTGATATTTTTGAAAGACCAGTGAATTTATTACGCCTCGATTATAATGGCAGAAAAATAAAACATTAACCCCTTCTCACGTAGAGTTGCCTATAGGCAACTCAGCCCAGTGTATATACGCTAAATAATATATATCGCACAGTGTTTAACAATTGCAACACGTATACATAGTACTAAATCACCACAAGACGTGAGAGGCCGCTCGGGCTTGAGCGTCAAGCTCCTATAGCTGAGTCGTGATGGTAAACGGCTCCCACTCCAGTTACTGGAGTTCGAATCCTAGCATAAAAGTAGGTCTCAGGGGAAATAGAAGATATTCATGTGATAAAGGGTTAAGAATCTTTTATACTTCAATATCCGTTTTCCGTTTCCGTTATTTGTACTATCCGTGCATATATACCCTGATAGAGTCAAAACTCCTAATTAGTAGACATAAAAGAGTCCAAAGCACAAGAATGGCATATTATAGTCAAACGATACGCAGGAACTTTTAACCCAGAAAAATTAACGGACATGACAATCAACAAAAATGCTTGTGAGCAAGTCAGTTATGACCAAAAGTAGAATATAAGTAGAATGTTAAGTCTATCTACACTGTAAATTCCAGTGAGTTGATTTTAACTCAGAATGAGTTAAATCGCTCAGTCTGAGTTAGGACTATCAGAGCTCAGAATTTTGACTTGATTCAAATTTTTCTGAGTTAATTAATCAACTAACCCAGAGTCAACTCAACTCAGAGTGAGAATAAAGTTAACTCAGAGTGAGTTAATGTTCACTGATATCTATTCAGAAATAACCAATTCGCTAGCTGAATTGATTGATCAATTCATTGGAATTTATTGTGTAACATGTGGAGTTGTCGAATAATTCGTCAAGCTTTTTCGAATGAAGAAAAGATCCGATCAAGTGTTATCGAACGGAACCCCGGGAAAACTGGAAAAGGTTTACCAAACCTAACCGAGTTTGGAACAAATTATATATGTCCCAAATCTTGCAGCATGCGAATTAACGTAAAACCAACGTTGTCCACATTGCCGAATCGAATCGTTTATTACAGCTCGTAGCGTGAATGTCCGAGCCAAACCAAAAACCATCTCTACCAGGTCTGAATTTTCAAACTGAACCGAGAAAAAATTTTGAACCCGAAATTTTTGAGCCGAATTATTTGCTGTAGTGACCGGAACATGAGAAGGGGGCTGATATTTATTTGGCCTCTCCAGAGGCTACCCCCTGTTTCGGTTACGGACTGTTATTTATTTTCAACACGAACTACGCCACGCTTCGTTACTGATACATCCGGTACTGCAGTTTATCCGTTGAATTAAACGTTGATTTGTCTTGTATCAAAAGCTTGAGCGATGATGCAAGGCACTTTGGAATGTTATATACTTTCAAAACTTAAGTACACTTTAAAGTTCTGAAATCAGCTTTATTTGATCCTGGAGTCATTTATGCGCTACAATTAGGAATAATTGACATTTATGGACTCTAATTAGGGATTCGGGACTCTATTCGCTTACGTACGGACTCTTTATTAGGGATCCGGACTCCTATTGATTGGGACTCAACATGGGGACCCTCCACTCTTATTACCTCCCCCTCTTACTCGGGCCACTACAGTACACGGGAAATGCCACAACATGGTGTAAACGAATATATAATAAAAATAACAACAATAGAAGCGGATTGTGACTAGAATAACGATAGCAAAAACCCGATATGTAAAAATATACTTTTAAACGATGTTTACATTTTTCTGCCAACACAATTGAGGAATGCACTTTACTTCGCATTCGTAAAATTAATTATTTTAACCAAAATGCTTATGAATTTTGTTATTTTTGTTTCAAATCAAAACCATTCTAGCTTATCGGGCCTACGTATTGAACAGGGCCGGAGCACACTAGTATAAGCATATTCCTAAGCCTAAAGTTTAAGCCTAAGCGTAAGGATGAACCTATACCTAAGCCTAAGCCTAAGCCTAAGCAAGAAAGTTAGTCTAAAGTTTAACCTGACATTATTGCAGCCCTGCAGGAAAATGTTTCGGTCCTGTTTTATACATGGACACAAATCAAACCATTCTAGCTTACCGGGCCTACGTATAGAACAGGGCCGAAACACTAGTATAGGCATATTCCTAAGCCTAAAACCTAAGCCTAAGCCTAAGCGTAAGGATGAGTCTAAGCCTAAGCCTAGCCTGAGCAAAAAAGTTAGTATAAAGTTTGACCTGGCATTGTTACAGCCATGCAGGAAAACATTCCGACCGTATTCGATACGTGGGGCCCAAATCAAACCATTCTAGCTTACCTGTACTTAATAGGAAACGGTACCTGGTTTACATTTTGACAACTAAACCATTAATATTATTGTCAGATTTTTTGGTACATCAAACATCTGAATTTTGTCAATCTCGACACATCAAGTCTAGTATATTTGTAAGATATAACGAATATATTTGTTACTTATTAATCAAACTATATCATTTATTATTGAGTAAACCGAAAAAAAAATCGCTGTATTGGTTTGTTTTTGCAAACGAGAAAATATTGCAAAAATGTTTATATATTTGTTTTCGTCGTATTTGGTACATTTTTTTCTCATTTTTTTCTCATTTTATAGCCAAATTTTTAATATTTATGATGCTGTATGAAACGTTTTATTTATTCTTTTTCAAGCGTATATTTTGTGCTGCAATGACGATTTGTAATCTGTGTTTTAAAATAATCGCTTTTCAGTATCACTATTACGGTGCGTTTAATAGACGGACGGGCGGCTGGCAGCCTCGTTGTGCAACTAATGTATGATGAATCAAAATAAATAATAGTACGGGTACCATCTGAAGAGGCAAAATAAATATCAGTTCGATTATCTTGTTCGGGTCACTACAGTTGCTCAGCCGTAACTAAAATATTTCATGTCTTTCAGGTTTGTTCGCAAGAATCTGAATGTCACTCCGGATGGATCCGGAGGCAATTATTGTCTTGAATGTTCGTTTAGTGCATTATAAACAGGGCCGGAGCAGCTACTTACATACCCCCCCCCCAATGTTGTGGGGCACCCCAAATGAGTAATCTACCTTATCAAGGATTTCAAACGAAAAATTTAAAAAATATTTTGATTATCGTAAGGGGCCCCCAGTCCGGAATTTTGGGGGCTTACCGCAGCCAGGTCCGGTACTGATTATAAAAGCACGTCGAGTTCACCAGATAAGACATATAAGGTTGCCTTTAAATGGTGGATCACTTGAGTTGTCATAGGTCAACCTTCCCATACGTCATTGTTGGTGACATGAGTTACACTTGTAGTGACGAATTTCCCATCTCTATTGTGAATTAATACAACGAGTTCAATATTGTTGCAACTCAAAATGTGTTTTTTTATCCGTAAACTTTTTGCAAACTAATTTTCTGTAAAAAGTTTTGCACCAAAAACAGTCAATTTTTGCCTGGTTCCTCGGTTTCAGTCTGGCTGCGTACTCGGCCAGACAGCCAAATGTCACAACATACCATCTTGAGTTCCAGTTTTTTTTGTGCCAATTTTTTAACCGTTTAGACCGCATTGAGACACGTCTTTTTGAGACAAATGTTTGGCAGCAATATACGACGTTTTTTGACCCGGAATAAAAAACCCAACGGATATTTGCTATTGTACAAATTAAAGCAGTAGACAATGATTTCAAGAGGATGGAAATGGAATTTATTTCCCTCCAAAAAGAGCCATAAACATTTGTTTAGAAGGACACCAGTACTGTAAATTTCAGTGAGTTGATTTTAACTCAGAATGAGTTGAAATACTCAGTCTGAGTTAGGACTATCAGAACTCAGAATTTTGAGTTGATTCAATTCATTATGAGTTAATCAGCTCACACAGAGTCAACCCAACTCAGAGTGAGAATCAACTCAACTGAGATATTGTTTACTGATATTAATTCAGTCATAACCTACTAGCAAGCTGAATTGATTAATCAACTCATTGGAATTTACAGTGAGGATGATCTTTAAGCCACATTTTTACTTACCTCTTAAGGAGAGTCCCATTTTTCTACAATGACTCCAGCATAGTAGGTTTCGTTTTTAGCCGAATATCTCGCATAGACTTAGTTTTAACCTATTCTTACACTCGGATTACACTGTAAATTCGAATGAGTTAATTAATCAACTCACAAGAATAGTTAGTTTTTGCGGAGTAGGCGGCTGAGTTAATAAAAGTTAACTTTAACTCACTCTGAGTTGAGGTAATTCCGGGGGAGTTGATTAAATTAAATCAAAGTAAGTAGAATCTACTTAGAATTATGAGTTCTGATAATCCTAACTCACACTGAGTGAGTCAAGTCATTCTGAGTTAAAACCAACTTACTGGAATTTACAGTGTAGCATCAGGTTTAGGAATATGCTATTGCTACATGGACCACAATCTATATGACACATGTCAGTTCGCCGAATGCTGACCGCAAACGAGAAGCTGTCGTGAAGCGAAATATGTCATAAAATGCGGTAGGTCGTCACACGAAGCCGTCAGCTGAAAATTTATATTTTTTGCCTAATTTTTGTTTATTTTTTATTGTTATTTTTTTATTGTTTTAGAGACACTTTTACACGTTTAGGTACGCAGTTGGCATTGCGCGTTGAAACTAAAACGAAACTGTAGATATTGCGTCACTGCTATATATTTATCTATAAGACTACTCTATTGACCCGAATAAGAGGGGGAGGGGTAATAAGACGGGGGGTCCCCATTTTGAGTCCGAATCAATTGGAGTCCGTATCCCTAATAAGAGTCCGTAAGCGCATAGAGTCCCTAAACCCTAATTAGAGTCCATAAATGTCAATTAACCCTAATTGTAGCGCATAAATGACTTCAGGACGAAATAATTTCAGTATTCATAAGTATAACCTTGTATTATCGCTCAAGCTATTGACACAAGACAAATAAGCGTTTAATTCAGCGGATAATTGCAGTACCGGATATATACACAGTAACGAAGGGCGGCGGAGCGTTGGATAAAAATAAATAACAGTCCGTAACCGAATAACAAGGGTCACTACAGTACACTGTAAATTTCAAAGAGTTAATTAATCAACTCACAGACGGAAAGTTAGTTATTTGTGGGTTAATAACAGCAAACTTTAACTCACTCTGAATTGAGTTGATTCTCACTCTGAGTAGATTTGATTTTGGGAAAGTAGATTAATTAAATCAGAATGAGTTATATCAACTCAGAATTATGTGTTATCATAGTCCTAACCCAGACTAAGTGATTCAACTCATTCTGAATTAATATCAACTCACTGAAATTTACAGTGAACGTTTTAACGGTCACAGTTGCCTGGACATAAGTTTCATACCGATATTTCTACAAACGAACTTCAAATCAACTCATTGGAATTTAGAGTGACCAAAAGTCAGACAATAAATAGTCTTAAAACTGACGAAAATATTAAATCTGAGAAATTCTTTTGAAGCTTAAAAATGCAAAAGTTTTCTGTTTTCATTTTTGAAAAAATGTGTTGGTTCAAACAGGGATTTTGAAAATTTCAAAGATTGGACTTCATAAAAATTGAGTTTTTAAGTGCTAAATAATGACAGCAGGCGGTCTCTTGGCAAACTTAAAAGCGGCGAAAATTTTCAAAATCAGATCAACTGTGAAGGGTTTTTACGGAAAATTCGACAGTTTAAGTTAAAAATTGTTGTCCCTAATAATTACTGAAATCGGAACTATATATTTACTATTTAGTTAGTTCTAAAGAATTCTTTGTTCCAGGGTGTAACCAAATATCAGTTTCCAGTATAATCGGTGTTCAATTTCATTTCCGCTATAGAAATTATCAGAAATTCTGTTATTTTTACGTTCAAAATTAGTCACAAATCACGTATATATCTCGCAATTTTTCCTTACATATATGCTGCAACTGTTCGAAATGAAATCAAAATTACCAATTCAATCAAAATCTTATAAATTTCCATTCAGCAGCCGTCTTTTTCTTTAAAAATTTTGAAGGCCCAGTGAATATTTGCACGCCACTCAATTGTGTTGGCAGAAAAATAAAACATGTTTGAAACTTTTAATACTTCAATATTTATCATCTGTTTCCATTATATTTACACTATAAATTCCATTGAGTTGATTTTAAATCAGAATGAGGGAAATCAACTCAAAAGCCTGCGCTCTGAATTAGGTCTTTCAGAACTCAGAATGCTGGATTGTTTGAACTCATTCTGAGTTAACTGACCAACACACACGGAGTTAAATCAACTCAGAGTGAGTTAATGTTTCATGTTATTAATTCAGAAATAACCATAAATAACTAATTCGCTTTCTGAATTGATTAATCAATTCATCAGAATTTACAGTGCTTATTTTGATCAGCATCTGTTTCCGTTATATTTTTCCGTTTAAACCATTTTATATTTGACCAACTCACACAGAGTTAAATCAGCTCAGAACGAGTTAATGTTTCATGTTATTAACTCAAAAATAACCAGAAATAACTAATTCGCTTTCTGCATTGATTAATCAATTCGTCACAATTTACAGTGCTTATTTTGATCAGCATCTGTTTCCGTTATATTTATTATCCGTTTAAACCATTTTATATTTGACCAACTCACATGGAGTTTAATCAGCGCAGAGCGACTTAATGTTTCATGTTATTAACTCAGAAATAACCAGAAATAACTAATTCGCTTTTTGAGTTGGTTGATCAATTCATTGGAATTTACAGTGCTTATTTTGATCAGCATCTGTTTCCGTTATATTTACTATCTGTTTAAACCATTTTATTTTTTTATTTTCGTCTGTTTTTATTGAAAAAATTCACATTCGTTGCGCTCCCATCTCTCCTTGCAACAATCATCTGT
The DNA here is from genome assembly GCA_030248215.1 of Enoplolaimus lenunculus. Lineage (NCBI taxonomy): Eukaryota > Metazoa > Nematoda > Enoplea > Enoplida > Thoracostomopsidae > Enoplolaimus > Enoplolaimus lenunculus. Next base: position 214,690 of record JASANG010000522.1, read on the forward strand.
CGATTCCTCTGACACAGCGTTGCTAAATACAAAACTCTATAATTATAAATTTGCAGTAAATTAGGCTAAAAAAGTGCAGTGTCGATTCTCATTTGTCGTTTTAGGTTTGGTCGCAAATTTGGATGATTCTGGAAAAAAATGAAGTTACTTATTGCAGTTACACAACCGCATAGCAGCAACATCACAACATTAAACTTTTACTACTAAAGATTAAATCTTAAAAGATAAAATTTACTATTTTTTTACGTTTTTATTTCTATCTCATCGCTGAAACAGTCAAGTTTTGTGAATATTTAAAAAAGTGCAAACTTAAATTTTATTAGATTGGTCAGAAATTCAACCATTCTGTCTCTACGCAAAGGGTAAAATTTTAACTGAAGTCCCAAAACACCGAACGACGAGTTATGGACAAATTTCAAACCTGAACCTGTTCAGTTGACACTTTAACGGTAACATAACTCACCCGCTGGGTAGTGCGTTCTTTCCTGAAGCAAATTTTTTGGATTTTCATTTTTAAAAATTTAAAATTGTAACGACCCATGTATTAAAGATCAGAGGCGGAAAGTTTTTTGTGGGACTGCAATAGAGTAAAGCTTAAGCTTTAGACTATTTTTTGGGCTTGGCTTAGGAGCTTTCCTCGCAAATTTAAGGCTATGGTTTCAGGCTCAGGCTTAATAGGCTCAGGTTAGGGCTCGGGCAGAGGTTTATAGGCTTAGCAAGTTTCGCTCTAATTTCAACCTAACAATCGGATATTCTATTAAGCGCAACGCTATACAGACAACCAAAAATTTAACTCCAATCCTAAACGAGTTTATAGTCCGCAGCAGATTCCAAAATTTCAATGTAGCAGGCCTGTAGCCAGCTCACAATGCTATGGGGGGACTAAGAAATTTTCAGGGTTTTCAATGAGTTGCAAGCAAGGTTGAAAACTTTCTAGAGGAGGGCCCAAAATTTATGCAGGGGGGGCTGAGCCCCCCTGCCCCCCCTTGACTAAGACGAAATTTCAAGAAAAATTCCTTTCCATATCTACAATTTTTACAAGATTCCTATAGATTCTATCTCCAATTGTGTTCGTAGGCCACGAGCCGGCTCCAACTTTGACAGTCTGCACTCAGTGTTAAATCTTGTCTAATTTTGATTTCTAAGAGGGCCAATGTAATGAACAGGGGAACAGGGACGGAACAGTAATATAAGCGTATTCCTAAGCCTAAGCCTAAGCCTACGCGAAGAATGAGTACATTCCTAAACCTAAACCTAAGCTTAAGCCTAAGCCAAGCAAAAAAATTGGTCTAAAGCTTAAGCTTACTCTATTCTAGTCCCACAGAACAACTCTTCGCCGCTGATCTTTACATGGGCCTCTAAAGAGCCCTAATTGTGGCACCGTTTGGCAACTCTACCGTAACATTTAGAACATACCAGCATCTGTGCCATTTTAAACAGGTTTTTGTTGCGAACCAAAACCTAAGATCGTTTTGTAAACCAAAATATTGATACTTTATTTTCTTTTTAATTATGTTAAGCTTTCTAGCATCAGAGATGTATACGGACCCAAAACCAGAGAAGGCCCTGGCGGGCTAACAGCCGCCTGGAATGATTTTGGCTACCCTAGAAAAGTTTCAACCTTACTTGTGAGTCATCGAAAACCATTGTATGCCATTCCTGGAAAATGTTTAGCCCACCCTAGAAAGATGAGCTGACTGCGGGCTTGGATATTGTCTGTAAAAAGACACCTACTCATCGTGGCTTGCTCACCTCCCCCGCGCTTCCACTGTTTTATGCGTACTCAGCATTCTGGTTCCCTTTTCTGACGTCTGAACCAGTTTTTTGCGAAACGTCAATTTCGTTGCCCGGAAACGAAAAAAATTTCCACGAAAAAAATATTTTTCACTCTTTTATTTATTGTTTGCCTGAAAAATCAAAGTTTTCACGAAGATAATTTGCGTATCTCAAAGGGCAGCACCCCCAAGCCCCCGTTTGTGTAATATTTTCAGATATGCTCTAAATTTTAAAAAAACGCTGCACGTCCAAGCAAAGGGGTGTACTAAGTACGGCGGACGATTTGTTTGCATCTGAGAAGTAATTGAAGTTTAATCATTGAACGCAGGGGGTTAACCAGGAGACAGCTGGATCGGGGGCCCACCTTTTCTGGCTGCCAACCTAAAAACTCAGAAAAAAGTGGGTTCGGTTTATTTAATAGTCTGTCCTTGGGAGTCCTGGATATTTCGCCTGTGTTGCTGCGTAAATATCACCTCGACTACAAATACTGTAGTGACCCGAATAAGAACGAGCTAAATATCAATCTTACCTCTGCTCAGGTTACCGCTTGTTTTTCTGGGACGGAGTGTTATATATTTTTGATTTATCTATGCAAAAGTTTTCACCAACACTGAACCAATTTTGCGTGCCACGGCTATGAAGTAAGTTTTAAGTTTTAGCTTATTTTTAGGCTAGGTTAGGCTTAGGCAAAGGTTTAAGCTTTAGCTTAAATGTACGCTTACCTTTATGCTTAGGCTTAGTCTTAGGAACACCATTATGCTACTGTTACGTCCCTGATTTATGTGCTGGCCAAAGAAATTAGGGATCAGGAAGTGCCGCGACCACCAGACCCAGCCGAGTCTTTGATGAATGTTTTACAAATTATTACTTCGTTGGGTTTTTGGGTCCATGTTACTGCGAGAAGACAAACCATTTTTTCGTGGGACTATTTAAATATAACAGAGAAAATTTAAGCTTTAGACTATTTTTGCTTAGGTGTACTGTGTAGTGACACAAATAGTATGTAGCATTGAGACTTAGTAAATTTAAGCTTTAGACTATTTTTGCTTAGGTGTACTGTGTAGTGACACAAATAGTATGTAGGATTGAGACTTAGTAAATTTAAGCTTTAGACTATTTTTGCTTAGGTGTGTACTGTGTAGTGACACAAATAGTATGTAGGATTGGAGACTTACTGTGCCTCTTCAGAAGTTATCCTCCTGTTTTTCGATTACGGACTGTTATTTGTTTTTAATTTGCCTCTTGTTTAGTTAGACACAACACTATACATTGTATATTCTTTCTTTTGGACAGCACTGACAAGGCTCCGAAGTGCTTTTGTTGATTGCCATGTGCGCACACTGTAAATTTCAGTGAGTTGATTTTAACTCAGAATGAGTGTAATCACTCAGTCTGAGTTAGGACTATCAGAACTCAGAATTTTGAGTTGATTCAATTCATTCTGAGTTAATTAACCAACTCGCCCAGAGTCAATTCAACTCAGCTTGAGAATGAAATCAACTCATAGTGAGTTTATGTTTACTGATATTAATTCAGAAATAACCAACTCGCTAGTTGAATTGATTAATCAACTCATTTGAATTTACAGTGCAAATTTGTTGCTGGATTTAATACAGCTAATGCGGTATGTTTGATTATGTGTTAAACCTGCATGAGCAGTCGAAACCATTTTTCTGCTTTTGTCTCTTTTATTTCATTTTTTGAAGACTTTGGACGCTAACAGACTTTGATTCGGAATACAGACTCGTATTGATTAGGACTCAAAATACCGCCTCCTATTGCCGCTTTTATTTGGGTCACTAATCGCTACAGTAGTAGCGGTTGCAGAAATCTAAAAATCGATTCAACCCTTCCTGATCCACGGCAAACTAATGCTGTATACTGTGGTTTAATTTAATCAAATGATGCAGGGTTTTCGCTCGCGAGATTTTCATCATTGTTCCACCAACGTTTTAACGGTCACAGTTGCCTGGACATAAGTTTCATACCGATATTTCCACAAACGAACCGACTATAAAAAATACTTTGAACTGTAGTTTGAATTATATTTGTTCAAAAAACTTGCGTTTGGCTTCTGGTTCGCGAAGACTTTTATTCAAATAATTCGAATTTCGTAAACTGAAAACACTACTGAAAACTAAATTTCAATATTCTGACTTTTCAAAATGTGGCTCTCTATATTTTTCTGCCCCTTCGGCCTATGTAAAGATCTAGGGCGGAACGATATTCTGTGGGACAAGAATAGAGTAAGTTTAAGCTTTAGACTAATTTTTTGCTTGGTTTTGGCATAGGCTTTAATAGACGTAGGCTTAGGAATATGATCATTCTTTTACGCTTAGGCTTTAGGCTAAGGCTTACGCTTAGGCTAAGGAATATGCTTAAATACTGTTCCGCCCCTGTTGTTTACATTGGCCGTGACTTTGAAAAAGGTGGTTCACTATATTTTTCGATTCTTTTATAAATCCTGCCGTAAATTACGCCCGCCCCCCGCCCACTTATTTATCATATGCCCATGAATTCTCTCTGTCTCCCCCCATACAATTCTGGATTTGCCCGTTTGTATTTTTGTCAAACCGCACCCACTCCTAAGCCATTGTTTACTAGTTTAGGTATTGTTTGGCTTGTTTGGTAATAATCATTTTGATATTAAATGCGAACCGCAGATACGAAGTTGTTTTCGTATCGAACAGCTCTGTTTTCGGCTTTATATATTCATAGCAATTAATAGTTTGGCTTTCTGAATAGCAAATTTATACAAAACCCTATACGCAGTTAATAATAGTGGTTAGATACTTTGTTACGGACCTGTCGCCAAGGGGGGCGGGTCCGTAGCCAAGGCGGGGGGGAGAGGGGGGAGAGGGGGCTAGGGGAGGGACTAAGATCCGCTGGAAAAATTTTGTTCCCCATAGAATATTTTCAATGTTGCCTGTAAATCACCGAATACCCTTGCAAAATGCCCCTCCTTAAAAATTTTTAGCCCCCGCAACAAGGTGAGCTGGCTACGGGCGTGATGAAAGGTCACGGGCTGCTCAGCGCCCACTGAAAAAATTGCGTTCCCCCAGAAACTTTTCAACCTTGCTTGTAAAAGTCATTGAACACCCTTGAATACCACTCCGGAAACTGTTTTAGCCTCTCTAGCAAGGTGAGTTGGCTACGGGTGTGCTTTATTCCCAGAATGCTAGGCTATTCGGTTAGCTTAGTAGACTTACTGGGATAATAAAGACGTTGTTTGTTTTTCAGTATAACTTCTTTTCGCATTAATAGTATGTACGATTCATGCAATTTTTGAAAACATAATTCAATCAAAACAGAGGTTTTGGAAATATACATCAACAGAGCTTTCAGACTGGCACAGGACAACAAGGGCGTCTAGAATGTCAGTCGACACTCATGGAAAAATATATACTATAGCGACCCGAATAAGAAGAGGGACTGTAATTTATATATGGCCTCTCCAGAGGATACCACCTGTTATTCGGTTACGGACTGTTATATATTTTTAACCAACGCTCCGCCGCCCTTTGTTACTGATATATATCTGTGTTGCAACTATCTGTTGAATTAAGCGTTTCTTTGTCTTGTATCAAAAGCATAATGGGCGATGATGCAAGGTCGAGGTTACATATACTTTAGGAATGCACTTTCAAAACTTAACTATATTTTAAAGTTTCGATCTCAACTTAATTTGCTCCTGCAGCCATTTATGCACTACAATTAGAGATAATTGACATTTGTCGACTCTAATTAGGGCTTATAGGCTCAATTCGCTTACGGACTCTTATTAGAGATTCGTACTCCAATTGACTGGGACTCAAAATGGAGACTTCCTCTTATTTGGGCCACTACAGTAGGGCTGTCGCTGACACACAAAAACACACCAAACCTAAAGTTTCATGTTGGAATTTAAAACATTTCGTGCAGCAGTGATTTGATTTTAACTCAGCATGCCAGTCTAATCTGCTATTTGCTCAGAATAACAAATTGACTTAATACGGTCCGTGTAATGGTCACAAAAGCTCACCAATTTATACGAAATTAACTCGAAGTGTAGGTTTTCCAGCATTAAGTAACTGAAATCACATATATAAAAAGCAGGGCGCATCCGGAATTATGAAATAGCGGAATCGGAACTGGAAAGTCAAAAAATAGCGTAGCCGAAACCGGAAAACAAAAAATTCTTCTTACCGAAAAATTAATTTTTAACGCTATTTAAACACGCCAATTAAAATGCCAAAATTCTGAAACAAATGCAGTAGCTGGAAACGTATAATTATAAAAAGTGTCAGACAAATTAAACATTTCAGTAATACACGCTCAGACAATTTTAGAAAAATATGTTGGAATAATATGTCATTTTTTCTTAAATTTTCGAACGAGAAAAATTTTTATTACCGGAAAATTCCTGTGAAACAATACCGGATTTTTCACCGGAACCGGATAGTCAAAAATACCGGATTTCCCTACCGGAACCGGAATTCCGATTGCACCCTGATCAATAGTATTTTGAATAGCGCGACCTGGCTAAAACCATTTTCAATTACCAAAAAGGAATTTTTATTGCACCACAAATTTGGCTTCCATTTTTTTACAAAATTGCAACATATATTTTTGCTTATCTGGCAAAATGTGTGGGTTTTGGTGTGAATTATGTTTTGCTAAAATTTTACAATTGTAATTTTAACCTTTACTGTTATTTTTACCCAAAACCAACGCGATTTAGAAAGCGAACCTGTGTTATTTTTGTGACGAGCAAATAAAATTTAAGTTTTATTGCCGAAAATGTTTTGTGCATTTTTATAATTTTCTATTTTAAACTTGTGCTTCTTCCAGAATAACTTGTTTATATATAAATATACAAATATATCAGGGTACAACCGGAGGTCTGTCTCCGGCTCCGGCTGCGATAGAACTTTTGGTGAATGTAAAGAACAGGGGCGGAACAGTATTTTATAAGCACATTATTAAGCATTTAGCCTAAGCCTAAGCCTAAGCCAAGCAAAAAATTAGTGTAAAGCTAGAGATAATACTCTATTGCAGTCAAACAGAAAAACGTTCCGCCCCTGATCTTCACATGGACCGAACTTTTGCCGGAGGTTCGGGCAATTTCGGTAGTGAAATTTTGCATAATTTTGCAAAATTATCTGTTTAGCGCGTTTCGTTTTACTTTTGTCACAATTTTCAGGAAAGAATTTCCGAAATTTCGCACAAAATTAGCGTAAAACCAAACAACTTAACAACATATTGCAGATATTGGCTAAAATTACCTAAGTAACCATCATTTTCACTAACCTAATTTCGCCTCACTGCCGGGTTCCCTTCCGGCTCCGGCTCCGGCAGGTTTCGTTGATTTTAACTTAATTGTACTGTTGTGATCCGAATAAGTTTGGGGTAAAATGAGGGGTCCCCAGTTTGAGTCCCAATGAAAAGGAGTATTCCTAATAACACATCCGTAAGCGGATAGAGCCCCTAAACCCTAATTAGAGTCCATAAATTTCAATTATCCCTAAGTGTAGGGCATGAATGACTCCAGGACCAAATAAACCTGATGAGTTCGAAACTTTAAAGCATACTTATGTTTTGAAAGTACACTCCTATAACCTTGCGTTATAGCTCAAGCTTTTGATACAAGAAAAATAAACGTTTAGTCCAACGGATTGCAGTACCGGAATACATATCAGTAACGAAGGGTGTCGGAGCGTAGGTTAAAAAAAAATAACAGTCCATAACGAATATTAGGGGATAGCCTTTGTAAAGGCCAAACAAATATCAGCCCTCCTCTTTTTCAGGTCACTACAGTAGCAAATATCTGTAAAGTGTTAATTTACCTTTTTGGTTTCAAACTTATTTTTTTACAAAATTTCGACAATTCGTTACAAGAAATTGTACCAAATGTTAAAACGAAACGCACCAAACCAATAAATTTTGAAAAAATTATGCAAAAGTTCACTACCAAATAAATTTATCAGGTCACAAGTTTTCATGTTCTTAGCACGTCATGTTTCGTTTACCGAATATGCATGCCAGCTTAAAAATGAGTAGATTGGGCTTAAAATTCTGAAAATATTCGACCAGTTACATAGTTTGTTTGTGCTTTTATGGACAAGATTTCAAAGGTTTTTTATTTGGGTGGACGTCTGATACTTGACACGCGGCATACACAACATATTGTTTAAGATGTTTTCAGTAGGGACACAATTTGCAAAGATATGCTTAAATCTGCTTTTGGATATAGAATTCCTGTAATTAAAACGGGCCCTTAGCCAAGGGGGGCAGGAGGGCTCGTTTCGGCCCATGTAAAGATCAGGGGCGGAACGTTTTGCTATACGGGACTGCAATAGAGTAAGCTTAAGCTTTAGACCATTTTTTGCTTATGGTTACGTATAGGCTCATTTTTACACTTAATGCGTTGGCGTTGGTTTAAGAATATGCTTATACTAGTGTTCGGCCCTTTCATGCTTTGATTCTAAGTTCGAAACATAATTTTACATTGACGTCACGAGCAAAAGTATAAATTTCCAAATAACCAATCATTAAGGTTGGTGAAATTTATACTTCCAATGCGGGAAAATAATTGGGCCAAAAAAGTGTTTGGTTGAATTCGCTGAGTTGAGTTTGTCTTATGTAATTCGCTGCACGAATCATTGACCGTTATTTCAGTTGTGAATCTCGGGGCTGCAGCCAATCAGAACTTTAGGGTTAAATCCTTAAATTTCGAACGCTCAGAAAACGATTGGCCCCACAAAATCTAACAAATTCGTATACACAAACCGATACAGTTTTATTGTTTGCCTCTAAAACACCAGATTGCTATTCTGTTTGGTTCTGTGCTATATATCATTACTGACTAAGGCACATCCATTAGTGGTTCCGTCCTGATATGCGGTACGATTCATAACAGTGAAAAAAAACTCACGAGCTAAGCGTGCGAGAAACCAGACGAAATTTTAATACTGAATCATAACAGAAAGTTTCGGCTTTGATTTCTATTTGAATCCAACGCCTGGGTGGCCCGTATTCGATCAGCCAGTCAGCCCTCACCCGGAAGATATTATAAACCCAGAATTCTGATGAAACCACTTTGTGGTTCCGTCCTGATATGCGGTACGATTCATAACAGTGAAAAAAACTCACGAGCTAAGCGTGCGAGAAACCAGACGAAATTTTAATGCTGAATCATAGCAGAAAGTTTCGGCTTTGATTTCTATTTGAATCCAACGCCTGGGTGGCCCGTATTCGATCAGCCAGTCAGCCCTCACCCGGAAGATATTATAAACCCAGAATTCTGATGAAACCACTTTGTGGTTCCGTCCTGATATGCGGTACGATTCATAACAGTGAAAAAAACTCACGAGCTAAGCGTGCGAGAAACCAGACGAAATTTTAATGCTGAATCATAGCAGAAAGTTTCGGCTTTGATTTCTATTTGAATCCAAGGCCTGGGTGGCCCGTATTCGATCAGCCAGTCGGCCCTCACCCGGAAGATATTATAAACCCAGAATTCTGATGAAACCATTTATCATTAATCGGTTTATATCAAGAGTGGATGATCACATTTTATAACAAGAGTGGATGATCACATTTTATAACAAGGGTGGATGATCACATTTTATAACAAGAGTGGATGATCACATTTTATAACAAGAGTGGATGATCACATTTTATATCAAGAGTGGATGATCACATTTTATAACAAGAGTGGACGATCACATTTTATAACAAGAGTGGATTCACATTTTATAACAAGAGTGGATGATCACATTTTATAACAAGAGTGGATGATCACATTTTATAACAAGAGTGTGCAACTGGGTACCTTCTGTGAAGAAAAGAATGTACCCGTCACGCGTTGCGTTTTAGGCCTGCTCCCCCCTTTTATTTAGTGGGGGTATATACAACTGGTGCAAACAATGGTACTTTATGTATGCGGTGTCAAACATGCTTCCCTTATAGTTTAATTTAGGGATATTCATATGATAGCGACCCCATTCTAAATACGGGGGGTATCGGTCAAAAATGCAACACCCGATGGTACATTTTATACCACACAAATGTCGGTAGTTGCACGCCCGTGTTACACGGATCATCCACTCTTGGTTATTATAATCGCTTGAAAGAATGTGAAACCTACTCAGGTTTATTTGACAGGTACAAAATCCAAACATATATTTCGTGCCCTTTTCAAATAAAATACTGTTTCTTGTACCTTATCAGCGTTTAAAGCTAACCTGTTTTGACAGTAATTTTGTTTAGCGCATAGCTAAAATATTTCTAATAGACTTTAGTAAATATTAATCTGCCTATTGTATAATAATACGCGTTTATTAAGACGACTGTTTCAGAAAATATGGCTAATGCCACTAGTTGAAGCTTAAAAGGGTTTTTCGCTGCTACGTTGCAGGTTTCTGGCTCAAAATTGATTGTTTTTCTGCAACAAATGGTCATATTCTCAAACGTATCGCCTATAACCCGTTGGAGATAGGTGCTGTCAATTTTATCTCAGACAACGGTGAATTTCAATGTTTGCCGCAGTTGTTGCGTTTGATTTAAAGTACACTGTAAATTCCAATGAATTGATTAATCCATTCAGCTAGCGAGTTAGTTATTCCTGAATTTATATCAGTAAAAATGAACTCACTATGAGTTGAGTTGATTTTCATTCTGAGTTGAGTTGACTCTGGGTGAATTGATGAATTAACTCAGAATAAATTGAATCAACTCAAAATTTTGCGTTCTGATAAAAATATTTTACTTCAATTTGCAAACTTAATTTCAAGCAAATGCAATTTTATTCCATTGTATAAGGCAGAAACTTTTACAATAAAAATGATCAATTCTGCGATATCCTTAAATTTTGGATTTCAACAACGGGACGGGCCACCAGTGACCCCCCGGCTGCTATACGACTATGCTACTACGGCAGTTTGACGTTTTAGTCAATTTTGTAATGTTTTTATTGTCTTGCTGCCGTTAACTTTGGAATAGAATCAAATATGCTATACCGATCTACAGTATTTAAGCCAACTGCCGTACCCAGCTTTAGTTGAAAACGCATTTTTTTCATGTTTTACCAGTACGATACTAAAACAAGCCCGTAGCCAGCTCATCTTGCTAAAGGGGCTAAAAAAACATTTACAGGAGTGGCATACAAACGTTTTCGATGAGTTACCAGTAAGGTTGAAAATTTTTACGGGAGGTGAAAAATGTTTCACCGGGGCTGCAGCTATCCGGGCACCTGTTTGACTACGAGCCCGCCCGACCCAACATAGTTATTTTATATTTTTTCAACCAGTCACAATTCGCTTAATAATTTTTCTACAGTTTTTTCATTTAGAGTAGCTTTATTCTACATAGACACACACGTAACCTGCTTCTTAGTGCTCTGGCCATGACACCGCGCTGAGTAAACATTGGGGCGGGCAACCGTCGAAGCCTGGGTCAATTTCCGCCTATAGGAGCAGAGGCCAATGTTACTTTAAGCGGCGTAACAGTAGATTAGGCGTAGTCCTAAGCCTAAGCCTAAGCGTTGCAAAAATGTGTTCCTAAAGCCTAAGCCTAAGCCGAAGCCTAAGCCTAAGCAAAAATGTAATCTATAATCCACTGTTTTATAGACCTACCAGAAACCTGAACACCTCTTAAAGTAACATGGGCTGGAGCTGACCACAAACCATGATGACGTTTTGTACACTGGTGTCTGGAATTACGCGGTTTCAATAGGTTTTATACACTTCCACTTTACATTTAAAGTTAAGATTAAGCTTAGGCTTAGGCTTGGGTTTTGGCTTAAGAAAATACTTAATCAACAGCATTAATGCTGAGTTCCCATCTGTACGCTGAGGTCTGCAAACCTTTAATTAATATACCCTACACAAATGAAATTCCGCCTACGACCCCTGAGCTTAGTGATTCAAAACCTTGTGGGCGTATATCGGTAAACATATTTATTTCAGTCTTGCGCTAGTATTTCAAATTTTCTGACCTAACACCCAGGGAATGTGAGACACAAAACACCCACAACTTGCCGCTTCACCAGCGCTTTCTAGCCATTAGCAGATCAAGAGGTGACAAGGCAGACGGGAGTACCCCCCTGTCAGCAAATTGTTCCTGATAAAATGGTTAATCTTTCTACATTACAATTTTTCCCCTTCACAAAATTGGCACATATATAGCATACAGTAAAAATTGCGTTTCATAACTTTTGACAGCAACCCCCGTCACCGGTCAAGAATTTTTAGGACCCACCGTCGCTTCTATTTCCTATGCCATCGCTAAAATAGCACTGGTGAACTTATCATTCTGTAGACTAAAAATGTGTTAGAAGCATATATTTAGTAGCGTCTTTGTACCCATATACATCAAGAGACAGAAAAGCAAACAACAAAGAACTTTTATACCGCCGCTAAGTGATGATATGTGTGTTCATTCTATACTTTGGCCAACTCTTCTTTAACAATCGGTTTAAGAGCTTTGATGCTTGACGTTATGGTCTTACGCAGAGCCTGAATTTTTAATTTCAGGAGCAGTCTTGGCAACCATGAGTTACTCTGGGCCCGTAGTCATCGGTGCCAATGTAAAGAACAGGGGCGGAACAGTATTATAAGCATAATCCTATGCCTAAGCCATAGCGTAAGAATGAGCATATTTCTAAGCCTAAGCCTAAGCCTAAGCCAAGCAAAAGATTAGTCTCTTAAGCTTACTCTTTTCTAGTCCCACAGAAAAACGTTCTGCCCCTGAAAGTAACATGGGCCGTCATAGGGATCCCTGGTGACGCTCACCCTTCAATGGAAGGATTTTAGTCATATAAACTTTTCAACCTTGCTTGTAAAGTCATCGAAAATCCTTGTATGCTTTTCGTGAAACATCATTAGCCTTACAGAAAGGTGAGCTGGCTACGGACCTGAACAGTTTTATACTGGATATTGGATTTTAAGCGAATTCGCTAGCGAAGCGAGAGAAAAGATTGACGCAATTTTGAAATGAATGTGTTTATTGTGTGTTTTGTGAAATAGTAAATCAACTGCCATATCCTATGATCTGCCCTATTCTTAACTGAAAATACGAAGAAATCATGGCAATCAAAGTAAGCGAAAAGTCAGACGTATTTTTCGTAAGTCTTATTGCTACAGCCACTAACCTGTTTTTTGTCCCATGGAATATAGGGGTTTAGACCCTCAGACCCCCGTGGCGCCCACCTGTCTGGTATTTCTGGTTTCGCCGCTGGCGGAAAATTTTGGTTTCTTTAGATCTCCCGCAAACAAACTCCCTCTTGGAACAAAATATTTTGCCCCTTAAAATTTTCTGAAACCAACAAATTGTTTTTCTCTCACACCTTTAATGACACCTGTTGAAGCCGTATGCATGTGACCCCCTCAGATAAAGGGAATGACGCAAACATGACCGCCTTTGTGCCATGCGCCAGAAAAAAAAGCTGGGTGAGGGTTATTGCATGAATCGACCATTCTACGCAAAACCTGATAGCCAGTCATTTATTATTTGTTGAGATCTGTAGATTAAACGATATATACACTGCAAAAAATGGTGAGTCAAATTAACTATTTCTGAAATAAGCGTTTCCGGACTACACAAACAGAGTCAAAATTCGACTCCGCCAGAGTCAAATTCGACTCACTGAGATTTTGGAGTTCTTACAATTCGTTGCCTGAAAACTGATCTATTATTTTAGGGCTTTGTGTTGAATTTGTGTACACTGTTGTGTTTTGGAATTAGTTCTGTATTGGTAAATTGACTTATATTACTGGTGTCACGGAAGTCCGATGTGAAGGAAAATCGGTGTGCATTATTTACCTTGGGTGACGCATAGCGCGGTTAGAGTTGCAGCACGAGGCGCTGTTGTTTTATGGAGTAAACAGGGTCGGACCAGGGCTTTTTAAGTGTTTTAACAAACAAGACACATACCGCACACACAATATTTGAACCAATTTCTGCGGACTACGGACATTTTGGATTCTATACGTTGTATCTGTCAACAAAAACAGGTTCTAATAGAAACCTACGGACATTGTCATTGGACGCGCAGAACACATTCATTGTCTCAATGTCCAGACGAGGACATATGGACACTACGGACATTGAATATCCGGAGTGAGTATGTAGTGTCCCGAATAAGAAGGGGTAATAAGAGAGGAGGTCCCCATTTTGAGTCCCAATAAATAATAGTCTGTATCCCTAATAAGAGTCTGTAAGTGGATAGTGTTCCTGAACCCTAACTAAAGTCCATAAATGTCAATTATCCGTAATTGTAACGCATAAATGACTCCAGGACCAAATAATTTGAGTTCGAAACTTTAACGCATAATTAAATTTGAAAGTACATTCCTAAGTATAATTTTGCATTATCGCTCAAGCTATTGACACAAGACAAATAAACGTTTAATTCAACGGATAATTGCAGTACCGGATATATATCAGTAACGAAGGGCGGCGGAGCGTGGGTTAAAAATAAATAACAGTCCGTAACCGAGTAACAAGGGAAGTACCCTCTGGAGAGGCCACATATTAGTCCTCATCTTTTATTCGGGTCACTACAGTAAGAGCAACATAGGCACATAAAAGGGAGGGACATTTAGGTTTAGGCTAAATAAGCTTAGGCTTAGACATAAGTTCATTCTTACGCTTAGACTTTAGGTTTAGGCTTAGGCTGAGGTATAAGCTCATTTTTAACATGGTTAGGTTTAGGATTAAGCGAAGGCTTAGGCTTATGAATATGCCTATACTTCAACTCAAAATATGGAAGAAAGTAAAGCCAGGCGGCTAATACTTGAAACGTTGAATATATTCCAGCTTTTCGTTTGATTAATTACTAAGGTTTTTCGCACGCGTCTACCATGGGTAATGCTATGTATATATTTTGCATGGTTTTCGTTGACCGAGTTTTTACCGGCTCGGGTATCCGGTTTCTGAGCTGATCGGATGTTGGAATGTCAGCGTGTCGGTCCGGTATCTTTTGGTAACTGGTCTAGACGCAAAAGTCAAACATGACGCTAATATTAGTGGTGGATCTAAGACAACATAGAAGACTTTGGGTTGCGCTATGCTTTATTGTGTCGGATGCAGGCGCGCGCCGCCGCACGCCGTTGTGCGCCGCCGCACGCCGTTGTGCGCCGCCGCACGCCGTTGTGCGCTACCGCACGCCGTTGTGCGCCGCCGCACGCCGCTGCGCGCCGGCAGTCGGCGGCGTGCGTTAATCTGTTAAAAAAGTTACAGCACCGCGCACCGGCGCCCGGCGGCGTGCGGCAAATTTTTTTACGGTGCCGCGCCGGCGTCTGGTGGCGCGTGGCGAGTATAGTACAACCCTTAGGGTTGCGCTATACTTTACTGAGCCAGACGTCGTCGCGTGCCGCCGCATGCCGCCACACACTGCCGCACGCCGCCCCTACGGTCCTCCCCTGACTGTTGCATCGGCCGAAAGCTGTAAAATTTCAAAACAAAGCGTATCCTATTCCAGCAGAAAATCCTGTAAATATCGGCCGCTGACCAAAACCTAAGCAATGGACAACTTAATGCCCCTATTCCATAGAGCGTGGTCCTTAGTATTTGAGTCCTTAACGCGTTCTGGTTTACTGTGCCCAAGCGGTCATTAAAGTAGCCTGTTTTGTTTAGCTTGTTTGTCGGGCAAACGAAAACCCAAACCGCTTTTACCCGAAACGGGTAACGGTTATAGCTGTTCAATGGGTCAGAGCCCGACGCAAACAGACGGAGGGAACACAATGAATATTGTCTCTATCGATATTCTTTGAATGTTAAGAAAATCAGGTAATTTACAGACCTTTAAGTTACAAGAAAAACTATTTCTCGCCGTCTGCGATAGTTTGTTATTGGTCCAAACCCTTCCGAAATAGAAACCCTGGTTTTGGTCACCGGTCACATAGAAATGGTGTTTATTCAAAAACCGCTAAGAAATACGATAATTGCTGGGCAAACAATAGAATAGTTTTTGGCTAAAATTCAGTTCAGGGCGAGTTTACCATCAAAGGGTTTGTGCGTCGATAAATACTAGAAAATGATAATATCTTCACAACCTAAACCTTGCCGTCAACTCACGCAAATAACCTGCGGTGGAGCCCGAACTTAGAACCGGGGTTTTCGTGAGAATTTGGTACTGATTTCTATACTATTAATTCAATCGAAACGGAGTTCGAAGCTAATTAATACTTTTTGGAAAGATTGTTGCGGAAGAGTTTGTTTCTGGGTTGTTTATGCTTAATTTATTGTTAGTAGTCAAAATACAACTTCACGGCATTTTCGTCAAATTGGTTAAAATGTAATTTAATTTGTTTGAAACTTGCAAATAGGGTTTATTGAAGCGTGCTTTATTTGACAGCTGTTTTTAGCTTAATTTCAAAATTTTTTTGCTGTTCGGTTGAATTCGCAGATGTTATGGTACATTCGTGTTACCATAAGCGTGAACATTATCTTTTGCGTTAAATTAACCCATTTTCAGGGGTGTCCCGTTTAACCACGGCACAATGAGGCAAAAGACTAGACTTACCATTTAGACTGATTGTTTTGCTTATTCTTTAGAGTTATTTTTAAACTTTACGCTGAGGTTTAAGCTTAGAAATATGCTTTAAGCTACTGTTACGCCGTAAAAACTAACATGGACCACGCAAATTATATATACTGCGTGTAGTCTGAATCTAATCTAAATATAGCATTAGTTTCATCAAGAGTGAAAAACGCAACGCGTGTCGGGTACACTCTTTTCTACACAGAATGTGTTCAGTTGCACACTCTTGTTATTTAGCGATTATCCACTCTTGATTTCACTAAAAATGTACCATACAAGTATACATTTAGGCACGGCCGGAGCAGCCACCCCCATATAACCAATTTGGCGGACCCCACCACTAAAGGGGCCGCCACCCTAACCGGTTGAAACCAAAACTGCTTAAGTTTTAAAATGCGTCTGGCTTCTCGATCGCTTCGCTCGCGAGTTTGAGGGTCCCCACCCTGGAATTTGAGGAAACTCCACACCCCTGCCTGCTCCGGCACTGCACTTAGGCAAAATCGAGTTCATTGCTGTTTTTGGCTAATTTTATTACAAGATTTAGACACAATAATTACGAGATGTCGATATTACTGTACAAAATATTGTTAATTTTAAAGCAAAAATGTATATTTTTCGGCTAATGAATTTCTTTGTAAAACTAAATCAGAACAGCTATTTTAAGTAGTTTTAGTGCTTAAATACTCTTGTTTGATAATTAGTTATTTGTACAGATCTGGGCAATGCTGAGATTGACTTGTGACAGCAATTTGAATATCAGATTGTAACATACACTGCAAAAAATGATGAGTCAAATTGATTGTCTCCGAAATAGACTCTACGAGAGTACACAAACTGAGTCTCAAATTCGACTCCGCCAGAGTCAAATTCGACTCAGTGAGTCGCACGTTTGACTTTGGCGGAGTCGATTTTTATTCGGTTTGTGTAGTCCCGTTAAGCATGTTTCGAAGGGAGTCAATTTGACTCACCATTTTTTGCAGTGTATGCCCATATTCTCAAATGCGTATAGCCTCTATGTCTCATCAGTACCAGTGACTCTCTCCGAAAGAGGCTTTTCCGGGCTACACAAACTGAGTCGAAATTCGACTACGCCAGAGTCAAATTCGACTCACTGAAGCCTATTTCTAAAAAAGTACATTTGACTCACCATTTTTTGTAGTGTACTTACTCAAATTTATAACCTTTTTTCTGCGCAGTGCAAAAAGTAGAAACCACATGGGTAATATTAATGTTTTTTCATTCTTTCTTTTTGTTCTTTAATATCATTTCTAATAATTTTATTATAATATTAACTCGCTGAAAATATATCATTTTGTCTCTGGTGTGCTGGTGCTATTTTTAATAGCGGAAAAAACACAACACAGCGTACACGAACAGCTTATTATAATAAACACCATACTGTAAATTGCAGTGAGTTTATTTTAACTCAGAATGGTTGGAATCCACTCAGAAGTCTGAGCTCTGAATTAGGTCTTTCAGAACTCAGCATTCTAAATTGATTGAATACATTCTGAGTTAACTAGTCAAATTACCCGGAATTACATCAGCTCACAGTGAGTTAATATTTACTATATTAGAAATAACCAGAAATCACTAATTTTCCCTTTGAGTTCATTAATCAACTCATTGAAATGTACAGTGATTACTGCCAGGATTTTATTTCGAAATTGTATAAAAAGTGTTGTTAAATGTTTTTAAGCGAGTGTAGCGAGTCAGAAACAGAACCTGAAAAAGACAGGGGTGATACTTATTTTTTCTTTTAAGACGGAATTGCCCCTGTTATTCGATTACGGACGATGATTTAGTTTTACTTCGTCCCAAGTTTAGTTGGACCAAGCACCATTTGGATTGTTTCATGAACGCTAATTGAAATTTTGAAAACTCGATTGACTGTACAGCCACTGATTAGCAATACCGACTCCTATTGATTGAGACTAAAATATATATACATACACACACACATATATATATAATATATATCTATATATCTATATATAATATATATAGATATATATTATATATATATAGATATATATTATATATATTTCGTTATTAACATGTACAATTTCATCATGCCACCGCTTTTAATTATTCGTACCGGGAAAGATGGGCCCTATTAAGGTCGTTATCTAAAGCCAAATTGTTTTTCCAATTTAGATATACTGACTTATTTTCTAACAGCAAACGATCAGCATATCTGATTGCTTAAAAATACGAGCCAATGTTTTAATAATTTTCCGGTTCCGTTCCGCCATTACAAAATTGTACTCCTGGGCGCTGCCACAGAGCCCGTATACCGTGCAGGATGCCAGCAATTAAATATTCTGCTAGCACCTTTTAGTAGCGCACACCAGTGGTTATTAAAATCAACTCGCTATAGCAGCTTGAAGCACATGTGCGTTAGCCAGAGCTCACCGTGCTAGGGGAGGTGACTAAAAATGTTTCCGGACGGGCAATCACGGGTTTTCAATGAGTTACAAGCAATGTTGAAAATTCTCTAGGGGGGCCAAAATTTTTTCAAGGGACGGCAGAGCCACCCTGGGCCCCCTCTTCGCTACGGACCGGTAGAACCATCACCAAGCGCCTAATACCGGCTTTGCTTATATGTTTTTCGGTTGATTTTAATTGGATTCCGACTACGTATAAAACAAGAATAGAATATGCTCGTCGAACAGACAAATTCATTCGCTTTTATATTTTTATTCGTGTATTGTTTTTTTAAACGTGGGTTTATAATTTTCAACGACTGATAAACAACGAAAACAAGGTATAATAATGCGATCTGTGTGCGAACGACGAACGCGTAGTCAGGTTGAGTTTTGAAGAATTCACCAGCGAAACGAACGCAAAGTTTGGAACAGACGTAAAGTTGATGTGTCCTAATTTAAAAGTTGGGCCCATGTATAGAAAACAGAGCCGAAACAGTAGTATAAGCATATTCCTAAGCCTAAGTCTAAGCCTAAGCCTAAGCGTATGGATGAGCCTATTCCTAAGCCTAAGCCTAAGCGTATGGATGAGCCTATTCCTAAGCCTAAGCCTAAGCAAATTAACTAGTCAAAACCTTAAACTGACTCTAATGTAGCCCCCCCGGAAAACGATCCGGCCCTGTTCTATACATGGGCCAAAAGTTGAGTTTCGTTTGGGCTCCAATGGTCGAGTTAGTGAGTAAGATCTCCCGGAGCCGATGTGATTTTGAGTGTTTAAACTATTAAGAAAACATTGTGAGCGAAGCGTTTGAGAAGCTCAATGAAATTTTAGTATCAAATTTATTTGCAACAGTCGCAAAACGTATCTTGATTAATTGATTCGGGGGTGTTATACACTGCAAAAAATGGAGAGTCAAATTGACTCTCTCGGAAATAGGCTTTTCCTGACTACACAAACTACATTCATTCAAAATACCACTCCGCCTGAGTCAAATTCTGCTCAATTTGACTCTGACGGAGTGGAATTTTGACTCAGTTTGTGTAGTCAGGAAAAGCCTATTTCGGAGAGAGTCAATTTGACTCACCATTTCTTACAGTGTACCCCCAGAGCTCGTACACTGTAAATTCCAATGAGTTGATTAATCAATAATTCAGCTAGCGAGTTGGTTATTTCTGAATTAATATCAGTATACATTAACTTACTCTCAGTTGAGTTGATTCTCACTCTGAGTTGGGTCGAATCTGAGTGAGTTGATTAATTAACTTAGAATGAATTGAATCAACTCAAATACAGTGTATCTACACTCCTGTGTATGTGTATAGAAAGACATATACGATGTGTTTTATACTACATGCGACATTGGAACCGCGGCCCGTGGCTAAACGGTTCGATGCCCCTAAACCAAGAAGAATAGAGTTCATGTCCAATTACCAGGTGTACTGGTGAATCCAAAAGCTAACGTCGGTCACACCATCTTGCTCCCCAAAACGATTCAAAAGCAAAATTTTGTATTACGATTTAGTACAAAAATTGTGTTTGGTTTTTCGCTCGTTTGACTCGCAAGACGTTTTCATTATTTCATCCCTCCATGACTTCGTCATATTGTCAAAATTGCTGGTTCCGCCGACATAAAAACATTCCGGTTCAAATGGTTGTCGACAATTTTTATCTAAGGTTGCAGTCAATGGCAGATCCATGAGGGGCACCCCAGGCTAAACCCTACAAACATGGTTTAAATCAAAATATAGTATTAGGATTTAGCACTAAAATGACGTACGGTTACTAGCTTACTTCGCTTGCAAATTTTTCAATAAACTACTGGTTAATTTGAATATTTTGGCTTTACAAGCAAGGTTGAAAATTTTCCGGGAAGAGGGGCGGCAAAATTTTTCCAGGTGGGCTAAGCCCCCTTTGCCATCCTTGGCTACGACCTCGGTGAATATACTTTTTATGATCTAACTGGGCCTCCACATGGACTGTTTGATTCGCAAAATTTTCACCGCGGCACGGCTGGTGAAGGATACACCCCATTTTCCATCTGGATCTGCGGATCCACCAGTGGCCTTAACCTTCAATGTGGATTGAAGAATACACCAAGGCATATAAACGGCATAGAATCTTACAATTAAGTTATCCTTGGCATGCCTTCACGTTGCTAATTTGATTTTCAGCAAATTCTATTTTAGCGTATCTTAATAAATATAACAACAAAATATATTTTTATTTTATATATTTTTATACTATTATTCAAATATATCTATTTATCTACAATGCTAACTTGTTTGTGGCCCGATGCAATACATCACCAGACGGTAGTGACCTTGAATATATCAATTATACTAAAATCATAACAAATCTACACCCATTTTCCTGGTTACATTTGGACCGCGTTAACCCAACCGCTCTGTTGCCATATTACTCTACACATTTGCCTAAAGTCCAAGCTAACTATACTTCTGGCATATCATAAGCCAGTTTAATCTGCTCACATTCCTCAATTTAAATGTTACGTAGCTATTGCTTGCCGATTGTTAAATTTTGAAACTGTTTCAAATTTGAAACAAAAATTACTTTTCGGCTAATTGTACTCAAAACGCACGTGTTTGGATATCCGTTTGGCATCGTTCAAACTTTGTGACAAGTTTACTAGAATCAAGTTTGTGTTCAACTCAACCCGAGGGTGACCATTATGAACGTGTTACGTCGCAGAAGCAGCGGTACATCAAACGCTCATTCGTCAACCAAACCTCGGGCTCATTTCGATCCAAATCCTAACCTGTTGACGGATCGATGTTCAAATGCGATCGCTGGACACGATTGCGATAACAGCGGCACCGGATGCGGAAACGAAACCAAAAAGCGTAGTTTCGGTACGGCGAGCAGTGCTGGAACCGGATACGCGGGTAGTGGAAAACAATCACGACGCTCGAAATCGTCGTTCAAAGCGTTTTTCAACCGACTCAAACCTGGACACTCTGCTGGGTAAGTTAAGCGTTACACGAGGTGGGGCAGTAGCGGTAAAATCAGCTGCTAATGGTTGAACGGATCCCATCTTTCTCTGTCGTCAGTCCAATTAAGTACCCTGTTGTATAATGCCAAGCAAACATCAATCGGTTTATGCTGGTTTATTGTCAATAATTGCCGACCGAGTGTCTAAAAAGTTTTCCATGAAGCTAAAACTTTTCACGGTACACTTATGGGGTTTTTAGCGGCACAAATCATGGTCTATTTTTTAATTTTTCGAGTTTTAGCTTAAATTAATATCCGTTTTGGCATTATGTACTCTCTTAGATTTAATATCAACATCAAAAGTTTGCATTCATTTTTTAATCTCGAGTCAAACACAAACGTACTTACCAGTCTGTTTTCAAGTTCGAAAGGTTAGCAAAACAGCTTAAATTTGAAGGTAATTGTAACTCGTGTAGCTATGTAATTTTACTGTTATCACAAGCTTGTGAATGGTCAATGTTAGCGATGCAAACGATTGGTATACATGCAAAAATAGTAATATGGTGTACTCAAGTTATTGCACAAAATGCATTATTCACCTGGATTGCAAACTTTACTGTAAGATTTTACGTTTTTCTTATTTCTAAGCATGTTTTATGCTGTAATGATTCAAATCCATTTTGAGTCCCAATCAACAGGAGTCTGTTTCCCTAATTAGAGCCCGTTAATGGATCGAGTCTGTAAATCCTTAGAGTCCATAAATGAGACAATTGAAGAAGGTAGGCATACACTGTTTAAATATGTTGTAGACACTCGGGCAAACCCGCATAAACTTTATAAGTCCAGAAAATAATAACGAAAAATGCTTCGACGAAAGTCAGTCCTGCCCAAGAGAAAGAATATAAAATCGAAAAGTGTACGGTCAACTCGAATGGGGTGACTTAAAAATAAATATCAGTACATAACCGAATAACAATGGCACCACCTGGAGAACTGAAATAAAAGTCACTACAGTACGGTGTATATTTCACAATTTTTCAGCTGCTTTAATAAAATAAATTAAGATGGATATACAAGTAGCGGCGTACCGAGAAATTTCGATTGGTCCAGGCTGGCACAACAAAAAATAAGTAAAATGTTGGCTTTTACGATAAAATTGGCAATTACAGCCCACCGTTAGCGTAGCTCCATAACCAAGAACAGCTAGTAGATTTTAGAAAAAGCCATTAAAATAGAGGCCAGGGCAGAATAATATATAATAAGCAT
>JASANG010002954.1:0-237347 GCA_030248215.1 Enoplolaimus lenunculus
CGGAAACGGATATCTGGTTACACTCTGGTATTAATGTGCATTATTTTACTATGCATACACACATTGCGCTGTGTTGCTGAAAGTCAACTCTGTTTGAGAAGCGATTAATTTAGTTTCCTCTGTTCTGTTATTGTTTTTAATTAGCATAGTAAATTGTAACATGCTTCTTAGGTTTTATTGTGCTCGATTGAGCATGAATTGAGCAAAAAGAAGAATTTCCTTATTTTATATGTATTTTGTTTATGTTTGTGACAGCACGACAGGTTGACGTTTTTCGTCTTGTTTTATACTAAAACTTTTCAGCGGATTGAAACACTGTTTTGAGTATGGAAAAACTTTTCCGTTAGGTATATATGTCGCAGACCAATGTGCTATTTAATATAATTTATTAGCGTACTTAACTTGGTCAGTCTACTATTTTATATACTGTAGTGATCCGAATATCCACTAACGGACTCCTATTGGAGGAATTTTCAAAATTTCCCAGAAACTTAACGTAAAACCAAACAAGATGTCGCAGATATTGGTTTGACCACCATTTTTACTACCTAATTTTGCTACAAACTGAATAACAGGGAGGTACCCTCTGGAGAGACCAAATAAATATCAGTACCCCCATATTCGGGTCACTGCAGTATAAAAATAACCATTAAAACCAAAAATTTAACATTACATATATTTGTTAAAATTAAGAAATTAAACATTGTTTAACTAGAACATAATTCAACCTCACTTCAGGCTTCGGAAAAATTCGTTGATTTCCGGCTCCGGTGTTTTCACCTGCGGTTTCACCCAGGTATTTTGCGTTATCACCAAATTTCTGCCATTTTATACTCTCGACTTCTCCTGTTTCGGCGTCTATAGAACTTTGCTTCTAATTTATGCGCACTTATAGAACTGCGGTTTCCTTTCTCGACAAAAGCTTTTGAGCTGAACGTACGGAAATTTAATTCGTTAGATATAATTAATTCAGTTTTAGTCGCGTGGAGTGTGTGCATTGTGGGGCTGTGGGCTGTGCCGTGGACCGGTTTCTGCAAATGTAATTACCAAAACTGAATATATATGTCTTGAAATAAACGGATTAGAACATTATTTTAAATGGTTCAGTTTGTGTGGTGGGTCTGCTAAAATAAGAAGTATATCGAACATTATTTATGTATATGTTAGCAATAGTTGTTCCGTGTGTGTGTGCCCGGGGGGGAGGGGGTTATGGTATGATGTAAAATACGTCTTGAGCTATGGTCAATTTTTGACCGGGATTTTCCGGCACACGTAGATTGAAGCTGGACTAGAGCTTTTAAAGTTTAATGGTCAAAGATATCGGAATGTATGACTCAATATTGTTTTGTCCATTATATTGGTACGGTCTTTGTGTTATGGTAAGCTTAGCAATTGTTGACTCAGCAGGCAGTGTAACCAGAATTTAATTTTGAAATATGGGATGGCCCAGTTGTAGCCTGGCAGAATTTTTGATATTTAGGAACTAATTTGTATCAAAACTTGTCAAAGGGAACGTCTCAGTTTCGCTTTGTATACGTCCCTTTGGCAGATTATGTTTACATATGTGTGTATATAATATATGTATGTATATATTATATATTTAGATATATAATGGTATAAGGTTCCTTTAAAGAAAGCTTATAGTTAATTGGTTTCATGAAAAAATAATGACTGTCAATGTTGTGTTTTGTGTGGATGTTAGAAACGGTTTTAGTATCTGATGGCGAATTTGGGTCTATTTTGTAACGACTAATATGTTCCCTAAAAAGGGTTGTGGTAGGCGTTTAGGTCTTCTATGGATTGTGGTTCGGGTGATGCTTAATTAACCAGCGGTTTCTGAATTGGCATGGGCAGTTGAAATAAATGTTTAGTTGAGTTCGTTGTAGTATGCTGGTACGAGATGCTGCTAGAATTTTGCATCAGGCGGATTTTGTTCGAGTTTATTTGCCGTTTCCGGTAAATTTTCCAAATTCCGGTTCCGCTGAATTGTAATTCCGGTTGCACCGTGCCCAGGGGTCACCTGTACACCACATACATACGTGCTTAGTTAACTTTCAGCTTATATATACCTATCTATCATTGATTCATATCATTGCAAATTATGGCTGTTATTATTTGTTAGATATCGAACTAAATGATATTATTGCAATTGCTATTTGTGCGCGGTATCGTTGATTTGCTGCGTTGAAAATTGGAACGTTTAAATCGAATAGGCATTCAAATGCAATTTTTGGTGCTGGCAAACGGTTTCTGACACGGTCTGTTTCGCTTTGCTGTGATCCGCGCTCAGATTTGTGGATAAGTGTTGCGATTTGGGGTAAGTTGTTGTTTTTACGTTTCAGTGAAAAACTTTTTTTTTGTCAAAGTCATAGTTATCGAAGAAATTTTGTTTTTTTTTCTTAATATTTACGCTTATCTGGTCGGTTATGCGAAATCGTCGCGTGCCCTCCATTGCTTTGTATTTTTGGCTCAGTCTTGGCATTTTGAGCTGGTTATGGGTTACTTGAATACCAATTATTAGGTATACTCTAAATTTACATAATTGCTTTTGTGTAGAATTACGCATGTCCGTAGTTAGATTTGGATAGTAATGAATCTACGAGGATTCGTCGCCCGGTAAGTAACGCGTAACCTGAATATTTCACCATCTCCAATAACTGGTCACTCCGACATCTGTTATATATACCGGGCAACCTGTCGGCCACGACATCTTGTTGGTCAAACCCACCTAAGACTGCCTAAGCTTTACGAAAAAGTGTCGGCTCGACGAGTATTTGGGGGTCAGCGAAATGCCGTAGTACGTACGTACCACTATACTGTGTTAGATACCATGGTTTGGTTAATATACGTATGTATGTGGTGTATACCTACAGCTTGTTTACGTATATATGTATGTACATATGTATATGTATTTAAAATCTTTTCGTCTGTCGCGTTATGACGCTTCTCGGTTCCGGAAGCTGTCGATCAAGTTGTTCCAGTTCCTGTTCAGTTGTTATTTTTAGCCAACGGCGGTTAATACGTATATATGTATACAGCTGACAATTATTTAAAATCAGAATTTAAGCACGTTTGATTCAAAGTATTTAAACCTATTTGCTGACGGTATATATATAGGAGACCAGCTGTTAGCTGCGGTTTTTCGCACCGAGACTATTCGCAACTTTTCAGCCGGGCTGGAGTAGGTACGTATAATTTGTTGAGCTTACTAAGTATCTGTTACTGATTAGTGGTAATCTAGTCTAGTCATTCATTTTGTTTGATATAGAGATCAATACTTTAGCTGTTTTGACTGCGAAATTACAGCGGTTTAAAAATTATTTCGGCGAATTTGGGTTTTTTCCCTTGCCGCACTTATATATTGCATAGATACCCAAGTGTTGAGTTTGGAATGTGCAAATATGAGTTGGATGCCGGTTGCTTTGATTTCCTTCCTGCAAGTGTTGATGGCCAGTCGTTTAACAAGAGTATGCAACTACTGGATACATTATTCTGTGTAGAAATGAATGCATCTGGCGCACGTTGCGTTTTTTGGGCTGTTTGTCGTTTATGGCAGCCCGGATGGTAAACGTTGCATGTTTGTTCAGTTTGCTTCGGTGAGTAAATTCACACCGATAGTCTTATAATATTACTTTCAACGATGCACGGAATGTCTTCCCCCCTCGCTCCAAAATTGTGATGAGACAAAAATGTAACGCGTGCTGATGTGTTTTGTACTACTCGAAATTAGACAAGTTGTATATTGTTGTTTAAATGTATTACGTATGCACTCATTGTTATAGCAGGGGGGTGTGACCAGGGTGCGACCGGATATTAATTGACTGGATAAAGGAACCGGATGCGAATATTGAATCGGATATCCGGTCGCACCTTGGGTGTGACGTGGGCATCCGCAACATTTGGTATAGGTAGGTACTTTTGCTAGCTGGCTGTGTTTGAGTAGCTCACAGTGGGGAAGTTTGGGGCTAAATATATATTCGTGAGATGGTTTTTCGGTTGAATTTAAAGCATTGGCTTTATAAGGTTATTAATCGTGAAGAACGTATATATGTGTATATACTTCTAACGGAAAGTAAACATCCGTGTTCTAAAATTTATTTGAATGTCATTTACTTGAAAACAGCACTTACCTCAATATATGTTGTGACGCTTAAGCCCCATTCACACGTGCAAGTTTTTGCAGCGAGAACTCGCAGCTGCAACTTGCACGAAATACTTGCCGCTGTAAATATTTTCATAGAAACATTCCGATTGACCAATCAAACTGCAGATGCCAAAAAAAATTCAAGCGACGTCCAAGTGCATTCAAGTGTATGAATTAAATTAAACAGCATGAATTCCATGTGAATAATTTGCACCTGCAAGACCTTTAAAGCTGCTTTGTTTTTTGCTGCAAGAACTTGTACATATAAATAGAGTTTTAGTATTTTTTATCGGACGTGATAATAATTATTTAACACAGTGACAGAAATTACCTATGGTGACCGTGATCGTTCGCGTTGCTGGTTTGCCTATTGTACTAATAATACGTATTGGTATTTGTGCTGAATTGCCGCTGTTTGCTTTAGTTGATGCAATTTGAACTAAAGTTTTATACCTAAAAAGCAACGAACCTAAAACCTATTGCGTTTAGACTTTAAAGTTATATTTTACATAAAATATTTATGAAACGGTAAGATGTGTTTTTCGGTTAGCCTGTGTTTTACTGTGTCTTATCTGCTTAAGTTGTGCCGTTGCGGTTTTTAGCTGAGACACAATGCTGAACTGAATACTAATAATTTTATATGACATTGCTTACTTGACTATTATATACGTATTCGTGTACGTATGTACAAAAACATAGAAAGAATAGTGTAGTCGGGTCGTTGTTAAAGTGTTAAAAATGCATCAGCGTGAGATGTTAAGCTTTGTCATGTAAACACTTTGGATACTTTTTAGTCTGCGGAAGGAAGATTGTTCGATACGTTCTGATATTTGAATGCCATCTGGCCTCTGGTATTAGATTTTGCATTCATTATCCGGCTCCGGGTTGATGTTAGATTACATATCCGGCTCCGGCTTCGGGCTAATGTTAGGTTATCCGGCAGAAAATTGCAGATTCCGAGTATTCTCTGTAGCCACAAGCCAGCTATGTGTTTGAATGCTTTTTTTACTCGTGAGGTTTCATTTACGTAGTTAGCTTAGAGAGCGGTGTTTGCAAAAGCACTGCGTTGACGGTGGTTTACAACTTTTTAATGGTTGAAGTTTTGCCGACAAAGCTGTAAAATGTGATGGTCGTAAAAGTTGCTATATTCGTGTTCCGGTTGGAACCATTGTACCATGACGATCGCGAATTTGGATTAGTGTTAGCGGCGGCTGACCGTGGCAGGAACGTAAGATGTACAGTTCTGGTATATATAGGTTTTCAAGTGCAAGCTAGTTGCTTGGACACGTATACGTAGCCTTTGTATTACAGCGGACCATACGTACGTGTGTACCCAGCTTAGACGGCGTCGGCATTGGCCGGATATGCTTGTATACTTGATGTCCTAGTGTTGAATCTCGCCATACTTTAGCCGCTGCGTGTTGGCTGTTACTGTGATCAAGAACAGACGGTAAAGACATCCCCCTGATCATTTTGCACTCGAATTTGAATTTTTGAAAAGTTGTATTTTTTATTTCTCTTGGGCTGAAAGTAATTTTGGTCAAAAAGTTACACAAACTATAAGTGATTCGGTGCAGCTTGCAGAGCTGAGTTCAGTGGTTTTAATTTTTTTGCAATCAGTGGTTAGCTAGCGAGTTATGATCAAGTAACTGATTTTTTTGCCGTGCAAAATCGCTGGCGTGGCGCCAAATCAGTTCTTTGACCATAATTCGTTAGCCAGTCATATGGTTACAGAACATTTCACATCATTAGTCTGATATGTTTAAGCTGCGTCGAATGATGTATAATTTCCGGTTCCGGTAATTAAATTTTGGTAGTGTGGAAATTATTGTTTATCTAAAAATCACGATAAAATAAAAAAATTTCTTTTTAACATAGTATACAAAACCTTGACAGTCGCCAAAAATAAAGCATCGAACGTAGATTTCGCTTTCTGTGGATAATGAAAATTTAAAATACACCGTAGTAAGTAAATACCTTTTTTCAGCTAAGGTTATTTCACCGATAATATAGCAAAATGAAATTAAAATGACTTTTTCGGTGGCATGTATTTTTCAGTTTCCGGTTCCGGTAAAATTTTTTCAAATTTCTGTTCTGCTAAATTGTAATTTCGGTTGCAGCCTCCTGATACATACGTACATACTTTATTAAGCATTAATGTATGTAAGCTAACCATTGCTGTTGTGATGCGGCTTAAATGTCGCCATTAGCGAACCGATTATTAGTTTAGTGAAATTTAAATGGTGAAGTATTTAGACGTGGTTGTGGTCGTTTACGTTTACATTTAATCGGGCCCGTAGCCAAGGGTGAGGCCAGGGGGGCTGAGCCCGCCTTGGAAAATTTTGGGTCCCCCTATAAAGTTTTCAAGCTTGCTTGTAACTCATTGAAAACCATTGAATGCCGCTCCTGAAAAGTTTTTAGCCCCATCGCCCTAGGACGATGAGCTAGCAGCGGCCTGAGTTTAGTTTTGAAATGATTACAGGAAGGAAGATCATGTTTCTAGCTGTGAGGTTGTTGTTGTTGTTGACACGAAAGATAAGCTGTTTGTTTGGCGTATTTGTGAATAGAAAGTTTGGCAAGCGTATATGAACAAGCGTAGATAATACGATACCCATTTAAATTTGGTGTAATGAAGGGTATGTAAATGCGAATCGGCCTTAGAGCTTATTATTATGGACTTTTATAGTAGGGCTTCAACTGGAATAAAATTTGTAGGAACTAGGACCGGAGCCGGCCGGGGTTTGAACTTTTCTTGAAAACGAAACCGGAATTTGTATTTTATCAGTAAACTTTTGCTTACGTACGCACAGAACGAGTTTGAGTTTCAAATATGCATGCATATATGGTAACTTTGTGTAGGAGTTGCAGTGGGATAGGATATCAAAGGAGTCGTATTGGGACTACATTTATTGAGCGAAGCTCGAACACACGTAAGCAATTAAGATAATATGCAAATTAGTTATTGAGCAAAGCGAAACTCCGAGCGAAGCTCGGAGTTTCGCGAAGCGTTTTATGTTTTGTACTTGGGGGTCGAAAGGTGGATGTCCGTCCGTCCGTCTGTCCGTCCGAAAAGAATCTCAGGAACGGCTGAACCGATTTTGATAAACTTTTTTTGTTTGAAAGCCAATTATCCTGGAATGTTAACCTCGCATTGGGGTTTTAAAATTTTAAGCCGTTTATTAGCTACAGGCTAATTTGCATAATTAATTAAGCCTAAATTAGGACTTTCCACAATATTTACTGATTATTATAGTTATAAGCAATATAATTTTAGCATTAAAGGGTTTTTGGGTGCGAGGAATCTGCGTAGACTGTTTACAACCTCCAAAACCGATAATTGAGCAGTTAGCTAATAGATAATTTGCATATTAGCATAGTTTATAAGCCTAAATTAGGACTTTTTACAATATTTCACTAATTATTAAGGTTAAAAGCAATATAATTTCAGCACTAAAGGGTTTTTTGGTGCGAGGAATTTGTATAAATAGTTTACAAACATCCAAAACCGATAATTGAATAGTTAGCTAATAGGTAATTTGCATATTAGCTTAATTGACAAGACAAAACTAGGACTTTTTAAATTATTCCAAAAATTATAGAGTGGCTGAAGGGTTTTTAGGTGCGATGAATCTGAGGAAATTGCTTACAAACCTCCAAAACCGATAAATGAATAGTCTCGTATAACCGTAATATTACATTGCGAGCGAATACGTACGTTGAGATTAGTTTGCTCGAGTTAAATGAGTTTAGTAGTTTTTAATGGACGTATTGTATGTAGTACGTACACCCTGAATTGGTTTAGTCTCAGATCTTTGCCGAACGCGTTGAATGCCGCCCGGGTTTGAGTATCTCAATTATACATAAAGTATATTTACGGTTGTTTTTTGTCTTCGGTTAGCTGCCAGCTAAAATTTGGCTTTGTTGGTTCATTGAAGACGAAACGACCAAGGTGAACCAGATGGATTAGCAGTCAAAAATTGGGATTTGTGGACACGGTTCAATGGTATAAAATGATGGTTCATTAGGCAGTGGATTTATGAATGTTGATGTTTTTGTGTTTGTGTATATTATGTTGTTGTTTTGTACCTTAATATATATTAATGACCCCACTTTGTACGAGGTTAAGCCGTCAAGGGTGGGTAGTTGAGTTGGTACCGCGTCAGGGCAAAGGTGTTTTGTTGGGTACGTAGGTAACTGTGCCATTATTGCTGTTTTGTATCATTAAGATTGGAGTACGTAGCTTGATTTTAGCTTTTAAATTATGCGTTCTTTAATCGTGTTCGCGTCGAAAAGACACGCATTTGCTGTACAGTGGAATTTTGAATTGGTTCAAATTAAGAAGTGTTTTGAATTTAAATTAAGTTAATTTGGTAAAACGTAAATTTGCTCGTTAATTAAATTGAGACAGCCATCGACTCGCGGAGTATTTGATTTTGGAGGGCCTCAGAGTTCAGGTATGAGCATTTTTTTGCTTTTCTATAACTACCGGGTTCAATTAGCTAAAGAAAAATTAACATCAGCTGATGATGCTATTAGATCCAACTCTGATGGGATTCTGCAGTGAAGCCTTGTTTGTGATGATGAGTTGGTAAAAGCTGAAGCGACCGCTCGATCTTGCATGGGTCGCCACTCCCCGGTTGATGACCACAACTTCGTTGCGACTCAGCGAATGTTGGGTATTTTTAGTTGGGGTATAGTTATATTTTCCGATAGATTTCAAGGTGTTGGTGGTAAAGCTTTAGGTGTAATTTGGGTTTATAGTGCGTACTGATAAGGGAAATTATATTGAAAATAATTGCTGGATTGATAAGATTTTTGTTTATCACATTGCAGTTACATAAGAGTTGCGCTACCCTCACCTCACGCCGCCGGACGCCGGCGCGCGGCGCTGTCAAGTTTTTTAGTAAAAATCATCGAACGACGACGTCCGGCTTTAGTAAAGTATAGCGCAACCCTAAGTTTCAAGTCCTGTATTAAGAGCGAGTATTCTCAAATGTGTGTAGTACCTATTGATAGTTGCTGATAGGTTTTGGGAATGGTGAAGTATGAAATTCAGCACAGTTATTGCATTCGATTTAGTCTAGTTTTGTGCAAACTTTGAGATTTGCAATTGCAGCAGTTTGTTATAATTTGAAAAACTATTACTGATACGTGTAGGGTGCAATCGGAATTGCGATTCCGATTAGAATTCCGATTCAAAACGGGTTCTGATTCCGATTCCGATACCGATTGCGCAATCAATCGGAATCGGAATCGGAATTTCCACATTTTAATTTTTAGGCCTACGTGTTATGATATGTTGTATAAAAATTCTGCATAGTTTATGTATTAAATTGTTTTCGATAAGTTAACTTATCAATAATTGATTGTAGTTTAGCTTTACAGATCCAAAAAATAATTGCCAATTTGTTCATGCGACGTTTTTGTGAATTGTTGCCAGCCAACAGACACCCTAAATCAATATACTTGTTAATACAAATTATCCGTATAGGCATAGGCACAACATTTGTAGTTCCGATTCCAAATGCGGTATAAATTTGCTGTTCCGATTCCGATTTCGATTCCGGTATAATCCAGTTCCGCTTTGCACCCTGGATAGGTGCGTGCTGTATGCATTTTGAGAATACGGGCCTAGATTTTCAGCCAGTTTATATACACCAACGTGTTGTATTTTAATTGCGTAATCGTTGAGATATTGCGCTTATGATGCGATTAGATCCAACTCTGATAGTTGTGGGATCAGTTCTTCAACTGTTGTGTTGAGAAATTTATGAAAGCTGAAGCGTATTTTGTTGCGGTTAAGTTTAAACCATTACAAGCATAATAACGCGAGCCAGGGTTTAATTGGAGCTTCGGTGGTTCAAAATTTGATCAAGGAAAGCTAAATTCGGTTTCGATTCACCAAGAATATTGACAAATTTATCTGTTGCACATCTGGCACAATGGCAGATATATATATATATATATATATATATATATATAAATATATAAATTATATATATAATATATATTATATATATATAAATTGAAATTACCATAATCTATGTTGACGTTGATTAATAACTAGCTCACGTGTTTAATTTTTCTGGGGTTTTGGTGTGGAAATTAAACAGTTGATATCTAAGTTTCATGCGGATCCGCGTCCGAGCGTTTTGGTTATACAGGGTATATTCGCCAAAAAATTCCATGTCCGGGTATTTATTTTTAATAAATGTTGCAACTTATACCGTACGTATATTTGTTGGCCATAGCTATTTTTGAGACATTGCGCTAATGATGCGATTAAATCCAACTCTGATAGTTGGGGCGATAGTTGCTCAACTGTTGTGTTGAAACTAGTGAAAGCTGAAGCAAATGTCCATTTTCTAATCCGTTTTTAGCATTTGAACTTTTGGCAGGGTGCAACCGGAATTCCGTTCCGGCTTCGGCATTTTTCACCTTCCGGTTCCGGTATATATTTAGTGGAATTAAAAATTCCGGTAATAAAATTTGGTCGGTGGAAATTAAGATGTTTTGCTAAAAAATGACGATAAAAATTAAATATATTTTATTAGTATAGTACGTATATAAACCTTGACATTCGCCGAAAATTCGCCATCGGACGTAGATTTGGCTTCCGTGGATTATGAAAATCTAAAATACAGCAGATAAAGTGAATACCTATCTCCAACTAAGGGTTATTTCACCAATAATATTGCAAAACAGAAAATTAAAATGAATTCTTCGGTGGCATGTATTTTTCAATTTTCCGGTTCCGGGTAAATTGTAATTCCGGTTGCATCCTTACTGTTGTAATACTACGGCAGAGGTGAAGTGAAAATTGATACACTTATCGCAACTATGTATATACCTAAATATAATACTTAAAATACCTGTATATGATGTTCATTTATGTTTGGGTCCTTGTGACTGGACTGGAGCACTAAAACTCGGCCATGATCGCTGACTAGAAAAACAATTACATAACTAAGATTTTTCATTTTGTTGAATGGTGCGAGGGCGAAATGGCGAGTCCGGCTGCTGTTGGATCCTTATTTTCTTCGAACAAAATGTTGATATATTAGCGTGGACTGTGGATATTTAATTGTGTTAATGTTACAGCGTTGACAACGGTTGCAAAATCTGTTTTGTTTGTCAACATTTTCTCGCAGCGATCAATAATTGAGAATATAGCAGTTGTTAGGTCAAAAATTAGCTTATATTCTTAATGGGTTGGTGTGGTATGGTGCGCATTATTATGAGTTGCGCTATACTTGTCGTTCGACGCCGTCCATTAGGGTACGTGAGTATTTCGACGGTGACGGACGGCGTCGCAACGGATGACCGGGCGGCGTCGTACGGGTGACCGGACGGCGTTGTACGGGTGACCGGACGGCGTCGTACGGGTGACCGGACGGCGTCGGATGTGATCAAAAATGTAGCGCCACCGTTTATGGTTGCGCTATACTTTAGCCGGCGCGCCAGACGGCACTGCAAGTAAGAAATTGTTGGTAGAAACTTTTCTATACAGTGCCATAGGTGCAATTCATGTGCGTTACCATACGATACCGGACGTTAGATGACTTTAAAATAGCCCCAAAAAGTATAGCGTCACCCAAAGAAATGCTTGAAAACGGATTTCGACATTGGAATGATTAATTTAATTTAGTGACAACCAGGGTGCAACCGGAATTGCGATTCCGATTACAATTCCGATTCAAAACGAGTTCCGATTTCGATTCCGATTCTTATTGCACAGTCAATCGGAATCGGAATTGTGTAATTTTAATTTTAATCTTACTTGTTGTGATACATTTCATAAAAAATTTTGTATCATTTATCTATCAAATTGCTTTCGATGACATAACTTATCAATAATTGATTGTTGTTGTTAAAAAATTTTTGCCAGCCAACAGACACATTAAATCAATATTATATTTGTCGATTCAAATTATCCGTACAGTCAAAAATGTTCTAGTTCCGATTCCGATTACAATTCCGGTGTAGATTTGCTGTTCCGATTCCGATTCCGGTATAATCCAGGTCCGATTTGCACCCTGGTGACAAGAGGTAAAAAGAATATAACGCGTAACGCGGAGGGGTTAATTAGAACTTTGTTTATGTTGCCTGACTGTTTACCGCGGACGTTGTGTATTTTTTCGCGTTTTTGGAAACAATTACCATCAAAGCAGCATATTAAGTCACTTACGGTTGACATGGATGAGGATAAGGTACGTATGTATATGTTTGTTGTTGTTATGTAAGCTGTTTGTTTTATAAATGGGTTGGCTGGCACGTTTGTACACTTATTCGCGAATTGCGTGCAACCCAGCTTGCAGTCCACGCTGTGCCGTGTGTGGTTTCAAGCATAAATCGTTGTACCGCCGATAAACTGTCAGGTAAACCAAAGCGGTTTGCTTCAAAGGAACTTGTAAGCTAGTTGTCGGGTCACGGAAACAATGTAACACCGTTCGATTCAACGTTTCAAGTTGACTGGCATAGTATCTAAAGTGCAAAAGGTTCTGATTAATAATATTTCCGTATCAAAAGGGGTTCTAGGGTGTGTTTTCTAATTGTGGTTACTTGACAGTCGTAATCCTGCTTGATTCCGCTTTTCTCAGTAAAGCAAACTGTGTTAGCTAGCCAATAAGTGGCAATTACTTAGCCAATCAGAAAAAGGTATTTGCATGAGCCAATCGTATTTGAGTACGTCATTAAGGTAGTAATCAGTCACAAGGCGTATACACTTGTTGTATAAAAACAATTACGCCGTATGCCGAGCCCAAGAGTTAGTTACGCCCTAAGCTAGTGCAATTCAGAACTGGGCTGTGAGCACGAAACGTTGTGATAAACTTAAATTCCATAAAAAAAATTTCAAAGTCAGATCGTTTTGATGCAGGTGCACACTGAAGGACGACTGAACTTAAGAGCTCGATGGGTTTAAGTGAGTTCATCGAACGGAGAAAGTTGTTGTTTAATATAGTTTGGTTTCAGGTCTGCTATCGTATTCCGTTGTCGCATACATACGATTCAAGTCTTGGCGAACGCGCTTTTGCTGTTGACAAACCAACTCGGTCTACTGAAGATACTGGCGTTTCCTGTACAGAGACTCGTGGTCTAGGCTCTGCTGTGAATTGTGATATTGCAATGCCAACCGCATCGTGCCATCATTCATCGTCATCGGCTGTGTCGACGCCGACCCGATCGACCCCGGTGTATCGGACGGCTAGTGGCCGGCCTAGTGTGGAGCTGCAAAGGCGGAGCAATAACTTTCGCGGCGTTCGTATTTCGAAGTTTCGCCACGTGTACGGGATTGGATCGCGAAAGGTGAGCGAAGTGTCGTGCATTTGAATATTTTATTCGGACCTATCACGCAGGGACACATAAAATAATATAGTGTAAGCGCAGTATGTATAATTACCATTATCCTGTGATGAGGACGAGTGTGTGTGTACTCAGTTCAATGATTTTAGGACCAATGCTATGAAGGTATTCGTATATCGGGATCTGCTCACGATGCACAGTATTGCGCTGTTAATCCGAAATTTATCGCCGTGGTTCTCGAAGTAGCGGGCGGCGGTGCGTTTCAAGTCATTCCAATTAATGCGGTATGTTTACAGGTTTAGCGTTTTGATGGAAATGTATCCGGGTTATTTTATGGCAGCTGTTAGATCGGCAGCGTGATATTGGTTATTTTTGGTAGCATTGCATTTTTGAGAATCAAATTGTGCAGGTTGTACACTTTTCGCCAGGTTTACGTTTGGGATTACGAACAGGTTTGCATAGTGGTTAAGCCTAGCCTAAGCCGTCGCATAAGCCTACTCCTTAACCTTATGCTTAAATGTGGGGCGTGGGAAGGTAGTAGGCATTAGGCGGTCGCTTAGGTTTAGCGTTACGTTTAGATAAACGTTTAGGCTTAGACTTGGTCTTAGATTTAGATTTTTTACGCTTGGTTTTCGCAATCTGTTTATGAAAAAATATGTTGTAGAAAATTATTTTAGTGAAATTTTGTGAGTAGTTTCATAGAATTTTTTCAGGTTGGTCGTGTTGACTATTCAAACGGACGCGTCAGTGGTCACAATGGTCCAGTAACCGATTTGAAATGGAATCCGTTTAACGACAACATTATTGCATCATCGTCGGATGATTGTACGGTAAGCCGAAATACTGGTTTGTTTTGTTTTGACTGTAGTGAGTGGCAAGCAGGGTTTCAACAGGAACTAAGTTCTACCGGAACATGAACAGAAACTGAATTTCTTTGCAGGAACCTAAACATGAACAGAAACCGGAATATGAAATAACTTAAATCACCGAATTACTGTTGGACTTCTAACAAAACTTGCAAAAATAGCTGATTTACCGAATTTTCAGCTGTTTCATCTGCATCGATTGCGAAAACACATTAAAAACAATTTATTTACGAAACTGAACTAATTGCCAAATTCTCATTTCGAAATCACAATTTTTCAAACGCGAAGTTTTCAATATTTAAACGATTATGAATAATTTGCCACAAAACCGCAAAAATTAAGTTTCCTACGTGTTTGAATGCAGGAAATGGAACAAAAACAGAAATTGAATTTTTGCAGCAATTCTGGCTGGAATATGAATTCCGGCGGAACCCTGTTGGCTAGGTTTCAGCAGTGATACAATTTAGATTGAACAAGAATTTAAAGCAGTGATCGCGGCCACAGCCAAGATTTTTGAAAGGGGGTTACGTTTTATAAATATTTCGAATGAGGTTTTCTCTTGTGTTAGCAACTAAAACCGTGTCTAAAAACCCTTGTACGCAAATCCCAAAGAGGGTGTTTGACACCGGAATCCCCTTCCCCAGCTACGCCCTTGGCCGTGATCCAATTTTCGCGGAAGTAGTTAAATGGTGTGTTTTGTCTAAAAGTCTTATTGTAGTCTACGTAGGAGAATAAATGTTGTTTTATGTTTTGGTATCTAAATTGTTAAAACTATTGTGACTAAAACTATTATAATTAAATATTGTTGACTGGCTGTTGCGTTTAAGGGATATTTCAGATTAAACTTTGGCATATTCCTGACGGTGGGGTCACGCCACAACTAACTGAATGGCTTGCAGAGTTCACGGGGCATACGCGTCGAATTGCTTGTGTTGAGTGGCACCCGACTGCGGATAATATTCTCGCAAGTGCCGGATACGATCATAGGGTATATATGGATTACAATTGTTCGTTAGTTGTTTCAGTGTTTGTGTTCTGGTTTTAAAAACAAGAACGAGCGATATAGTAAAAGACGCAGTTATGGTTGTTATAAGAAAGGTACTGATCGTCATGTCTTTGTTTTTTCTTTAGAATGTCTGGGTTGAATATTTATTACGTTTGCTTGTTATTTTCAGGTGTTAATTTGGAACGTTTCAACTGGCGATTGCGTTAGTGATCTTGATCAACACGACGACGCTGTGTACTCAATCAGTTTTAATCGACTTGGCAATATGATTGCATCGACTTCAAAAGATCGTTACTTACGCGTGATGGATCCGAGAAGTGGTGAAACTTTACAGGTAAGCGATGTGCGGTTGGGATTGGAGGGATATTTCATGGTAGCAATGCAAGGGGTACCTTTACAATCTTATGGATAGTTGGGCTGAGGAACTTTGTTGGAAAGCTATTGCAGCGTTCTGTTCTAGTTCCATTCTTAACGCTATTCTTTTTGTGTACTTATTTCTGTAATTTTTTTCAGGAGGGCGTATGTCATCAAGGTGCCAAAGCGTCTAAAGTTGTGTTTATTGGCAAACTACAGAAACTGCTTACAACTGGTTTTAGTCGTAGTAGCTATCGACAGATTGCATTATGGAATCAGGTAAGATGTAGATTTCATGTAAAACACTTTGATGGCTTCAGTTATTGACAGTTGCACAGTCATAACTCAATTTAAGCTTTGACTTAATCGGCGTAGGATTTTAGTCTGAAAATGACTTGAGGTTTCATGTTAAATATTTGGTCAAATCAAGTAAATTCAGAACAGTCAAAACAACTTTGTCAATGAAGTGACCTGAAAGTTAATTGTAGTACGGGTTTCAGAAGTCGTTAAGTATTTGTCGTATCGAAGTCTCTACTGCAAACACACTGCCTTGGGTCAAAGTTGCAAAACGTCTGTAAAAATTCAGCTTAAATTAGTATCTGAGTAAATTCGCGCTTCTGCAACCCAACAGGCTTTGTCTTCAGTGTGTATTTCTGTTAATAGTTTTGGAAAGGCGCATGTTGTTTGTTGTTTGTAGAATAACCTCTCGGCACCTTTAACTACCATTGAAGTCGACTATTCCGCCGGCGTTTTATTCCCGTTCTGCGATCCAGACACAAATTTGGTGTTTGTGGCAGGAAAGGTGAGCAGGTGGTGTTGGTTTCACAGATTGATTTTAATTTCGTTCCACTTCATGGGAGCCGTCAGAATATTTGTAGTTAAGGAATTTTTTACTTTAGATTCCTACCTGCATAAAAATTTGTTAGGTAAACAAGGGGCAACGGCACCCATTGTGGTTGGCACCGGTGGGTATGGGGAGTTCGTAGCCGTAAATAACCAACGATAATGTGAGCAAACATATTTGCTCATGGAGCGGGCGCAGGTGGCTTTTACGTTACCCCACCTCTTTGAGAAGCCATTCGTATGTATACTTACCTGAAGTGGCCCAAAGTTTGTTGTAATTATGCAGGGCGACGGCAACATACGTTACTACGAAATCAGCAACGAACGCCCGTTCATACATTATTTGAGCGAGTATCGAACTGCAGCGCCTCAGCGTGGATTTGGCGTCCTGCCAAAACGTGCACTACGCGTACGGCAGTGCGAAATATATCGTATGTACAAGTTGCATACAACGCAGTTGTTGGTTGAACCGATTTCGTTTGTTGCTCCTCGGAAGGTAAGCTAACGGCGGCTCTTAAAATAGAATTGGCTTATTGTTTGAATGGCCTGTGTTATTTATAGAGGTCTGTCTATTGGAAGGCACTGAAACAGGAGCACTTAGAGAATGAGAGGCTTGCACTAGGATTAGGAGTAAGATTACTATTATGATTAGGCGTATATTTAAGCTTACGTTTAGGATTAAATTTATTATTTGATTAGGTTATGGCGTTGATTTAATGGGCAGGTTCTCATTATTTGTGCCATTTTAATTTTCGCTGAATAATGCAGTCTTCGCCTGGCAGTAATTAACACATACTGGTTGGTGACCTATTCTTACCCAACCCTCTGTTGCAGTGATGTAGTTTGGTTTAAAGCCGTATACATAGTCGATGACGTGATGTGTTGAAATTTGATCTATAAGTTAAATTGTAAGTCAGTTATCATCGATAAA
The DNA here is from genome assembly GCA_030248215.1 of Enoplolaimus lenunculus. NCBI lineage: Eukaryota > Metazoa > Nematoda > Enoplea > Enoplida > Thoracostomopsidae > Enoplolaimus > Enoplolaimus lenunculus. Next base: position 17,448 of record JASANG010002954.1, read on the forward strand.
ATTTTACTTTGGTGTTGTTAATTTTTTTAAAAATTTTCAATGTTTTTTCAGTCGGAAGTATTTCAAGTTGACCTGTATCCGGAAACGGCAAGCCCTACGCCAGCGTTGAGTGCTAAAGAATGGATTATGGGCATCGATCGCGAGCCTGTGCTGATGTCATTAAGGGTATGTTGTAATGATTTAATCAACATTAATTGTGTCATCAAGTTGGGTTTTGTATGTAATGATAGCACAATATTTAATATATCCAGTTTGGAAAATCGGTTGTGTGATAACCGGGACGACCAGTAATATCCTGCAGCTCCTTGGTGAACGGTATTGTATTTTAATGGTATTTATGCTAGTTTGACTCTCGTGTAATTTGATTCGTCAAGACTGTTAACAATGTTATTGTGGGGCCCATGTCAAGAATAGGGGCCTGATAGGGTTAGGTTTAGGTATTCGTTAGATTCAGGCTTATTTGTAGTAGACATGTCCGTATAATAGTTAACTTGGGCCTTATATTGTTTATTTCAGTCTTCTATTGCACCTTCACTGCAAACTACTTGCAAACCGGTGCTGGTTGTGCGTGGAAATGCCAAATGCAACGCGGCATCTTCGCCTTCTGCCGCTGCGAATTTCACGGAGGCAACGTCGAACAGCAAAGATCAGAGTGCTGGTGTTAGCAGGGAACCAGGTCCTACTTCCCCCGGTTCTAATCTTACGCCGGGTGGGATTTTGGCGACCCCCAGTAATTCCGGCGGTGTCCGATTGATAACATCGGATCAAAATAACGATCGTAAGTTTCGATTTTTGGCACAGGTCACACGGCCGGACTATCGTGATCTCAGTTTGCGCGACGATTCGTGGGCGATTTTGCGAGAGCAGGCAATTTTGCAACAGTTACATCGCGGTGGAGGTCAAGCGGAACCGTTTAGGTGTGTAAAGACAGTATGGGTTCGGGTCATGAGTGTAGCCAGGAATTCATAAAGGAGGGTAACGTAACGTTATATATACTTGTGAAGGGCGTTTTACTTGCGTTTAATATAGAAACCGTGCTAAATTAAAGGGTGACGTATGCATTATAGATAATATGTTAATGCAATCTGCCACCGTCAGTTATGGGGTATACTTGCATTTGACCTACAATGCATTTGTTCTATAGATCCTTTGTGCACTTAACACTTATCGTACAGTGATTAATGTGAGTAAGATGCGAAATTTGAGACGGCAGGGAAAAAATAATCGACGCTTCGGATTTAGAACGCATTATTAGGATTCAAAAAATTCCTGTTGCCCGACCTTCTTTGCTACCCTTCTTAATCAAAGTTTCCTTAGTTTTCTTTTTAAGCCAGAACAAGTGAATTTTGTTAAAATTGAAAATAGATTTTAAATTATACAAGGCCCATTGCCAGTTCAACATGCTATGCTGCCAAAATATTTTACCGAGATTCATGGAGTTAACTTTGTAAGACTTACGAGCGGCGTTAAAAGACAATTTGGTCGTAGACAACCTGTTTAAACTACAACGACGAATTATTGTGAACGATAGTTTTATTGCAATGGTTACAGATTCCGACGTTCAAGAACAACACTTGACGGCACGTATCATCATATACGCCGGGACCCGGCCGCCAATGTTGCACCCTTAGTGCCCGGTTCCGTTTCGGCGTCAAGTGGTTGGGAAACGAGCCGAACCGAACCGGACAATATGCATTCGAGCCTGGTCGCAACTAACAGTAGCAGAGGTGTACCGTTTGCGCCGTTATTCGAGACTAAAGCATCGATTGCGACTCAAGAAGATCTCAGCAATGAAGCCAATGATGATGGTGACAACGACAATGATATCAACAACAGTAATAACAACAGCAAGGAGAATAGCAACAGCAACAACAGTAACAATGACAATAACGAAAACAAAAATAATAGTGACAGTAACAATAAAAATTATAACAGCAGTAACAATAATAATGAAAACAGTAAAACCAACAGCAACATTAAGAATACCAATAATGACAATAATAGACGTAATCATGAAAATATTGACAATAATATTCAAAATCCAGAAAACGCATGCAATAAAGAAAATTGTTCATTTGCCGGCCAAGTAGATGGTGGTGGCATTGAGCTCAACCAATCTCAAGTTGACATTGAATTGAATCGGTATTCGTTGAATAGTGCCGTTGAAATATCTGCATCCCAAGCTTTAGCGTCGAACGCACAATTCAGACATTCGACCCAGTTTGAGCAGAGCCAACGAATGTTTGATGCTGAAGCCGAGAGTGAAACTGGTGCGGTGATAGGTGATATCAGGTAAGTGTTTGGTGCATATTTTGAATTTTTTTAATTTTTGCCTTCAAGTTTTGGATTTTTAACTTTTATTACTTTTTCTACTGGTTGGGACTGAACGAATAACCGTGGGCATTTTTTTTATTATGAGTAAGGATGTATTTTGTGGAAATATTGCTAAAAAACTATGTGGTTGAAAAATTGTTTTGTTCGCAAAGGTAAATCTCTCAAAAACATTGCACGTCTGAGTAAAACCGAACGGCGCAATTATTTAAACACTTGTTATTTGTGCCGTATATGTCTGAATTGTATCTGGTAATACAATTAAAATCAGCCTGTTTTCGTTATAGTGTTGGCCATTCTGGAAACCGAACAAACACAGTTCTTAAGAATCATGGCGTCCAGGATGCAGCGAAACAAGTGGGTGGTGAAAAGGACTTCAAAGATACACAGCCATGCAATAATGAGCGAAAACCAACCATAAGTGATGAAAATAGTGCCAAAAGCTTCGAACAAAAACGAAATCAAGAACAGCAACCACAAGAACAGCGACCGGTGCCCGGTGACAAGCAGCAGAGTTTGATGGAGTGTGAGAGTAAGACTATTAAAATTTTAAATGTTTTAAAAATTTAATATTTGGAATAAGTGAGGACTAGGATTACTAGCAAGTTTTAGCTAAATACTTAGCTGATAGTTGTAATTTTGAAACATTTAAATACGACATAATTGGAAAAGGTCGTCCAGTGTTCATTGATTAATTTTAGGTATATGATTGGTTGGTTTAAATGTTTCTACATGTATGATTGTGTTGTCTTTGGCTTTAGTTTAGTTATGTCCTTACCGCCTGTCTGCTTTGTATTCTTTAGATTCTGCTGGAAGCACTGTAACGGTGCTAAATCATTCGAACACGGTTAGTGAAAACGCAAATGACTCACAAAAACGAGATAGCATTTACGGTTCCTCCGTAGGCTCAAAGCCGTCAGCTACAGACATTGAGATCGATGCCCTAACGTCCCTTACGGGATCAGAAGTAAAATTTCGATCAAACGCAGCTGAAATTCGAAATTCAAATGCTGCTGCTACTGCTTTGGGAAATCGTCATTCAACATGCTCACCGCTAGCGCGACGTAAGCAATTAGCGGTTGATGCGGACCTAGCTACCGCAGTTCAGTCGCGAGAAAAACGTACGAAAATTAGTGAAAGTAACACGAGCGATGCGAATGGATATCGGCTGAAATTGAGGTTAGTTGGGAGGATTTAAACTTGTAGATTTCGACGATGTAAGCGGTGAAATTTTTCTTAGTTTTACACGACTAGTTTGTAAGGAACCAAAAAGTGAAACAAAAATAATGATAAATACATTTTTGAATAGGGTCGCAAGTAAGTAGGGATCCGAATGAGCGCTTCTGCTAACATCTTTCTCCCTGCGACATAATAGACTCAAATCAAAAGGAAATTCAAGTAATGTATTTGTTTTTCACAGGGTTCATCTATAAATGTTATTTTTGAAAAACATGGTGGTATACATATTATTGTTTCTGGTGAGTATGTGAATTTGTATTTGTATCGTTATTTTAATATTTAAGTATTATGCATTCAGTAAAATTACTATTTTTAGTGTCTTTAATATTTTTAGTGTCTCAAGTGGTAACGCAAGCACTAACAGCCGGTCAAATCAACAACAGCAGCAACAGAAATTTCCCAAAACGAAACCGGGTCGCATTGGACCGGGTCCGATTGTGCCTTCGACGGTGGCCGCCGTTAGGCCGTACAGCCATGTTGGAGCTGGTGGTGTGATTGGTATACAGAATAGTGCCGGGAGTAATAGCGGCCGCACTGGTTAGTTTGGTTTGTCTTTTCGCTTGTTTGGTAATTTCAGTGCCGCTTTTACCGTTCGTTCCTCGGTCCGCGAGGGCGAGCACCACCTGGGTGGATCAGCAAAGCCAATCAACCATTAGATTTCAACTTTTTTGTTTACGAATGCGAATTAAAATGCTCGTTTACCGTTATGTTTACGTTAATTGGTTTGTCAATGCAGCGCCTTGTAACTGCTTCAGGAAGTATTTCGCCTCAAACACCAGACGGGTTGCCGCCTAGTTCTCCGTTGACAACAACAACAACAACACCAACATCTGGAGCCGGTTCGGTTAGTGCGTCGCCACAATTATTCGATCTTTTAACAGAATCTCCTTCGTCGAGACGTGAATCTGAGGTAAAAATGAATTTTAATCGATTAATGTTAATTGTAACTAGACAACTTATTTGATTTTTAATTTTTGGAATTTTATTGAGGATCTTTGGAGTACGTTTTGGTTATCAGCATGTTTGCTTTTTGTTGGTTGATGTAAAATTTCGGAAAATTATAGTATTAATTTAGAATTTCCACTATACGTGATTTGGACATCGTTTCAGCAAATTTTAATTTCTTAGTTGATCTGATAGCATTCTAAATATTGCAATGTTTCTAAAATTTGAGAACAATCCTGAAAGACGTGTTTTAATGTTTGAATGTTTTCAGTTGCAAAAGTTATACGCAGCGCAGTGTAAACAAATCCGTAGTTTGCTCGATGATCGTGACAATCGGGAACGCCGTATATCACAACTGGAAACCGATTTGTCGACTCAGGTCACCAAATCTGAACGTGCCAATGAAACACTGGAGCGCCGTGCAGAAGAGGTGCGTTTCTTTTTTTGTATTTGGTATTTTGATATTTTTACAATTTTTTCTCGAACGCTCTGTTTTTTCAAATTATAATCGTCGAAAAAAATTAAAAAAATCAACGGTATTAGCCGGGGCCGTATATATGAACCATTGGAGTCTAAAACGCTGACTTTCGCAAAACAGTTTTGTTTACTTACAACAACAGATTGAATGCCTTCGTCATGAAATCGCTTGGAAAGATGCCCGAATCGAAGAATTACAGCGTCAGTTGTATCGAGTCGCAGAACTCTTGCCAGAAGATGCATTCCGGAAATTTGCAGAAGGACGTTGAAAATTGTATATATACCTGGTGGAACGACAGTTATCACGGTGAAATTTTTCCTAATTAGTAGGGTGCAGGTATGCCCTTACAGATGCTGGGCTGATGATATAGGCACTTTAACAGGCTTTAAGGTTTATTATTATTACTGGCGTCTATTGTTTCAACACCGTTTGGCAGTATTGATATCAGGTTGAGTCAAATGTTTGTTTTCTGAACTCTGTTTAGTGTTGATCGTCAGTTTCTGACAGGGTTTGATAGAGCTGATCAAGTGAATTAGGGGTTGAAATTTAAACCACTTTCTCTGCGTATGTCTTGTTTCTAGCGCTTGGGAAAATTATTACCGTGTGCTTGGAATTTTTGTAGTATCAAATTTAAATATAGAGCAATATATGAATTTTTAAGTAGTTTCGAATTAGTTTGATACTGTGTTTTTCTTTATAGCTCGCATAAAATTGCAAACAAAAATCTATCTCAAACGATTCTTAATTTTGTATCGTTGGCTTCCCAGTTATATTAGTGAACTCCATATGGAACAAAGGTGGCACATTGTTGGAGGGTTGTTAGGGTAGGACTTCGATCGAAATGGAGCTAGGCTTGTATGGGGCCTGATTTAGCCTTTGAAAATCTTTTTAAGTTTTATAAGCTGTAGTCAAAATGATATATTCCTTGGGGGTCTTTGCGAATTTATAGTTGTATCACGAAATGCTAAAAACTTTTCTGTAGTTTAATTTTAACGTTTTACGTACTTAGAAATGTCGTGGCTTCAATCGTTAATTGTATGTATTGATTTGTTTTGTATATTTTTTCAGTTAGTATCAAACCTTGTATATATTTTGGTTTTATAGCTCTTTGTATTGTTTTGTTTATGTATAATGTACTCTGTATATTGTGCGATTTGGTCTTGGCCACCTGTAAGTTTTCCTGGTTTTCCTGGTTTAATCATGACTTTTGCGTAAATTATAAAGGCGCGATACAGCGCCATTGTGAGCGTGAAGTTCTGGTTGAATAACTAAGAGCACCGACTTAGTGGAGAAAGTATCGACAAAGAATCGGCAATTTTTTGCAGTGATATCGTGCAGATTAATCGGCACAAAGAATCGGCAATTTCCTGCTGCGATATCGAGGCACATTAATCGACACATCCCTATCCAAGGTTCAGAATAGTATTCTGAGTTTAGCGAAACTTGCAGGTGCAAAACTAGCACGTGAGAATTGGGCTTATATAATCGTTTTTTATTTTATGGTTTTTGTTGTTACGGGATCACCCGGTGTCAAAAGTTTTTAAATTTGAAAGTTTTACATTTAAAAATTTGGAATTCACGTTTTGTTGCATTTAGGCAGTATAATTTCGTCGGTAACAACCTTGAGTTAGTTTTAGTTTTAAGAATACTTTGACAATTTTTTTGTAAATTTTAATTGGCTGTTAAGAATTTAACTTTGGATTGTACTCAGTTTGCCTTTTGCGATGATTATTGTTTACTATATTTTATTATGTAGCTACAGTTATCCCTTATAGAGTATTATGCTAGCAGTTTACCTCTGTTTTGCCTGGTTTTGTTTTGTGTTTAAAAACAATGTATATGTATACACGTAGAGTTAACGTGTTAATTACCGGTTCACCAGCTTAAAAGTTAGCTTAATTTATTCGTTGGCGTTTAGGTTAAACTGGTTGCGTTGAGTCGTTTTGCTGTCGAAAATTAGTTATATGTATGTATGTATGTATATATAAATATATATATGTATGTATGTATGTATGTAACTATATATAGCGATATGCATGAGTGCAAAAATGTAGGGTTAGAATTAAGATAAATACCTAATTAGGTGTGAGTTTATCAAATGCTCGTTTTTACCGGATCGCTTGGCATTTCATTATTTGTTTTAGCATTTAAATCATTTATACTGCTGAAATGATTCCGTTTCATGCTGCTTTAATATTAATAGGTGCTCTTTTTTGTGTGGTTTGTGTTTTTAATCTTATATTTTCCCGGAATACAGTAAAGATATCTTTGTGCACTTTACTTGAGCGGCCAAGATGAACTTTATTGCACAGAGGTTGAAAATCCATTGCTGGCGGTTACTCATTGCAGTTTAGTGCTCATTTAATATTCTGCACTTAAATTAATTAAACATCTTGTGCATACCTCGTTGAGGGAGTTATAAGCAAAATATTTATTTTTGGTTTGGATCGGAGTCAATTTATGATTTCAGGGACGCGTATTACGAGATGTCCGCAGCCCATTATATGCTGGTATAAGTGGTTACTTTTGCTCTGTCAACAACTTTGCAGTATTGAATTTTGGTCATTTGGCGATGTATGGGTTGTGTTTAATGACCGGAACCGGGTAACAAAAAATTATCGAACAATTCATTAACGCAATTTTATTGCCTTGGCACATACATAGAACTGGGCCGGAACAATTAGTATAAGCATATTCCTAAGGCTAAACCTAAGCGTATAGATGAGCCTATTCCTAAGCGTATAGATGAGCCTATTCCTAAGCATAAGCCTAAGCAAAAATTCTATACATGGGCCATTTCCTTTAACAGTGTAAACACACCAGTTAGGATGCCAAAATCCTGAAACAAATGCAGTAGGTGGAAACGTATGATCAGTTATAAAGTATGGCACAAATTTGAAATTTTAACAATACACGCTCCTACAATTTTAGAAAAATAAGTTCGAATCATATGTCAATTTTTCTTAAATGTTCGAATGAGTAAAATTTCTATACCGAAAATACCGGTAAATTCCGATGAAAAAATACCGGATTTTTTACCTCGCATCACCGTCATTCGGCTCTGGTTTTTCTCACATACAGTTGCACCCGAGCAGTTACTAAATTAATTGGCCAATGTTAATACTTTAACTGCGGTAACATTGTATAAGCATGTTTCTATGCCTAAACCTAAAGCTTCAGCTTCGCGTATAATGGTTCGCGCCTCAAAGTAACATGGGCGCTTAAACTTAGTTTCAGCCTTCGGACCATGTATAGAACAGGGCCGGAACAGTAGTATAAGCATATTATTAAGCCTAAGCCTACGCCTAAGCATATGGACGAGCCTATTCCTAAAGCCTATTAGTCTAAGCCTAAGCCAAAGCCTAAGAAAAAAATTAGTCTAAAGCTTAAATTTACTCTATTACACACCCTCCGAAAACCGATCCGGCCCTGTTCTATACATGGGCCCAACCTCCTAATCTTACTTACGTGTAAGTATGTCCTTTTAGCCAACCGATAACATTACTTGCACACTACTCAAATGTGTGAGTGCGGGGGGATTCTTTCGTTTATTTTCAATGAGTATACTTTAGCAAAATAGAAATACCTCCGCGTTCTAGTAAAACAGCCAAATCAACTGTAGTTAATTCTGCATGTGGAATTAATAGCTTAAATTTTTCATTTGACCCGTTTAGAAACGTTTTAAGTCAATGTGATTTTACTAAACTAAAACAGGCTGTATTTGGATACCGTGGGAAAATTGAATTCCCCGGTGCTTCAACAATTCCATTCATTCATTCATTATTTAAATTTCCAAGTAAATGTCTATTGAAAAAATTTTTCAGTTACTCTGCATGAAACTTTGTCAAATTAACTATCCGTAGATCCGCATACGAGAAAATTCTAAATCCGTCGCTAGCGTTCGCTGATCAATCCAAGGGTATTGATGCCATGCTGTATAAATCCGCTTTTTTTCACTGACCTTACGCCATATCTAATATTATTAAAATAGCTCTGATTAAATCTCTTGCGTTTGTCTTCCGCGCACACCAGTAACGGCATGCAAAGTTGCGTTTTAGTATATATGTACTGCAGTTGCAAAACGCAACGCAAACGTTGTACGTATTTTGTCAAAATATTAAGATGCGCTGATTGCAAAAAGTCTTTTTGCAATATCTTGCATTTTAGAGGTTGTTTTTGCGATGTTTTTGATGTTTTTTCAAATATATCAATTTTGACGTAAAATATACTACTGAACAGCAGACAGTAAGATTGTTGATAGTTTACCTTTAGTGTAGAATTATGGTTTATCTTAGATTCAAGTCATGATAACAGTTTTACTTCATGGTAAGAAATATTGATACCCACATCGAAAACATTAGGATTGTGCATTCTCAAGCTTAACCAGACTTAACAACACTTTAATACAGATATTTGCTAAATTAGCAAATTGAACGTTACAGCGGAATTTTTCCGAGTGTAACTGCAGTTTAAAACAAGATGAATTCCGTGCTTCAAAACAATTCATTTTTATCAATTTTAAAAGAAATCCAGATAAAAACGCCCCATGTATAGAACCGGGCCGTATCGTGTTCCGGCGGGGCTATAATAAAATCAGTTTAAGCTTAAGACTATTTTTGCTTATGCTTAGGAATAGGCTCAATCTTACGCTTAGGTTTTATCTTAGTCTTAGGCTTAGGAATATGCTTATACTACTGTTCCGGCCCTGTTCTATACATGGGCCAAAAAACTAAATCAATTTTATGGAAGCTCCAACCTTGTCTCGAAATCAGAAGAAAAAGACTGTCGGAACCGGAAGTAGAAGACTTGAGGGAGGCAGACACTAAAACAATTAATGGCTTTGTTGTGGATGACGGCCAGGGTCGGATTCAAAGTGGGGTTGAGGGAAGTGCACCTCTCTTTAGAAATTGTTTATAATAAAAGTTAAGATATCAGCTTCCAACCTTGTCTCGAAATCAGAGGAAAGAGACTGTCGGAACCGGAAGTGGAAGACTTGAGGGAGGGAGACACTAAAACAATTAATGGCTTTGTTGTGGATGACGGCCAGGGTCGGATTCAAAGTGGGGTTGAGGGAAGTGCACCTCTCTTTAGAAATTGTTTATAATAAAAGTTAAGATATCAGCTTCCAACCTTGTCTCGAAATCAGATTAAAAAGACTGTCGGAACCGGAAGAGGAAGACTTGAGGGAGGCAGACACTAAAACAATTAATGGCTTTGTTGTGGATGACGGCCAGGGTCGGATTCAAAGTGGGGTTGAGGGAAGTGCACCTGTCTTTAGAAATTGTTTATAATAAACGTTAAGATATCAGCTTCCAACCTTGTCTCGAAATCAGATTAAAAAGACTGTCGGAACCGGAAGTGGAAGACTTGAGGGAGGGAGACACTAAAACAATTAATGGCTTTGTTGTGGATGACGGCCAGGGTCGGATTCAAAGTGGGGTTGAGAGAAGTGCACCTCTCTTTAGAAATTGTTTATAATAAAAGTTAAGATATCAGCTTCCAACCTTGTCTCGAAATCAGATTAAAAAGACTGTCGGAACCGGAAGTGGAAGACTTGAGGGAGGCAGACACTAAAACAATTAATGGCTTTGTTGTGGATGACGGCCAGGGTCGGATTCAAAGTGGGGTTGAGGGAAGTGCACCTCTCTTTAGAAATTGTTTATAATAAAAGTTAAGATATCAGCTTATTTACTATTTTTCAGTTTTGTGCCACGAAAATTGCGTTTGCATTCAAGCTTGTTTCGCTCGCGAGGATTCTTTTGCTACTAATTTTTAGTTTTGCTCCGCAAAAATAGGCGAGGGATTGTAGAAACTGAGGAAGTCACATCAAAAACATGGGACCATGTTACGATAAAGGTCGTCCCACTGCCTCAGGACAGCAATTCGCAGGGAGTGCATAAATATGCGTTATGCACTCCTGTTCACGTAATGCGCAGTAAAATATTTACTGAAAATGTGGCGTAGTAGGGGCAGTTTTGACTTTTCTCGGGAGAGGGATGCAGCATTCCCTGGACCCCGGCCCCTGTTTCAAGGAACGTTGAGGCTGAGCAGCCTAAGTGTTTCAATAACGAATCTCTTAATGTGGGGGGTTTGGGAGGCAACAGCCCCCATCCTGCTTGCGGGGTCATGGATACAGCAGCCCCCCTAAGAATCCAATTAAACAATTTTTTCTATGTATGGGAGTTTTTCCCTGCGGTGGGTCCAGGTGTCCCGCTGTCCCAATTGTCCCAACTGTTCCGCTGTTCAACAGTTTCACTGTCCTAGCGGTCCTGGTGGCCCAACTGTACCGGTGTTCCAACTATTTCACTGTTTCAACTGTTTCGCTCTCCGAACTGTCCCACTGTCTAAACGGTGCCAAATGTCCCACTGTCCTACCTGGTCCGCTGTCCAACTGTCCCAACTGCCCCAACTGTACCGCTGTCCCAACTGTCTCACTGCCGCAACGGTCGCACTGTTCCAACTGTCCCGCTGTCTCAGTTGTCCCCACTGACCCAATTAAATTTGTTGTATGTACTCCTGGTACTATGCTGTCCCAGGGCATTGGGACGGCCTTTAACGTACGTTGACAAAAACATGTCACAATTTAATTTGGCGAAATATTTCAGCAATTGTTACCAAATATTTTATAGAAGCAGAACATAAAGAAATATTTCACGAGCAAAGCGAGCGAGTCTGCATGTTTTCCAAACTAATTTGCCGTTTGTGCGTAATTTATGATACTTTATATTACTTCTCATTCGAACTCTGGTTCGATTTTCGCAATCGAGTCGCGTAGCCGTGTATTTTTTCTAGCCTTTCCAGAAATTTCAGGAGGAGACCTGTCTCTGTCCCCAATGTTTATTCGCCGCTGTCATTCACACCACAATTCTCATCCGCCCTTTGGTTTGCTAATGCGAACTATGCCACAGGTTGCGGAGCACTGTTCTAAAAACAAATGACGTGCGAGTTCATAAATTTTTGTACGTCATCGATATTAAGTATACTTTCCGGATCCGGGCACTAGCGGGCCAAAAAGGGAGGGAAGGTGTACGCCTTCCCCCTTTCCGTCAAAAAATTTTTTATGATAACAATTTTTGCCCTCATAAAATTGGCACATATATAGCATACGGTGGCGATTCGAATAAGAGGGGGTAATAAGAGGGGTCCATATTTGGAGTCTCAATCAATATGAGTCCGTCGGATAGAGTCCCTAAACCTTAACTATATTCCATAAATGTCAATTATCCCTAATTGCAGCTCATAGATGACTCCAGGACCAAAAGTTGAATTCGAAACTTTAAAGCGTACTTAAAGTTTTGAAAGTAATATTCCAAAGTATAACTTTGCATGATCGCTCAATCTTTGATGCAAGGCAAAAACGTTTAATTCAACGGATAGTTGCAATAGCTGATATCAGTAACGAAGGGTGGCGGAAGGCGGGTTGAAAATAACAGTCCGTAACCGAATAACAGGGGAAGGTACCGTCTCGAGAGGCCAAATAAAATATCAGTCCAACGCCCTCTTATTCGGGTCACTACAGTACAATAGACATTGGGTTTCATAACTTTTACCAGTCCGCTTCCCGGACGGAAATTTTTGGATCCGCCGTTGTTTCCCGAAGTGGTATTTTTAATTACAAGCTACAATTATACAGTCCTTTTTCACAGGCTTTGAACAGATCATTTTGATCCCTCGGGATGAGCGTTTGCCAGCGTTCTGGCCAAAGTTTAAATGTCTATTAATGTTTGTTGCTTATTCTCAGTTAGAAATTTTCAATGGCATCAAGGATTAATGTATGATTTTTGTTCACTACCCCACGTATTTAACATTAACGTTTTAGGCTTAGCTATAAATATGCCTTTTCTTGAACCTAAACGCTAAGCATTGTATTAGGCTAAATTGACATTTCGAAAAACAATTATCTCTAGACGTATTCCTTTTATCAGTCCATTGGCTCGTTGTTCCATGGGCACTAATCCGGGGGAGGAGATGTCAGAGACTCAATGACCCCCACTTTTGAGATTAAAAATTTTAAACTTAATTTGTCCCTTATCCACTTTGTAAGTTGAACCAGCTTATTTGTTCCTACGATAACACAGGCATGAAAGTAATTAAACGTTTCACCGTATTATTTGTTTGAAGGGAGAGTTGTAGGCGATATTTTGCATAGATGTTAAGGTAAATAAAATATTTAGAAACAATGCGGTAAACTGTCTTCTATTGAAGCTTATGGGATACTACAGAACCGGTTCTTAGTTAACCTATATATCACGACAAAGTCGTTTGTTTTTGAATTACTGAGCCTAGTCTCTCAGTGGGCACGCCTGTATATTCGACATGGACCGAAGTGTATACAAGAAACAACACTGGAATTTTTATACCAGCACTTTGGAACAATGGAACAGTCATCGGAAATGAATATCACGAACCTTTATATAAGAGAGGCCAAATAAATATCAGTCCCCACTCTTATTCGGGCCACTACAGTACCATAGGCAAACAGTTAGCGGCGGATGCGGAAATTTCCGGCGGACGTCCGACGGGCTAATCAACTTATGAAATGCCATGAGAGTGAAAATCGTAACCTAGAGAGACCTTGCCAATTTATTATAACAATTTTTTTGACGGCGGGCGTACGCCTCTCAATCCCCCCGCCCTGTAAGTCCGCTAGTGGAAACATATGAGTTTCCGAATACACCTGCTTTAGATGTTTTAGTGAAAAATCCAAGTATTTTCGTTTCTATGTATAATATATATAAACAAAATCATTTTATCATAGCGGTAGCTTCAGTTCAATAGCTCAAGTGTTTTGTCAAAAGCTCGCATATCAAACATTTTCAAACTGCATTACTGATAAGACAAATTGTTTAAAATTGACTATTTTTCTAATTGAAATTTATAGTTGAACTGGTGCCACTGTGGGTATAGCTTGTTTTTACTGTGTTACGGAATTAATTTCTAGAAAACAAAAACTACGACGGCAAAAAATATACAACAACAATACGGAAGTATAATTTAGTACCAAGTACGTGGCGACTCCAAGATTTTTGTTAAGATTTTAGTATTTTTAGACGGTTAGATACTGTTGCTTGTTAATCAGGTTATCTATCTTTTCTAAGTCTCTAACAGTGATTTATGGGCTTGGAGATGGCGTTCGTTTCGGTAGCTATCGAAACGACGGGCTTTATAGAGGCCTATGTGCGGAGTAGGTCTTAAGCCTGTGGCTCTTTTCCGTTATCCCTCAGCTCGCGTTTGCCCAAAAATGGTTCTATTTTGTGAATTTTTGCATATTTGAGCTTCTCAGAACCTTCCCTGAGTTCTACACGCCTAAATTTGTATTTTAGAAAAATTCGATTTTTTAAGGTCTCAAGGTCCCTTCAACGGTTTTTGGGTAAACGCGGGCTGGGGGGTATAACGGAAAAGACACAAACTTTTAGCCTATCAATGAATGCATTTGTAAGCCGAATGCTAAAAGAACGCCTAACGCTTGTACTTTTGTTCTGGATCAGTTTCATTTATAAAGTAGTATTCTCAGCTGTGTGTAGCACCTTGACACCAGTAAAGTGACAGATGTTTATAGCTTTTTAAGCAGTGATTGGAGAAACTCGGAATTCAACACGAGTCTCGGATTAGGCTTCTTCTACTACTGCGCCAGTTTTGAGATGTGCAATTGTAGAAAATTCGAGAGTTTGACGACACATTTCACTAACTGGTGATAGGTGCTATACACATTTGAGAATATGGGCCATGGTGTTATTCACTAACTGGTGATAGGTGCTATACACATTTGAGAATATGGGTCATGGTGTTATTCACTAACTGGTGATAGGTGCTATACACATTTGAGAATATGGGTCATGGTGTTATTCACTAACTGGTGATAGGTGCTATACGCATTTGAGAATATGGGCCATGGTGTTATTCACTAACTGGTGATAGGTGCTATACACATTTGAGAATATGGGCCATGGTGTTATTCACTAACTGGTGATAGGTGCTATACACATTTGAGAATATGGGCCATGGTGTTATTCACTAACTGGTGATAGGTGCTATACACATTTGAGAATATGGGCCATGGTGTTATTCACTAACTGGTGATAGGTGCTATACACATTTGAGAATATGGGCCATGGTGTTATTCACTAACTGGTGATAGGTGCTATACACATTTGAGAATATGGGCCATGGTGTTATTCACTAACTGGTGATAGGTGCTATACACATTTGAGAATATGGGCCATGGTGTTATTCACTAACTGGTGATAGGTGCTATACACATTTGAGAATATGGGCCATGGTGTTATTCACTAACTGGTGATAGGTGCTATACACATTTGAGAATATGGGTCATGGTGTTATTCACTAACTGGTGATAGGTGCTATACACATTTGAGAATATGGGTCATGGTGTTATTCACTAACTGGTGATAGGTGCTATACGCATTTGAGAATATGGGCCATGGTGTTATTCACTAACTGGTGATAGGTGCTATACACATTTGAGAATATGGGCCATGGTGTTATTCACTAACTGGTGATAGGTGCTATACACATTTGAGAATATGGGCCATGGTGTTATTCACTAACTGGTGATAGGTGCTATACACATTTGAGACTATGGGCCATGGTGTTATTCACTAACTGGTGATAGGTGCTATACACATTTGAGAATATGGGCCATGGTGTTATTCACTAACTGGTGATAGGTGCTATACACATTTGAGAATATGGGCCATGGTGTTATTCACTAACTGGTGATAGGTGCTATACACATTTGAGAATATGGGCCATGGTGTTATTCACTAACTGGTGATAGGTGCTATACACATTTGAGAATATGGGCCATGGTGTTATTCACTAACTGGTGATAGGTGCTATACACATTTGAGAATATGGGCCATGGTGTTATTCACTAACTGGTGATAGGTGCTATACACATTTGAGAATATGGGCCATGGTGTTATTCACTAACTGGTGATAGGTGCTATACACATTTGAGAATATGGGCCATGGTGTTATTCACTAACTGGTGATAGGTGCTATACACATTTGAGAATATGGGCCATGGTGTTATTCACTAACTGGTGATAGGTGCTATACACATTTGAGAATATGGGCCATGGTGTTATTCACTAACTGGTGATAGGTGCTATACACATTTGAGAATATGGGCCATGGTGTTATTCACTAACTGGTGATAGGTGCTATACACATTTGAGAATATGGGTCATGGTGTTATTCACTAACTGGTGATAGGTGCTATACGCATTTGAGAATATGGGCCATGGTGTTATTCACTAACTGGTGATAGGTGCTATACACATTTGAGAATATGGGCCATGGTGTTATTCACTAACTGGTGATAGGTGCTATACACATTTGAGAATATGGGCCATGGTGTTATTCACTAACTGGTGATAGGTGCTATACACATTTGAGACTATGGGCCATGGTGTTATTCACTAACTGGTGATAGGTGCTATACACATTTGAGAATATGGGCCATGGTGTTATTCACTAACTGGTGATAGGTGCTATACACATTTGAGAATATGGGCCATGGTGTTATTCACTAACTGGTGATAGGTGCTATACACATTTGAGAATATGGGCCATGGTGTTATTCACTAACTGGTGATAGG
The DNA here is from genome assembly GCA_030248215.1 of Enoplolaimus lenunculus. Lineage (NCBI taxonomy): Eukaryota > Metazoa > Nematoda > Enoplea > Enoplida > Thoracostomopsidae > Enoplolaimus > Enoplolaimus lenunculus. The sequence continues at coordinate 34,065 of JASANG010002954.1, forward strand.
TGCTATACACATTTGAGAATATGGGCCATGGTGTTATTCACTAACTGGTGATAGGTGCTATACACATTTGAGAATATGGGCCATGGTGTTATTCACTAACTGGTGATAGGTGCTATACACATTTGAGAATATGGGCCATGGTGTTATTCACTAACTGGTGATAGGTGCTATACACATTTGAGAATATGGGCCATGGTGTTATTCACTAACTGGTGATAGGTGCTATACACATTTGAGAATATGGGCCATGGTGTTATTCACTAACTGGTGATAGGTGCTATACACATTTGAGAATATGGGCCATGGTGTTATTCACTAACTGGTGATAGGTGCTATACACATTTGAGAATATGGGTCATGGTGTTATTCACTAACTGGTGATAGGTGCTATACGCATTTGAGAATATGGGCCATGGTGTTATTCACTAACTGGTGTTAGGTGCTATACACATTTGAGAATATGGGGCCATGGTGTTATTCACTAACTGGTGATAGGTGCTATACACATTTGAGGAATATGGGCCATGGTGTTATTCACTAACTGGTGATAGGTGCTATACACATTTGAGAATATGGGACATGGTGTTATTCACTAACTGGTGATAGGTGCTATACACATTTGAGAATATGGGCCATGGTGTTATTCACTAACTGGTGATAGGTGCTATACACATTTGAGAATATGGGCCATGGTGTTATTCACTAACTGGTGATAGGTGCTATACACATTTGAGAATATGGGCCATGGTGTTATTCACTAACTGGTGATAGGTGCTATACACATTTGAGAATATGGGTCATGGTGTTATTCACTAACTGGTGATAGGTGCTATACACATTTGAGAATATGGGCCATGGTTTTATTCACTAACTGGTGATAGGTGCTATACACATTTGAGAATATGGGCCATGGTGTTATTCACTAACTGGTGATAGGTGCTATACACATTTGAAAATATGGGCCATGGTGTTTTAGTGTTATTTTGGTTTATAGAAAAATGTACTTTTGGGATCCACGTGGATCCGCGGGTTGGTGCAGATATTTGTTCAATAAAATTTTAGTTTTGCTGTTTTTAGTTAAAAATATGTTTCTGTTTACATTTTTGAATAAATCTGTACATGAAGATTTGTATATGTCGAAGTTAAACTACTGCACTCCGGTTTTCTCAAGATTTTAAACTTACTTTCTCTGGTATTTTTTAACTCTTTCGCACAACGAATATTGTCAATTTCATACGAGATGTAAGCTCAAGGTAACATTCGATCCCCACTCTCACGGGTAGATTTAGCACTACACGTATGTTTAGAATTGTTAAACACTGCTCACAGTGTCTGTCGCATATTGTTTGTATTTAGTTGCTCATAGTATGCTTTATGAGTGAGAGGATTATAGATACTAACTGAATTTATTTCCATTAACTATTCGATTTCGTTTCCGGTATTTTAGCCGCTTCGCTACACACAGTTTGCTGCTACGTAGCTTCTACCGCTCGTTAATCGTTACATGAGCCGGAGGTAAACATAATATAGGCGGGGATAGAACCGGAAGTGACACAAATTTAACTAATATTTTAGGATTTCTAATTTTATCAATAATCTATGAATGATGTTGTCAAATATTTAGTTTTCAATTCTTTTTTTTCATAATCTCAGCAAATCAAAGCTTTTAAACCCGCTCCAAGGTACAAGCAAACTAGCTGGTGGGCGCAACTTTCAAAATTACAAAAGTTTCCGTTAGCGAAATTACCGTAACCTTCGGCCAAAAATCTACCAAAGGCGAAGGCTGACACCTCAAATGGCTGGCAAACGGTCAAAGCAATTATACTGACCATAATTCGTAAAAGTAATGTGGTACTATACAGTGCAAAAAACGGTGAGTCAGATTGACTCTCTCCGAAATAGGCTTTCCTGACTACACCAACTGAGTCAAAATTCGACTACGCATGAGTAAAATTTGACTCAATTTGACTCTGGCGGAGTCGAATTTTGACTCAGTTTGTGTAGTCAGAAAAAGCCTATTTCGGAGAGAGTCAATTTGTGACTCACCAATTTTTGCAGTGTAGCAAAAAATTCAACCTCATTCAACACCTAAGTAGTTTTCAAACTGCTTCGAATGGTCATTTTAATTTTTAACCTATTTTCTGGTTACACAAGGGGTAACATTTATTTTACCTCAAAAATCCATTTTCTCATCAAAATTAATATTGGTAATTCAATTGGTCAGTGGAGCTCATAGGAAGTTTAATTTTGGAAATAATTTTAAAAGCGAATTGTTTTTGATAGACAAACCTTGGCTGAGGGATAAAACCCAGAAAGTAAACAGGTCTTCATTTTTCTCACGTAAAGTTTTTTTCGCCAAATATTTCAGTTTTACTTGGTTTTATAACTTGTCAAATTTGCCATTTTGAACTAAAATTGACAAGTAAACTTATAAAAAAAGACTGTTTCGTTGCTTCCAAATTAATTACTGTTAATATATTTGTGTGTTTCAATACATTTTCTAGCAAACAGCAGTGAAGTGTTACAAGCACAGGTTTGAAAATTTTCATAAATATTCGCAAAATTTAAGATTAAGCCTAAAGTTACGTTTTAGCTTTAAAAGTTTACGCTTTATGAAGAGAGTAGTGCACTAATAGCCCAATTGTTTAGCCAAAATTTTTGAAGTGCGTAACTGTAGTAAAAAACATAAGCATACACCTACGCCTAAGTCTAATTACAAAAAATTTGGTCTAAAGCTTAACTATTTCCGCTGTTGGTGTCCCACGGAACCGCAGTGCGCCTAATGAAATGTTACATAGGCCAGTCGTTGGATCAGACCTTTTAATATTAATGTCACTGAAAACCAGGAAGTATAGTGGCCTCAAATAATTTGTTGTTTTTGTCATTATGGAAATCTTCTGAAACGCAAATATTTATTTCACAACGTCTCAAATGATAAATATTCTATGAATTAAACGTGATCTTTAACAAACTGATATCGATTGTGTATATAAATACTTTTGTAATAGTAATGATTCTTCAATCAAAGACAACCTATTTTTGGCAAATATATGGATGTATATCCCTAAAATCCCGAATAAAAATTTGAAAACAACTAAAAAAGCTATTTTCACATTTTTATAAATTACAAGGTCAAATATTGCTGTCTCAATTTCATTGGGTTTAGGTCAAACAATTGCTGTCTCCAATCTCATTAGGTTTACTGTCAAAATTTGGTTTGTGCACAACTGACTCCCGTTTTTGGTGTTTTGCATCCCGGTCGTCGAATTTTTGCAATCAATTGTCCTACTTCGAAAGCTGATAAGAAGTGATACTAAAAATTTGAACCAAAGCCAAAGTATATTATTTGAAGATATTTGTGGCAGCTTTATTTTTCATAACAAAAACAGCTGTCAAAATATTATTATTAAGTTGTTTTTGTGCTTTTAATCTATTAAGGTTCGCTACCTTTTTTGTGCGAATTTCTGCTTCACAGCCCAAGCGAAATGTTTTTGTTTAAGCGTTTAAGGCGTGGAGCCACCGATTATCGGTTTTCTAAAAACTGCTTAATAATAAAGTGTGTGTTTTTTAAAGATTTAATTTCAATTTTACGAATCACAAACTAACGAGAATGAGCTAACAGCTCAGTTCGGGCTAGAGCAGTACTATAGAGACCGGAATAAGAGGGGTGACTGATATTTATTTAGCCTCTACAGAGGGTACCCCCCTTGTTATTCGGTTACGGACTGTTATTTATTTTTAACCCGCCCTCCGTCATCATTCGTTACTGATATATATCCGGTACTGCAACTATCCGTTGAATTAAACGTTTGTTTGTCTTGTGTAAAATAGCTTGAGCGATAATGCAAGGGTTTACTTAGGAATGTACTTTCAAAATTTAAATACGCTTTAAAGTTTCGAACTCAAATTATTTGGTCCTGGAGTCATTTATGAACTACAATTAGCGATAATTGACATTTATGGAGTCTGAGTAGGGTTTAGGGACTCTATCCGCTTATACGAACCCTTATTACGGATACAGACTCCTATTGATTGGAACTGAAATTAAGCCGCAGGTTAACGGACGACATAAGCGCAAATAATCAAAAAGTACAACGCACCCCTACGCCTATATAATTCAACTAAACTTATCGGGGGATGGTGTATCGTTGCACTCCAAGCATGGTGCAACAGGAATTCTGGTTTCGGTAGGGAAATCCGGTATTTTTCACTATACGCTTCTGGTCAAAAAATCCGGTATTTTTTCACCGGAATTTTGTGGTATTTTCGGTATTGAAAATTTTTCTCATTCGAAAATTAGCAAAAATTGACACATTATTGTAAATTATTTTGTTAAAACTGTCTGAGCGTATATTGTCAAAATTTTCAATTTGTGGCAAACTTTATAAAATTGATCAAACGTTTCTAGATACTGCATTTGTTTCAGGATTTTGTCATCCGAAATGGTGTGTTTACACCGTTAAAAGCGATAAAATAGTGTTAAACATGAATTTTTCGGTAACAAAGAATTTTTTGTTTTTCCGATCCGGCTGCGGTTCCGGTCCCGGTATTTTTTAACTTTCCGGTTTCGGTTCGGTTTCCGGTATTTTATAAGTCCGGTTTGAAACCATTGATAACAGTAATATTAATCTTTTGTATTTATACGCGTTTGGGCTATAAATTGACATTTTGGCTGTTTTGTTCAAAGACGGAATCATGTTGTTAGTTTGAGGGATCGACGGGATTTCCGGTTGACTCCAATAAACTTAGCCTAAGCTTATACTAATCTTACGCACCCTCAAAGTAATATTGATCCGTAGAGGTATGCCGGATTAGACTTTGCCTTTTGACCTCTTTGCCGGCCCATGTTACTTTAATGGGCGTCCATGTTTCTGGTGGGTCTATAAAAAGAAAGGTTTAGATTCTAGATTACATTTTTTGCTTAGGCTTAGGCTTAAGCTTAGGCTTAGGAACTCAGTTTTGCAACACTTAGTCTTAGGCTTTGGCTTAGTAAGTTGCTTAATCTACAGTTACGATCCTTTAAGTAAAATTGGCCTCTTTGCCAATCCCATAAAAAATTAAATTTTAAATTTGAATTTAAACAGTGAATTTTCGTTAGACAAATTGCTCGCTCGCACGTTTAACAAATTCATTCCCATGCTATGTTAAAGTTTGTTTGCTGGCTGCTTTGACAAGTACAAACGAAAACCTACCAGAAATCGCTGCAGTAGAGTGTTTTCTTGAAGTACAGGAGGCCATCCGTAAAGTTTCTAGGATATAACTCCTGTTCAGATTTGGGGCGAACCCTCGTACTGAAAATTTGCTTCAATCTGTTTGTATCCTTAAGCAATCCAAGGGCTCGTTTAGTTGACAGATCTATCTGATCAAAAACTACAGTAGCCCCTTCCGTGATTGGCCTGATTGCACCACTTCATTTTGTTCTGAATCTCTTAATAGCTGGTTTAAGACAAAATGCAGAAAAAATCCCCGAGGTGCGCGAAGGTTAATTCATTTTAAGGGAGGACGAACTGTAGGGCAGCATTCGGTTTCGGCAGAAAATCAGCCGCCGGTTCGGTTACGGTAGAATTTCTGCCGGAGGTGTCGACAATTTCTCGATAGTGAATTTTTTTCATAGTTTAACAAAATTGCATCGTTCGATGCGTTTGTTCTAAACTTTGGTCAATGTAAAGAACAGGCGCGAAACAGTATTATAAGCATATTCCTAAACCTAAGCCTAAGCCAAACAAAAACTAGTCTAAAGCTTAAACTTAGTCTTTTATAGTCCCACAGAAAAACGTTCAGCCCTTGATCTTTACATGGGCCTTAAACTTTTGGACAGTCTGAAAAATGAATTGTTGATATTTGTTAAAAAAATATGCGTAAAATCTAAATTTTCGACAACACGTTATAGATTGTGGTAACATTTACAAATCTTAAACGTTGCTTTTACCACTTGTTTTCGCTGCAATTCCTGCTTATTCAGGCTCCAGCGAATTACGCTGACTTCGAACTCAGATTCCGGATCCGATATTTTTCGCCTCCGATTGCACCCTGGCCCGCTGCTATTAATAGGCAACATTTTGCAACTTTTACACAAATTATTTTTGGGTAATATTTCCTATAGGAAAAACCTGTATACCCGGTCCGCTACTAGCGTTTCCCGTTTGTTATATCTACACCGCAGAGCTTGGGGCCAAAAAATTTTTGGTCAGACGCTTCCAAACCTGGAACTAACCAGTTGTAAACCTTTTAGGTTCCGTTTCTGTACGTACCCATCAATTTTATCACACCGAAATTAGCGGCGTTTTGGTTTTGAAGTTGATGTTTGTTAATGTGAAATGGTTTTTTTCGGAATATTTTTATTTATTTAGTACTAGCTAAGTAAATAAAGCTTTGTATACTATCACTGTGGCACCGTGTAAAGAAAAATCTCGCAGACGGACGCTTAAGGGATCAAGGGGTAAATTGACTAGTCGTATGGATTATGCCACTTTACTGGCGACACCGTTTGCGTCACGTGCCGCGGTTGGTGCGAATTTTTTCAACTAAAAAATAAAATGTGACTTCGACTCGTAGCATAGTTTTGATTGTTGTTGTAAATTAATAGTAAATGTTTAGTTTACATATATTTTTGGCAAGTCAGGAGCTTATAGTATTTGCAGTTGGTCATTCGAACTTGTTTTATAAAAATCATTGACCCCCACCTTGTAGATTTTATGATACATCGGCGTCATATATTTACTGTAGTGACCTGAGTAAGAGGGGGTAATAAGAAGGGGGCCCCCCATTTTGAGTTTAGATCAATAGCAGTCCGTATTCCTGATAAGAGTCCGAATGTGGATAGAGTCCTTAAACTTTAATTACGGTCTATAAATGTCAATTATTCCTAATTGTAGCGCATAAATGACTCCAGGACCAAATAAAGTTGAGTTTGAAATTTTAAAGCGTGCAAATTTTGGAAGTACATTCCTAAGTATAACCTTGCATTATCGCTCAAGCTATTGACCCAAGACAAACAAACGTTTAATTGAACACGGATAGTTGCCATACCGAAGATATATCAGTAACGAACGGTGACGAAGGGCGGGTTGAAAATAAATAACAGTCCGGAACCGATTAACAGGAGGGGTACCCTCTGGAGAGGCCACATAAATATCAGTCCCCCCTCTTATTCGGGTCACTACAGTACATGGATGTACACAAATATACCTGTTTTTCGGAGTACCATCTCTGCTAATGCCTACTTTGTTCGTGCGATGCTTGATATGACCGCAGATCCTTTGAGAACCACAAAGACAAACAAATGGTACAATGTTGGTTTAGCACCTAATTTTAAGTCACAGTGCTGTGTGTATCCCAGTCGATAGGAAGAGACTGCGTAATTCTTTTACATTGACGTAGACATTATAACGTGGATAATGCATTACGCGTTGCACCATTTAACCTAATGTACTTCAGAATATTAAATACCTCTTTGCTACAAAATTTCGAATTTATATAATTTCAGTATATTCCAAATATTAGCTTAAATATACCTAATCGTCGCCTAAACCAAGCATTTTAGCACAAATATCAATCATTTTTCTAATTTCGGATTGATCGGATAGACACGAAATTCATATTTCTAACTTCTGCTGTTGCTAAAATTTCCACCCTGGATTCGTTTCCGAATTACAACCGCCGAAGCGTTTCAGTGACTACGAACGCTTACTGGACGACACCAAGTCAACCTTCAGGGTCTCCAACATCACCAGTCAAAACAACACTGACTCAATCGAACGGTCACACACCCAATGGACATTATTTAATGGCAAATGGATTTTCGCAAGCTCGAAAAGTTTCCCACGGTCGTAAAATTTCCCACAGTAGCAGTCAATCGAATCACAACAACGGTGATATTGCGTCATCGGTGGTCACATCGTCATCTGGTGTGATTTCACCGGTCAGACATGCGCAAATATTTAAAGTATTGGTCATCGGCGATACTTGTGTTGGCAAAACGTCGTTTGTCAATCGATATGTGAACGGAACGTTTAATAAAACGTATCGTGGGACGATTGGAGGTAAGCATTAAGGTACCAGATTCATCTGTGGTGGATCTACCGCTCGACGGGGACACTCATCTTTCACCAGCCCTGTCGTGTTGAAAATTTTGTGACGGATATTTTTCATCTGATGCTCACAATTTGTTTTCAAACCCGATAGCTGACAATTGTCGCGTGGACACAACACGAGTTTAAACAAGAGCAGTGAGTGGAATTTGGAAATTTTAAAATATCAAAAGGTTGGCCAATGTAAAGAACAAGCGCCGGAACAGTATTATAAGCATATTCCTAAGCCTAAGCCTAAGCCTAAGCCTAAGCGTAAGAATGAGCATATTCCTAAGCGTAAGCCTAAGCCTAAGCCTAAGCGTAAGAATGAGCATATTCCTAAGCGTAAGTCTAAGCCAAGCCTAAGCGGAGCAAAAAAATTAGTCCAAAGCTTTAAGCTTACTCTTTTCTAGTCCCACAGAAAAGCGTTCCGCCCCCGATCTTTACATGGGCCGAAATATTTGCTGAAGCATACTGAAAACATGCTTTATCCTTCCAGACCGCAAAATACTGAATTTGTTTACAAAAGTTTGACTAATATTGGTGTGTGTCCGCCAACACATCTTTAATTTTGGGAACGGCAGAGATACTAGGCGCATTCGACGATCAGTTAAGCTGTATGGTGATCCGTAGCGTTCCCAGCGTGTTAGAAAGGCCAGAAAACGGCACAGGAGCATGCAGATGTTTCATTTCATTTTGAAGCAAGGCTAAATTACCTCCAGGAAAACAGTTTGACATTGGAATGACCCCTCCTTGATCCTCTAGACCAAGGCTTGATGGTTTGTACACATATTCACTGCTGGGACTGATTAGCTGGTGCTATACATTTATTTGCATAATTCTAGTGGATTTTGCCCTTAAAGTAATTCGAGGTCCGTCCGGCAGCGAGCTTCAAAAGGTCCAGCTATGGGATATTGCAGGTAAAATTTTAGCTATCTTGTTTATGCAGCAAAAATTGTTTTATGTAAAGATCAGAGGCGAATCATTTTTCTGTAGGACTACAATAGAGTAAGCTTAAGGTTTAGACCATTTTTTTGCATAGACTTAGTGTTGTGTTCTTGAAGGATGAGTGCAAGAAAACTAAGTTTACTAACAGAACACCAAACCACAGAATTCACAAGTCAAGTCATCCTCAAAATTTGAGGTATATATCAGTCCACCTACGCATGACTCAATGATAATTGCCTCCGAATTGTACATATTACATCATATTTCATATGCAAATGATGTCGTTATTCACGTGATGATCACGTCACTTAGGTTTAAGCTTAGGTTAAGCTCATTGTTACGTTTAGGCTTAGTCTTGCGAATATGCTTATACTACTGTAATGGCCCTGTTCTATACATAGGTTGTAATTACAAATACAGCTGTAGCGTCGCTCAGATCTCGTAGATGATACACATTTTGTATGATGCTTATCTAAATTCTTTTTAGGCTAAAGTATGAAAATTGTAAACTGCGAGTTATGGTCAAATTTTAGTTTGATTACTAATTTTTTTAAACACTACTGTTCCAGTTGAAATTTGAATTTTGAGGTTTGCTTAAATCAAGGTAAATTTACTGTTGGTGGCAAGACTGTTTTTCAATTCATTTAAGCACTAAAACGAGCAGCCAGAATCGTAACCAAAATTTGATATCTGGAAGGTATAACATTACTAGCTATGTATTTTTAACATCCCTTAAAAATTTCGGCCAATGCAAAGAACAGGTGCGGAACAGTATTATAAGCATATTCCGAAGCAAAAGCCTAAGCCTAAGCGTGATAATGATCATATTCCTAATCCTAAGCCTAAGCCAAGCAAAAAATTAGTCTAAAGCTTAACCTTACTCTATTGTCGTCCCACAGAAAAACGTTCCGTCCCTGATCTTTACATGGTCGAAATACAATTTCAAACGTAAATATTTCCATTTCTATACATATATATTTTTTTCGATGCGGCTTTGTTCTTAAGCATTTGCATATTTTAGTAGTCTTTTAATATTTCAGGCCAAGAACGGTTTTCCTATATGACACGCGTTTACTATCGAGACGCTCATGGCTGTTTGGTGCTATTTGATTTAACCAATCGAAGTAGTTTTTTGAACGTTGCGCGATGGAAACGCGATTTTGACGCAAAATGTATTTCGGCAGCATCCGGTCGGCCAATTCCATGCCTTTTAGTTGCAAATAAGGTATTAACCCTTTCTCACATGAATATTTGCAATTTCATATGAGATGGAAATGTCAAGGTAAGATTCGATCCCCAGTCTCTCGGGTGGGAGGCGTTTACGATGACCACTGAGCTATAGGAGCTGGACGCCCGAGCTCGAGGGGGCTCTCACGTCTTGTGGAGATTTTACACTGCACATATATGTTATAAATGTTAAACACTGCTCACAGTGTGTGTATTGCTTGTACATTATTGTATGCATTTGCTCATAGTATACTCTATGAGTGAAAGGGTTAATTATTGAGGAAATTTTGGGGGGTTTTTTCGCTAACCAACCTGTAAAGGAAACCGGTTCTGTAAAAGCTTGCAAGTAGGCATGGTAACGGTTTAGTTAAACTGCTGCATGAGCAGCATTGCAAATTTTATCCAATTGGGTTTCGAAAGGTATTGACCATTAGTTCGATTTGCAATTCCAAGTTTAGATTAATTTTCAAATAGGTTGTGTTTCAGTTCTAATATCTGTACGAGTTTCGCAATAGAAATGACGGCCAATGTAAAGAACAAGGGCGGATCAGTATTATAGCATATTCCTAAGCCTAAACCTAAGCCTAACACTAAGAAAGAGTATATTCCTAAGCCAAGGCCTAAGCCTAAGCCTAAGCCAAGCAAAAAATTACTCTAAATCTTAAGCTTACTCTTTTCTAGACCCACAGAAAAACGTTCCACCCCTAATTATTATACGAACCGAAATTACTTTAATCTTTTTAACTTGATGTACCCAATATCAAGTAGGTATACTTTACCAGGGCACATCTTAGTGGCGCTGATGCGAACCAAAACTAAACAGCCCAAACTGTTAACTGTAAAAAAGCTATCAGGTATTGGAACTCACAATGATAATTTTAGGCAGACGATAAACAAATGCGACAAGTCAGCTCTGATGAAGTTGAAGAAATGTCGCATGAATTCAACTTTACCCGTTGGACGGAAATTTCAGTAAAAAATAATTTGATGGTTGAAGAAACAATGAAGTAAGTACTTTATAGTTGGACCAAATAAGGTTTCGGGCGATAAAATAAGCACATTTCTAAAACTAAAAATCTACGCTAATTCACGTCAAGCGGTTATAGTTTAAAGGTCAAACATATTTAGTTTGTCTGCCCATGTTCATATTAGGACCTGCGCACCGGGATACGGACGGGCCCGCAGCCAAGGAATGCCAGGGGGGTCAGCCCCCCTGGAAAATTTTTGCCCCCCCCCCCCTAGGAAATTTTTAACCTTGCTTATAACTCATTGAAACCCCGGCCAATGTTACTTTTAGGGCCGTAACAGTAGATTAAGCGTATTCCTAAGCCTAAGCCTAAGCCTAAGCGTTGCAAAAATGTGTTCCTAAGCCTAAGCCTAAGCCTAAGCCTAAGCCTAAGCCAGAAATTGTAATCTAGAATCTAAACACACCGTTTTATAGACCCACCGGAAACCTCTACACCCCTATAATGACCCTCCTAGAAAATTTTTAGCACCCCCCTAGCAAGGTGAGCTGGCTACGGGCCTGGATACCGAGAGACAAGAGACTACGAGAGTGTGAAGCTTAAGGCTTCTATAGTTGAAGCCTAGGCTTAGAATTAAGATTATTCTTATGTTTAGGCTTTCGCTTAAAGTTTTAATCTCAACTTAAGTATGCCTATGGCTCAGAATGTCAATTTAGTTAGATGTCGTCCAATATTCTTATAAAAGACACTTGAACCTGTTATAAGCAGTTTAGTTAAAAGAGGTGGTACACGTTTTGATATGAGCCGTTTCAAAAATAACTTCTTGGCTTAAATACTAAGAAGTGACCGGATATCCGTTTTCGTTTACAGTGAAAATTTGTGTCCGCCTGCGTTGTGTAAAATACCGGGAAATTCAGTTATTTTTATGCTCAAAATTAGTTGTAAATACACGCATATCGCGCTAATTTTCATTTGCTAATATGCAACAATTGTTCGGTATGAAACAAAAATAACGAAATTCGCTCAAAATCATAAACATTTCAGTGCATCTGCTACTTTTTCATTAATTTTAGAAACTTGACTATTTGCACACCTTTTAGATGTGTTGTCAAAAAATAAAACATCTTGAAAACTTTTATACTTCAATATTCGTTTTGCGTTGCCGCGATTTTGATCACTATTCGTTTCTGTTATTTTTACTATCCGTTTACACCCTGATTGTTAAAAAACGCACAACCAACTCTGGTGATTGACGTTTCAACTATTGTTCAGATGCCTTCCCAACTGATTATTGACGATTGAATGGCGTATGAAATTTGAACTATTTTTTCAGATGCCTTCTTGATTACATGGAAACTGAACAAGCGAAACTTGCAGCTAACGGAACAGCTTCTAACGGAGCGTTAAACGGTCATATACATTCGTTACAGTTAACTCGAGACGAATATAAAGATTCACGTACATTTGGATGCTCAAATATGTGTGGACGCTAAAATCATTGTACAACTCATATTCGAAAGTTCAAAATTAACACATTTATACTGAACAATGCGGAGTTGAACTGTTAACAATTTTACAATGTTGGATTGAGGAATGGAAGGGTTGTTACCTGATTGACGAGATGGACTCGGAAACCTCCTAAACCTGGACACGAGGATGCTCGAGTGTACGATATTACAATGTATGATGTTGGGTTATAAGTATTGTCAAATGATTATTGCTAGCGGCTCACGTAAACATCAGGGGCGGAACGTTTTTCTGCGGGACTGCAATAGAGTGAGCTTAAGCGTTCGATTAATTTTTTGCTTAGGCTTAGGCTTAGAGATAAGATTATTATTATTATTATTATGCTTAGGCTTTGGTTTAGGAATATGCTTATACTATTGTTACGGCCCTGTTCTATGCATTGGTCATTATCGCAATGTATGACTCGTGTACACTTTACCCATACATTCAAAGTTGCGGCTTCGATTTAATAGGTTAAACGTTAGGCTTCGGCAAACGCTTACGCTGGCCTTTTCTTAAACCTAAGCCTAATACTCAGAATTATAAGGCAAAGCCTAAGCCTGTGGGCTGACACAACTTAGTACAGTGTACAGAAGACCACAATGTATATAGAAAACTGTATATGTGTTTGAAGTTTACGGTAAATAGCGTCTGAAATAGCGTTCACAAACGCACCAATAATTCGTCGCCCGGCAACTCGTCGACGACAAGCTTCAATTGGACATCTCGGCCCCTCGACCATTCGTTGCCTATCGATATGTTTAGGCTTAGGATTCGGATTATGCTTAGCATTTGGTACTGTTGCCTAACGATATGTTTCAGGCAAAAATTTATTTAATAAATTACTATACTTTCATACTAAAATATTCACTAAAAAATTAGGATCTCTCTAAATAGGCATTATAAAAAAACAAAACAACAAAAAATTGAGTCGAATTTGACTCCGTTTGTGTAGTCAGGAAAAGCCTATTTCGGAGACAGTCGATTTGACTCAACATTTTTTGCAGTGTGCATGGCGCGTTATAGTACAACCTTTAATAGGAGGTAAGAGATGTGATGTTCAGAATGTTTTATCACATTTATCGGGTTCTGGTTTACACTCGTTCGACAAATAAGTTTTGGTACGAACCGTCTATATTCTACTACTGTAGCGACACGAATAAGCGGGTGTAATAAAAGGTGAACTTTCTATTTTGAATTCCAAACAATAGGAGTCTGTGTGCCTAATTAGGCTCCGTTAGTGGATACGTCCCATGTTACTTTAAGGGTCGTTCACATTTTCTGGTGGGTCTATAAAAGAGTAGGTTTACATTCTAGATTACATTTTTTAATTAGGCTTAGGAATACGCTAAATCTACCTACTGTTACGCCCCTAAAAGTAACATTGGCCGTGGATACAGCAGTACATAATTCTAATTTAAAGTCCATAAACGAGACAGAAACGACAGAATGGCCTAGATTCCCACTCGGACAACCTGCATACACTTTATAAGATCCAGAAAGAAGATTAAAAGATTAACGGGTGCGGTAAACCACAAAAATTCTTCAGAGAACGTTTGTTCTGCTCAAAAGAAAGCAGAAGTGTACTGGGTCTATAACGAAAACATGAAGAAACTTCAACATAAATAACCGTTCGTAACCAAAAAACAGGGTATACATTCTGCAGGGTCAAAATAAATATCAGTCTGCCCTCTTATTCGGGTCGCCACTTTGGATCCCCCAGTGCCTGAACTTTAGCTTACATGTTTATAATGGATCATTGTTTGTATATATTAGTTTTGTTAATACAAAAATTTATAGTTGTTGTTATTAAACGAGCTGACTCGGTACACTTAGGGTTGCGCTATACACACAAAATAAATTGTCTTAAAACTTCAAGACTCATACTTTCTTAAATTTTCAAGACATAAATGTCTTGTATTTCAGACATTATAATAGCGTTAAACAGCTCAGAAAATCGTTTCTTAACTGGTTAAAATATAAATGTCTTATATTCAAGAAACTGCTATTGCCAATTTATAACACAAATTTTTTTCTTTCAAGAAAAGCTGTCTTTCATTCAAGAATTAATTTTCTGATTTTTATGCGTGTAAAAAAGTTCTTAGATTGAAAAATTTGGGTGAAATTTAGCCAACAATTTTGAAGTCGGTTTCCATGGCAAACGTCTGCGTTTTTTTAGACATGTTTATCTTATATTTCAGAAATATTTTTCTTAATCGTTCATAAAACAAAATGTTAAATTCAAGACATTTAAGTGTGAAAACTTTTAGACCCATACTTCTGAATTCAAGACATATATGTCTGGAGTCTGTATCAAGGCATAATTGTCTTTAATTTCCGACAATATTTCTTGAATACAAGACAATAAATTCTGTGCGTACTTGACGTCCGCTGCCGTCCGGCGCCGTCTGTCACCATACGTTAGCCATGTAGTCCCGTCCGCCACCCCTTCGAGAGTACTTTTGCGCATTGTACAAAATTTGACGACTAAGTTATATTTAAGTCTAAGCAAACGCCTAAAAAGTTTCAACCTTTGTTCGCAACTCGCTTTCTACACTAACTGTTTATTACATTAAACTTAATTCATTTATATTTGAGCAACAAGCCAAATGCTACAACGCAACACGTTTGAGAGCACTTCGAACTGATATTTTAACTGGGACACCTTGCTAGGACAAATCGCTTGCTAGGACAGTGGTTACCGAATGCATAAACTAGACGATCTGATATCTGCTTTGAAGTTTTGGCTCAAACTTTTTAGAGTCATGCTTAGCGTTCGAAATGCCGGCCCATGTGAAGATCAGGGGTGGAACGTTTTTTTGCGGGACTATCAAAGAGTAAGCTTATTAAGCTTTAGACTAATTTTTTGCTTTGGCTTAGGCTTAGACTTAGAAATATGCTCATTGTTACGCTTCAGGCTTAGGCTTAGGAAAATGCTAACGGGAACAAATAATTCACTTTAATGTACACAACTGTTTCAAGTTGGGGTGCATCTGATAAAAGGGGATTATAGTGTGATCGTTTTGGTCACAATAAGAGTGTGCGTAACTGTTTCCGGAGGTTTTGTAGTGGTATCCGGTGGGTCTAAAATATTGATTGGATGGCTTTCAAGCAATAGACAGTGTTGTTGTTGTTGTTGATGATGATGGTGATCATGATGATGACGTTGCTGCTGCTGTTTCTGCAGATCTTGTTGCCATTGTGGATGTGGTTGTAGTTTTTGTTGCTGTTGTTGTCGTCGTCGTTGGTGGTGTTGTTGTTGTTGCTGTTCTTCTTCTTCTTCTTCCTCTTCTTCTTCTTCATCTTCTTTTTTGTCTTTTTGTTGATACTGTTCCTGCGGCTGGTTGTAACTTACCAATATTGTTTGTTTCCCAGTTGCGCTTTGACATTTTGGAATATTTAGCGATTTTTCTCCATTTACGCTGTGTCGTTTTGGCTTTTTGTTGCTTTCTTCATGTACTATGTCTTTTTCCTTGATTTTTTCGTTCTGCTGTCCACATTGAGCACTACTTTGTTTATGATTTTGTTCAATATTGAGCATATCCTTTCGTTTGTTGTATTCCTTTGCTGTTGTTGCTGCTGCTGCTGTTCGGATGTTGCTCGTCGTTTCGTCAGCTGTTTGTTGGTCACTATTGAGCGTCTGGTCTTCGCGTTCTTGTGATTGTTCTTTGTGTTCATTTTTCACACACTCTTCTGTCGTCGATGGCTCGGTACTCTCGCTGGGGATATCCCCAACTGGTAACCAGTGTAAGGTATTTTGGACCACTGAGAGCGTTTGACAGTTAAAACTTTGAGTCGATTCAGTTTTCGCTGATGTTAAGTTGTTGCTTAAACAAGAGTAGTCCCGTGTTACCGGTGCTAGCAGTGGGGCCTTTGATTCAACAGGAGAATCATAATCTGAAAGAGATTCTTCAGACAAACAGTACTCTTGTAATGATTTGTTGTCACTCTTGTTACAAGTTTCTGACATCTGGCTCTCGCAATTGAGTTCCGTTTCGCTAGCAGGAGGGTTATTTGTATTGGGACAGCGGCTGGTTTCGGCATCCTCAGGTACATCTCGGCCCATAGAACCGTAGCCAAATTTGGATTGAAAAACTGGGGAGCTATGAAACGTTGCTGAAGTGTCCGCGGAAACTTCGCTCACTGCTGTAAGTTCTTTGACTAGCGGTTGTTGCTCTTGTGTCGAATGGTACGTGGGTAAATTGGCAGCGCTCGGTGTTAAACTTTGTGCAGAGTCGCATGCGGCTCCTGGAGCAGCGAGTAACGATTCATTGGTCCCGATAGAAGACGCAGGGGATTGGCGGGAAGTCCACAATCTGCCGGTAAATATGCTCGTTTCGGCAGGCTGGCGTCTTTGTGGTCGTGAATGCCCAAGCCGGAATCGACGAATTAACGCGTTCGCGAAGCCAGTCCTCGTTCGGATGGTTGCCGTTTGCGATTCGCGTATCGTTGCTGAATAAAGTTTTTCCTCCGAGGAGTTGTTGTTGGCTTTGGGTTGTTGTTGTTGTTGCTGCTGCTGCTGCTGCTGTTGTTGTTGTTGTTGTTGTTGTTGTTGTTGTTGTTGTTGTTGTTGTTCATGCTGCTGCTGTTGCGGTTGTTGTCGCTGTTGTTTTTTTGTTGTGCCGTCAAAGCTGTTCATTTCGATTTCATTATGCATCGATGATACTGATGGTTTTGTGATTGCAAGTTTAGGAGGACATTTGTCAACAGTAATGTGATGTTGGTTTTGTTCATTGGGGGCTGCGGTCGTGGTGTGATACGGAATCAGTAAATTTAGCTTAGATTTCGGTTTAGTTTCGCTCCGAGTAGCGTTGTCAAATGCTGCTCTCGGCTCCAGCTGCGACTCGCCTTGATTTTTCCTTTGCGCACTTTCGACAGTTCTGCCATTTTCGTTGGACGTAGGAGAATTGTGACGTTTTCCAAGCAACGGAGTACTTGTGGGCTTGGCGGCTACCCTCGACACTGGAAGACTTCTGCATGAACTATGGCGTGGGGTAGGAAATCCGAGCCGGCCCGCTTGGCCGGGATGATGGCTGGCTCCGCCTCTAGGGCCCTGGGTAGATCGTGGCCCACCCACAGTTCGAACGCGTTGAGGAAATCCTGGGTGACCAGTCCGGTTGCGGTACATGCTCCCACCGTGGACCCCTAAGTTTAGGGTATTTGTTGAGTTACCAGAATTCAAATACATCATTGTTTTACCTCGTGCTAGGGTGGCAGCTGCGGCGTTCGGTACGCAAAGCTCTGACGCGAGATAGTTTTCAGAGGTGTTTTTCGTTGGAACACACGGAAGCCATCGAAATGCGTATTTGAAACCGATTCGAAATCTGAAAATTATCAAATTTCTATATTAAATTCGAAAACATCATCCCAAGATAAAGTTTGTAGTTTAGATCAGAGGCGTACGTGGGTGAACATTTTTTATCCACACGGCGCTTTGCCCGCGGAAATTTTAATTTTTTACCCGCGAGTGTACCGGCGCCAAATTGTTCTACGCGCTACTCGCTTTTATCCACCCTTATATTTTTCTTCTACATTCAATATAATTGTGTAATTTTACAGTGCATTGATGTTAGTCTCTCAATCTACGTTACAAAAAATTCTTTTTTAGTCACTTCAAAACAAGCCATAAAGCAAAAAAAATGTAACACCAGATAATATTGCACTTGAGGCGCCGAAACTGGTACATTACATAATAGTATTTCTACATATCATCAAGTGCCCACTCTCCTCAGAGTGGGCGGCAAACAAGCGACGGCTTAAGTTTTAAGGGACGCCCTGACCAGGCCCATAACAGTCCTACCAGAGGGGGGCTAACAAATTTTCAGGAGGGGCATTTAAAGGTTTTCAATGGCCCACAAGCAAGGTTGAAAATCTTCTAAAGGGCCAAATCTTTCCAGGAGGGTTGAGCTCAGCTGCCCCCCCCGCTTAGCTACGGACCCAGCCCTGACCGGGCCGACCCTGACTTGGTTCCTGATCCATGATTTTCAAATTTAAAAAAGATAAATCATAAGTTTTAAACAGCAACAAACCTCGAATTCATCCAGCAATAAATAATCGGATTTACACACGTTGAGCTCATCGCTAGCCAATACATATTTAAATATATATGTAATGCCAACAGTCGATCCATGTCAGCAAATACAGTGAATAAAAATGTAAAATAAACATGATACGGTAACCAAACGACCATAAAAATAATTATTACCATTAGCATCATTTTGACAACCTAAAATTTGATTCAAAATAGGTTACACACTTTTATTCATACGCGGCAAGTTTGCGCAGCCTTAGCTTCAGGCCCGTAGCGAAAGGGCGGGGGGCGCGCGCGAGGCAGACTCGTAGCAAAAGAAAAAGGGAAGAGGCTCAGCCCTTGTAGAAGATTTTTGGTCACCCTGGAAAAGTTTCATTCTTGCTTGTAAGTCTTACAGAACACGTCCATGCTGATCTTAAAATTTTTACGCCCCCCCTAGCATGGTTACCTGGCAACTGCAACATGCATTGCTGCAAATTTTTGATTGAGTTTATGAACGAAAATTGCTTGTGTTATGTTTTAAGTCCTCGCTGCACAAAAGCGCACGAACGAGAATCAGTTGCAAGTTTTTGTTGCAGAAACTTTCACGTGTGAATAGAGCTTTAATTGATGGCGAATACAAGGCCATATATATTCCTTCACCAGTTCTGCGATGCTGAGAAATAAAGGCGCTGCAAATTGTTTCTCAGAAGCTCACAATGAGTTTTCGTAGCCAAATAGTTAGATATTTCGCGGAAACTACACAAATTCAGAAAACTTGTTAATTCCACTGCCTTCGTACGTTTAATCAGCATTTTGTCTATGCTCACGTTGTCCAATGCTGCGGCCCATGTAAAGATCAGGGACGGAACATTTTTCTGTGGGACTGCAATAGAGTAAGCTTAAGCTGTAGACTAATTTTCTGCACGGCTTAGGCTTAGGCTTAGGCTTAGGAATATGCTCATTCTTACGCTTAGGCTTAGGCTTAAGAATGTTCTCAATCTTACGCTTAGTCTTGGGCTTAGGAATATGCTCATTCTTACGCTTAGGCTTAGGCTTAACAATGTTCTTCATCTTTCGCTTAGGTTTAGGCTTAGGCTTATGAATATGCGTATAATACTGTTCAGCCCCTTTTCTTTACATTGTCCAATGCTATCATGAAATCGTCGACTCGCGAATGAGGAGAATGTTGTTTCAAAAATTCTTATTCGACACCAAATCTGTTTAATATCCCACAAAAATCTTAAAGTAGCAAAATAAAATAAACAAAACGTACTTTACGTTTGGCTTTTATATTGTCTTCTTGCCGTGTTTCGCCAACTTGTTGCGAGCCCCAAAGCACACGCCCTACCCATATATACGTACCACCGAGCACCAAACAGGGCAGCGCATATTGGATAATGAGCAGAAAATAATTGTATCTGAAAGCAAACAAGTATACATGACATCTATAAGATACCAAAAACGTAATGTTTGTGTTACACTTCAGAAACACAAACTTAATTGAAAAATATAATTGAGTTTTTGTTTTAGCCGCAACGGCTCAAAGATCAGAGGCGGAACATTTTCTGTGGGACTGCAATAGAGCAAGCTTATTAAGCTTTAGACAAATTTTTTACTTGGCTTAGGCTTAGGCTTAGGCTTAGACTTAGGCTTTAGGAATATGCTTATAATATTGTTCCGTTTCTGTTCTTTACATTGGCCGCCACAACACGCAAGTAGCCAAAAGTCGCAATTATATTTAAATTATTAGCTTGAAAAATTACGCTGTTCTAAGCCGTAATTCTAAAACGCCGGGAACTAAAATCACTAATTATTTCATTTAACACCTGTTTGTTCGATAGTCTGACTTGGTACTCGAGAGTTGAGGCAGTAGCTGTGATCGAAACTTCCGTTGAGTTTAAAAATAACTGAATTCATGTTGAAAACTTAATAAGAGTATTATAATTGGCGTCTGGTTTCTCGCTCGCTTTGCCAACAATGCTTTATTACAGTATGAATTTAAAAAATTTTCTTGATCTACTCAAAGTCGGATCCAAAAATTTTTGACGGGAGGGCGCGGTTGCAAATGTTATGAAACGCAAAATAGTTAGGTAGGGACCTTATCATTTTTTTCACCAAAAAGTTTTGTGACGGCGAAAAATTGTAAGTTAGCAACCTTACCATATTATCACAAAACATTCTGCGGGAAAATATTATCTTTTTTCCAAAATAATTTTCTGAGTGGAAAAATTGTAAGGTAGGGAGTGATCTTACTATTTTAGCAAAAAAAATTCGACGGGGGTTAGTGGTTCCACTGCTCTGTATTAAACAAAAAAATCCCAATTACTGAACCGGATATGACTTACATTTTGAAACTTTTACTATTACCAGCACGGCCGTCAGGAAAATTATCAGGCCGACATATATCCATACGTCGGCCGTTTTCAAAGTAATAAGACAACGTGTATGAGTAGAGAAAATTAGGCAAGCCGATGATTCCTGCCGCAAGCCATAAACAGATCACTATGCTGATTGTGCCATATTTGCCTAAACGACAACCAAACGGATGTGTGATTGCCCACCATCTGGAAACACAAATTTAGGTTACGTCACCGATCGAACCAGTGGCAGATCCTGCATTTCTTGCTGAATTTAAAATTTTTTAAAAAATTTTCAAATTTTTAACCAGAACCATAGACAGAGGGCGACTGGAAAAATTATGACGCCCTAAAAAGTTTTCAACATCGCTTGTAAAGCCATCGAAAACCCTTGTATACCCCTCCTGTTTTCTCGTCTGCCTAGCAAGGTGAGCTGGCTACAGGAGGTGTGTTTCACAGACAAAGAATAATACGTATTGGAAAATAGGTTGCAGTAAAGACACACCACGGTTACCCTGAAACCAAAATGTCAAAAAAATTCGAAAAATTTTCCAAGATTCACGTTGAAAATAAGCTTTGCTGCGTGTCACCAGCTAGAAAAAAGTCATCATCAAATAGGATGCGTCTAAAGACACCAAAGCAGATAGCAGCCGAACAAGGAGTTTTGGGAAATTTAAATTTTAAAATATAAAAAAAATTTGTTGAAACTTTGTTGAAACAAAGCGTTTTTGACTCCGTTCACTAAAGTATTACATAGGTTTATGGTCAACCAGCGTTGGATTCAATCGCTATTTATGTATATATTTAGCGAGTCGAACATTTCAAAACATTCGTTACATTAAACAAAATACAACAAAGGTCGGCAGATTTAGCATTTCGAGAGCAAATTTAAGTTTTGTTTCGTTTATTTCCGTCGAAAACAGTTTAAAATGACTATCCATTCAAAAACTAGGTTGGCACTGGATATGCGACCTTAAATTTCTTTGGTAGACAAGGAACGTGATTTCAAACGGTGTTAGTGTCAGTCTCTGATCAAGAATTGCTTACACAACGAAATTTTACATAATGTTCTAGAAAAATTTGTATCTTAAACTAACAAAATTAAATGTACCCTTATTGTCACGTAAATAAGTCACACATTGGCTGGGTTTTCGAAACCTTACTTAAGTTCGACTTAGTACTTAAATACGTGCTAAGTAATTAACCATTTTGTCGTTTTTAAAAGTGTATTTAAGTAAATTCGCAAGTCGTTGACTAAATTCGATATAGATTACGAACTTAACCGTTCAGGCGTACAAAGCTTGGCAGAATGAAAACCGTTGACTCATGGCGCCTCCTTAATACAAAGCTAAACTGTTGCTTTCTTGGCTTACATTTAGCGTTTATTTGATATTGTTAAAAATTTTAAACATTTCCTTAAGTCGTCGACTTAAGTAAATACTTAAGTGAAGTAAGTACTTAAGTAATATTTCCGATACTCCATTAATAATTAATTAAAATTTCCCCACTCCGTATATCAACCCAACGGACCCGCCCTCAGTTACACAATGTTAAAAAGTCTAACTGAAGTAAATACTTAGGTAAGATTTCACAAACCCAGCCAATATCAATATTAAACTTTTCGCTCTCAGTATATCAGCCCAAACTCACCGTCTTCAGCAGCAAACAGACCCGTAGCCAGCTCACATTCCTAGGTGGGCTAAAAACTTTTACAAGAAGGGCATTCAAGGGTTTTTTAATAACTTGCAAGCAAAGTTGAAAATTTTCTTTTTTTAATAAACTTGCAAGCGAAGTTGAAAATTTTCTTTTTTAATAACTTGCAAGCAAAGTTGAAAATTTTCTTTTTTTAATAAACTTGCAAGCGAAGTTGAAAATTTTCTTTTTTTAATAAACTTGCAAGCGAAGTTGAAAATTTTCTTTTTTTAATAAACTTGCAAGCGAAGTTGAAAATTTTCTTTTTTTAATAAACTTGCAAGCGAAGTTGAAAATTTTCTTTTTTTAATAAACTTGCAAGCGAAGTTGAAAATTTCCTTTTTTAATAACTTGCAAGCAAAGTTGAAAATTTTCTTTTTTTAATAAACTTGCAAGCGAAGTTGAAAATTTTCTTTTTTTAATAAACTTGCAAGCGAAGTTGAAAATTTTCTTTTTTTAATAAACTTGCAAGCGAAGTTGAAAATTTTCTTTTTAATAACTTGCAAGCGAAGTTGAAAATTTTCTTTTTTAATAACTTGCAAGCAAAGTTGAAAATTTTCTACGGGTAGCCAAAATTTTTGCCCGCCGGGCTCAACCCATCACCCCTGTTGCCCCTTCCCTTGTCTACGGACCTGGGGCTATACAACGGTACAACTTTGTAAGTGAGCCGTCTCTTACCGATCTAAGCTCATCGCCATTAGTGTAAACACGCTCACACAAGTTGGCACAACGCCCATAAAATTACTAAAACTACAATACGCCCGTCCAAACCACCATTGATAGTAGAAATTTTGAGTGAACGAAAAACACGTATTGAAAAGTGAAATTGAAGTGTCAGAAATTGCTAAATTCAACAAAAAATAATTGGTCACAGTTCGCATTCGACGATGCGCAAGAACGATCCAAATGACGATCAGATTGCCTGCAACTGATAATGCAATAATGACAGCGAACATTGTCAAATAAATACACTGGATCCACCATTTGTGAGCGATCGGTTGTTCTATACCGCATGCAAGGTTTGATAATGAATGAACCTGTTTAAAAAATAATACAAAGTCCACAATATCATGCGTACACCAGGTGACTTTTGAGGCAATAGTGTGATGGACACTGAAGTATTTTTTAGCTTCAGTAATGTTGCGTATTGAAGTGTTTTTGGCTTCTTTGTGCAGCGCACTGAAGCTTTTTTCGGCTTCAGTACCTTGTAAAGATCAGGGGTGAACCGTTTTTCTGTTGAACTGCATTTAGAGTAAGTTTAAGCTTGAGACTAAATGTTTTGCTTACGCTTAGGTATAGGATAATCCTTACACACAAAACCGTTTTTGTGAATTGATTCAGAAAAGTATTTTCTGTGGCAAATCTGAAATCTTTTTCTGATATTTAATTCAATTTTTATAAAAATAACAGGAAAACGTTTATTTTCAGACTTTATTTCAAAACTTTTTTGAAAACATTTCTACTGTAACAGAAATATTCTTTTGAGTGTACACATTGGCTTAGGCTTAGAAATTTGCTTATATATCGTACTGTTACAGCCCTGTTCCATGTATACAATGGTCTCTGCGATCCACACTAGTGTTAATATAAACAGACAGCGAAAGTTTCCTCCAACAGTGATTATACCTATTATACATTGTCACATGCTTTTAGTTCCGGCATTAGAATTAGGTTCAGGCTTATAAGCTTAGGCTTAGGTTCATGTTCGTTATGTATAGGGGGATTTTATGCGGCGAGGGGAGTAAGTAAGCATCAAGTTCTTGGATCAATGAACGTTTTCCCACCCTGCAATATCAATAAATGTTCCGTGTAGCTTAACGGTAACAAAGCATATTCAAATTTTTACGCCTAACCTTACCCGAGTGGTGGAGTTCTCATCTCATAGTCCGCCTAACGACCCCCGTTTAGTTATAGTTGCACGGACCTTATCCAGATCAAGCAGCTAGGAGATAAATCAAATTTTGGGAGGGGTATGTTGTTGGATTTAGCAACATTTACAAGCGTAGATATAATTTTTTAGTAGGGTGCAACATTTTCTTACACAGCTAAGTGTCCTGACCCCCCTTGGGTTGAAAAATTATTTCCAGCGAGTCATATTGATTAATTGACGTGGGTACGTTTCTGCGATGCGTAACAAAATCGACTGTGAGAGTCGTAACAAAATTTGGTTCAGAAAGAATTAAAATTTAAGCTGAATTTTTTTGAATTTTAAATGTGTGGGAATGAAGCAATTTTCCCACGAATTATTAATGTCTCATGAGAACACCATTGATTTTAATGCTAAATTGTGTTAGCAATATTTGATTTTAAGTTTAAATTTTTCAAATTTTACCTGAACTGCAGTAGAACAATTGCATACAGCGAATATGCGTTCAAATAGCGGACCATTAAACGCAGTCAAACTGTAATGTCCATTTTCTTGCGAAGTGTACTGGTATATTTCCGGGAAAAAACATTCGCCTGTATCAGCGCTAACCGGAC
The DNA here is from genome assembly GCA_030248215.1 of Enoplolaimus lenunculus. NCBI lineage: Eukaryota > Metazoa > Nematoda > Enoplea > Enoplida > Thoracostomopsidae > Enoplolaimus > Enoplolaimus lenunculus. The sequence continues at coordinate 59,323 of JASANG010002954.1, forward strand.
CGGGTATTAATTTGGTGCTATTTTGAGCAGGTTCCGGTGACGCAGCGTCAGATATAATCATTGGTAGACCGGAAATTAAAGTTGTTTATGAACTATTTTACGTATTTTTGTTAGTATTATTATTATTATTATTATTACTTTATTTTTTGTTAGGTTGCTAAAAAGCAGTCTGAATTTAATATCACAATTACTTAAATTGTTTTTATGAGCTGGCTGAAAAAATTGGCGCTCCTGGTTTTGGAAAATTTGATAAATGTTTAAATTTTTTCACTCTCAAAACAGTAAATTTGTAAAACTCTGTATACCAAGAAATTCGTCAATTCAATTTCATTAAAGCTCATCTTTCGTTGGCTAAAACTCATGCGCTTTAGAGCACACATCAAAACCTGTATAGGGATCAACGACTTGCCCAGGTCGGAGTTAGGCGACAAACTCTCTTGACGATTTTTGTACAGGGTTCTTAGATACTTTTGCATCTTGGAGCACAAGAAATGGTCATTCAAAATTTTTATGGAATGTAACCTCTTTCCTAAAATGCTTCCTACGAATATGTCTAACGACCAAAAATTTAATATTGGTCATACCGGAGTCACATAATTTACAAACGCAACTCAAATTGTTTATCAGCTATCGTTAAGATAGCGGTTAGGATGAACGTCCATACGTCTAAAAGAATGCCCAAATTCCCTGCGACTAAAGCCCGTATTATCAAATGAGTGTAACACCCATCACCAGTTGGTGATAAGTGCTGTAACTTTCAAACCAGTGAATGCTGAAGCTCAAGGTTCAGTACATTCTCCTGCACCGATCTTGAGTTTAACAATTGCAATAGTTAATGAGTTTAAAAACCTGTTACTAACTGATGATAGTTGCTATATTTACACATTTGAGGATATGGCTCTAGATGCCGAACCAAACTGCTGAAGCTCAAGATTCAGCACATTCTCCTGTACCGATCTTGAGTTCAACAATTGCAATAGTTAATGAGTTTAAACAGCTGTTACTAACTGATAATAGTTGCTATATTTACACATTTGAGGATATGGCTTTAGATGCCGAACCAAACTGCTGAAGCTCAAGATTCAGCACATTCTCCTGTACCGATCTTGAGTTCAACAATTGCAATAGTTAATGAGTTTAAAAAGCTGTTACTAACTGATGATAGTTGCTATATTTACACATTTGAGGATATGGCTTTAGATGCCGAACCAAACTGCTGAAGCTCAAGATTCAGCACATTCTCCTGTACCGATCTTGAGTTCAACAATTGCAATAGTTAATGAGTTTAAAAAGCTGTTACTAACTGATGATAGTTGCTATATTTACACATTTGAGGATATGGCTCTAGATGCCGAACCAAACTGCTGAAGCTCAAGATTCAGCACATTCTCCTGTACCGATCTTGAGTTCAACAATTGCAATAGTTAATGAGTTTAAAAACCTGTTACTAACTGATGATAGTTGCTATATTTACACATTTGAGGATATGGCTCTAGATGCCGAACCAAACTGCTGAAGCTCAAGATTCAGCACATTCTCCTGTACCGATCTTGAGTTCAACAATTGCAATAGTTAATGAGTTTAAAAAGCTGTTACTAACTGATGATAGTTGCTATATTTACACATTTGAGGATATGGCTTTAGATGCCGAACCAAACTGCTGAAGCTCAAGATTCAGCACATTCTCCTGTACCTATCTTGAGTTCAACAATTGCAATAGTTAATGAGTTTAAAAAGCTGTTACTAACTGATGATAGTTGCTATATTTACACATTTGAGGATATGGCTCTAGATGCCGAACCAAACTGCTGAAGCTCAAGATTCAGCACATTCTCCTGTACCGATCTTGAGTTCAACAATTGCAATAGTTAATGAGTTTAAAAAGCTGTTACTAACTGATGATAGTTGCTATATTTACACATTTGAGGATATGGCTTTAGATGCCGAACCAAACTGCTGAAGCTCAAGATTCAGCACATTCTCCTGTACCGATCTTGAGTTCAACAATTGCAATAGTTAATGAGTTTAAAAAGCTGTTATTAACTGATGATAGTTGCTATATTTACACATTTGAGGATATGGCTTTAGATGCCGAACCAAACTGCTGAAGCTCAAGATTCAGCACATTCTCCTGTACCGATCTTGAGTTCAACAATTGCAATAGTTAATGAGTTTAAAAAGCTGTTACTAACTGATGATAGTTGCTATATTTACACATTTGAGGATATGGCTCTAGATGCCGAACCAAACTGCTGAAGCTCAAGATTCAGCACATTCTCCTGCACCGATCTTGAGTTTAACAATTGCAATAGTTAATGAGTTTAAAAACCTGTTACTAACTGATGATAGTTGCTATATTTACACATTTGAGGATATGGCTTTAGATGCCGAACCAAACTGCTGAAGCTCAAGATTCAGCACATTCTCCTGTACCGATCTTGAGTTCAACAATTGCAATAGTTAATGAGTTTAAAAAGCTGTTACTAACTGATGATAGTTGCTATATTTACACATTTGAGGATATGGCTTTAGATGCCGAACCAAACTGCTGAAGCTCAAGATTCAGCACATTCTCCTGTACCGATCTTGAGTTCAACAATTGCAATAGTTAATGAGTTTAAAAAGCTGTTACTAACTGATGATAGTTGCTATATTTACACATTTGAGGATATGGCTTTAGATGCCGAACCAAACTGCTGAAGCTCAAGATTCAGCACATTCTCCTGTACCGATCTTGAGTTCAACAATTCCAATAGTTAATGAGTTTAAAAAGCTGTTACTAACTGATGATAATTGCTATATTTACACATTTGAGGATATGGCTCTAGATGCCGAACCTAACTGCTGAAGCTCAAGATTCAGCACATTCTCCTGCACCGATCTTGAGTTTAACAATTGCAATAGTTAATGAGTTTAAAAACCTGTTACTAACTGATGATAGTTGCTATATTTACACACTTGAGGATATGGCTCTAGATGCCGAACCAAACTGCTGAAGCTCAAGATTCAGCACATTCTCCTGTACCGATCTTGAGTTCAACAATTGCAATAGTTAATGAGTTTAAAAAGCTGTTACTAACTGATGATAGTTGCTATATTTACACATTTGAGGATATGGCTTTAGATGCCGAACCAAACTGCTGAAGCTCAAGATTCAGCACATTCTCCTGTACCGATCTTGAGTTCAACAATTGCAATAGTTAATGAGTTTAAAAAGCTGTTACTAACTGATGATAGTTGCTATATTTACACATTTGAGGATATGGCTTTAGATGCCGAACCAAACTGCTGAAGCTCAAGATTCAGTACATTCTCCTGTACCGATCTTGAGTTCAACAATTGCAATAGTTAATGAGTTTAAAAAGCTGTTACTAACTGATGATAGTTGCTATATTTACACATTTGAGGATATGGCTTTAGATGCCGAACCAAACTGCTGAAGCTCAAGATTCAGCACATTCTCCTGTACCGATCTTGAGTTCAACAATTGCAATAGTTAATGAGTTTAAAAAGCTGTTACTAACTGATGATAGTTGCTATATTTACACATTTGAGGATATGGCTTTAGATGCCGAACCAAACTGCTGAAGCTCAAGATTCAGCACATTCTCCTGTACCGATCTTGAGTTCAACAATTGCAATAGTTAATGAGTTTAAAAAGCTGTTACTAACTGATGATAGTTGCTATATTTACACATTTGAGGATATGGCTTTAGATGCCGAACCAAACTGCTGAAGCTCAAGATTCAGCACATTCTCCTGTACCGATCTTGAGTTCAACAATTGCAATAGTTAATGAGTTTAAAAAGCTGTTACTAACTGATGATAGTTGCTATATTTACACATTTGAGGATATGGCTTTAGATGCCGAACCAAACTGCTGAAGCTCAAGATTCAGCACATTCTCCTGTACCGATCTTGAGTTCAACAATTGCAATAGTTAATGAGTTTAAAAAGCTGTTACTAACTGATGATAGTTGCTATATTTACACATTTGAGGATATGGCTTTAGATGCCGAACCAAACTGCTGAAGCTCAAGATTCAGCACATTCTCCTGTACCGATCTTGAGTTCAACAATTGCAATAGTTAATGAGTTTAAAAAGCTGTTACTAACTGATGATAGTTGCTATATTTACACATTTGAGGATATGGCTTTAGATGCCGAACCAAACTGCTGAAGCTCAAGATTCAGCACATTCTCCTGTACCGATCTTGAGTTCAACAATTGCAATAGTTAATGAGTTTAAAAAGCTGTTACTAACTGATGATAGTTGCTATATTTACACATTTGAGGATATGGCTCTAGATGCCGAACCAAACTCTTTCAATAAACAAGCCGACACCGATCAACAACCACAACAACACCTTACTAAACGTATCGAGTTACCTTTCTCTACACTAGTATAAGCCTTGCGCCCTAAACACAATAACCAAAATTCATTGTGATCAAGATACTGTCGCCTTAAGCATGCGTTACTGCGGTAATATTGTTAAATTAATAGCGTTTCAGTATTTCCGGTTGTTTTTCTGGTTTACGGACGAAAGTTTTTTTGACAGTTACCAGTTTAGCCAAACGTACCCTACATAGCTTAGTAAGGCCTCCCTACGCCCTCGGGCAAGTTTATTTCGCTTGACTTATTAGCGAAAACAACAGTTTTCTTTCCATGCTCAACCGGGGGGGTAGCGGTAATTGCTTGATGCCTACTTCTGAGACATTTCGGTCAGCGATAGAGATCAAACGCAAGGTTGGGGGGTATATTCCGTCTCGAAATTTTTGAAACGGTAGAATAAAGAGTTTTTAAGACGATTTCAAATTTAACTTATGCGAGCCGGTAGTCAAGGGGGGTCCAGGTTGGTTCATCCCGTGGAAAAATTTTGCCCCCCGTGGAAAATTATTAACCTATTTTGTTAGCCATCGACAATCCTAGTATGTCCATCCTGAAAATTTTTAGCCACTCTGGCAAGGTCAGCTGGCTACGGGTCGGCGCTTGTGATATTTGGGGTTGAAAAAACTTTTCTCGTTACTCTTAGAAAAATTTAAAAAGTTCTTTAACTAAAAGTTTCAGTTCAAATTTAAATTCAAATCGTAATCAAATATTAAAATAATGCAAGATTTCCAGCACAGCCCTTGAGTAAGGATAGGTAAACATCGAAAATGTTTCAAGACTATGCCCATGCGTTTAGGCCTAAACCTAAAGCCTAAGTGTAAGCACAGCGTCTTTGGGTTTGCCACTTTATTCGGACACCTGTTCTGGACCTTTGGTAGTTTCTGCAATTTGTGCATATTTTTTTGTCGGCAAAGAACACCATATGTGACTGGCTGACCAAATAAAATATTATCCTTCAAGGCACAAAAAACACCTTATCGCAATGCTTTTAATCGCAAGAACATACTGGTGGGTCGTTATCCACTGAATCGGTACGGGTACGGCTTATATACCGTACCCCCCGGGGTTGAGATTTCTTTAGGTTTCGAAACAATAAATTTGCAGCAAAAATGTATATACGTCTGTTTATGCTTTGAGCTAAACTGCACAAATTCGCTTTACTGCAGTGTAAGCTGCTGCAATCCGTATTAGATGCATTGGCCCACGTAAAGATCAAGAGCGGAACGTTTTTCTGTGGGGCTGCAATAGAGTAAGCTTATCCTAAGACCATTTTTTGCTAAGGCTTAGTCTTAGGAATAAGCTCTTTCTTACGGTTTGGTTTAAGTTCAAGAATGTGCTTTTATACTTCTATACTTTGGACGATGCATTGACGGGCCCGTAGCCAAGGGGTGCCAGGGGCGAATCAGCCCCCTCGAAAAATTTTGGTCCCCTAGAAAATTTTTTAACCTTGCTTGCAATATATTAAAAACCCTTGAATGCCCCTCCTGAAACGTTTTTGCCCCCCCCCCCCCTTGCAAGGTGAGCTGGCAACGGACCTGTGCACTGAACGGTTAGATATTTCCAACGTGGACAACATGGCTTTGCCTTGTAGCCAGGACCCCAACAGCTGATCCAAGACTGAAGGGTCGTATGCCCCGGAGCCGCGATAGATTGTGCCGAAATAAAAATCACACGAGCCAAAAGCCAAATGCAATATTAGACGATTGTAAAAGAGCCCCTCGTAGTTAATTGAAGCCAAAAAATATCAATTTGAAAGTCGGATCGCAGCCAGGTTACTTTGCTAGAGAGGCTAAAACGTATTCAGGAGGAGTATACAAGGGTTTTCGATAACTTACAAGCAAGATGACAAAATTTATAAAGGGCCAAATTTTTCCAGGGGTGGCTGATCCCCAATCCTGCCCCCCCCCCTTGGCTACAGACCTGTTTAGAAGCACCTTTTGTAAAAGTTTGTTCAATCAAAATAAAACGTTATATAATAAAGCCCAGTTAAACATTGTGTATACTATTTTTAATGCTAATGCTTATATTGGTATTGAAATAAGTGAACCGTTATGAACTCAACTTTTTCAATCGTTTGCTTTGATTAAGAAACAAACACCTTGGTCTGTAGGCTTAGACTCAGATTTAACCAGCTCGGAGTGTTTACGCTTAGGCTTAGACTCAGATTTAGGTTTAGAAAATGGGTTGGTTATGCCTAAGCTTTTGTTTAAGCTTTTTTATTCTAAACATAAGTCTTAGCGTTAACCTTATATGTTGAAAGGTAAGCATACAACAGTTCCCGTTCGGAAAATGCTGAGATGAAACTCAAATCAAAGAATACGGACCACTCAAAAAAAGTTAGGTTCGTTGCCAACTCACCTTGCTAGGGGGGCTGAAAATTTTTCAGGAGGTGTATACAATCGTTTTCGTTAACTTTTACAAGCAAGGATGAATATTTTCTAAGGATGCCAAAACTTATCCATGGGGAGCTGACCATCATGCGCCCCTTGGCTACGAGCCGGAAAGTAGAAGAAGTACCAACGGTGCCAGAACATTTCGAAGACCGAGCGTTTACATAGTAGTGTTGGCCAATGTAAAGATTAGGGGCGGAACGCTTTTCTGTGGGACTAGAAAAGAGTAAGCTTAAGCTTTACACTAATTTTTCTGCTTGGCTTGGGCTTAGGCTTACGCTTAGGCTTAGGAATATGCTCATTCTTCCGCTTAGGCTTAGGCTTCGACTTAGGCTTAGGAATATGCTTATAATACTGTTCCGCCCTTATTCTTTAAATTGGCGTCACTGTTTAAATAACAAAATTATTGCTCCTGTTATCTGGATGAAAATCCGAAACGCACCGATTACAGAAACAAGTCTTCACCGCCTTGTCCGACCGGTCTGACAGCATGTAAACGCGGTAGCGATTGCTAAGCCTCGTAGAAAACCAATCGGGTTATTTTAATAATATAACGTCATCTTTTTTACTTAAATAAATGCTGTAATTTATCCCGACTAAACTACTGTTCTGTGGCTGAAGATTGCAATTTAAGTTGCTTAAACTTAATTGGATAAAAAAACTAACTTTAACTGACTTGTTTTGGATAATCCCATGTGGACGTCGTCAGAAATTTGCCGGTCAACCCTAACATGTTTAACTGGTTGCACACTATCCGAAATTGAACCAGGAAATTTTCCGTAAAAGTTCAGCCAATACCCATATGTATGCACTTGAGCATATTTCGAAACGTGTAATGTTGTATGCGAATAACACTTGTGTGGGAAATATTACACTGATGCTATATAGTTCAAAGAAACAAGAATAACACTTGTGTAGGAAATACTTTAGCTGTCGGTTGTAAGAGATACATATTCTAAATCAGGTACTGAAACGTATTGAAACAATGGTTTCGGCCGAGGTATATTTTTCCTCAATCCTGTATTATAGTTTTTAAAACAAAAGCAGATATACGAAAAGTCTAGAAAACTTAACAGAAACGGTACTTAACTGTCAGAAGTGATATAAGTTCGCTTTACAAACCACTCATGCGTACAGTTAATTATTTTACGCCTGATTGTGCATTCACAATCGCTTTTTTGTGTATGAAATTTAAGCAATAAACTTATAGTTAGATTTTTGAAAATTTTCTTATTCAACTTTCAATATTAGAAGCAATTATTTTTAAAGTGAATGTGATAATAAAAATGGTCGTTAAACGGTTTTGATGCACCCTAGATTGGTGTTTAGTTTAATGTAAAAGTTTAAAAGCAACGTGTCCTGTCGGCGCAGAAACTTTTTTGGCCCATGTATAGAACAGGGCCGGTACAGTAGTAAAAGCATATTCCTAAGTCGAAGCCTAACCGTAAGGATGAGCCTAGACCTAAGTCTAAGCCTAAGCTTAAAGTTTAAACCTAAGCCTAAGTTTAAGCCTAAGTAAGCAAAACAGTTAGTCTAAAGCTTAAAATGATCCTATTACAGCCGCGCCGGAAAACGATCCGGCCCTGTTCTATACATGGGCCAGTTTTTTGATGCGGACGAACTTCAGGGATTTTTGGGAGCACGCAAGCTCTCCACTAATATAGTTACGACCTTTGGCCTTATCTATGGTCAAGTTAGTTGGCGAAACCTGGTCTAATTGCGGACTGAGAGACGTCAAACAGACCGTTGTGAGTGACGTTGAAAATCTGCGCCATTACATGATACAGAATTTCTCATGGATGCCGTCACAATGTGTTTTGACACCTTGCCTGAGGCGTCATCTAAGTGGCCGTTCCTTGTATTCGCCAGTAATCTGCGCTAACACAAGTTACATTTCAGCTGAAATGCGCAACCGTGGCCAGAGAACGCCCACGAGTCGCGGCTCAGCCTCCCCCTTAGAAAAATTTACAATTTTCAACCTTGCGTGTAAGTCATCGAAAACCCTTGTTTTCACCTTCTAAAAATGTTTTAACCCCCTTATCAGGATAAATTGGCTACAGGCGTGGTACAAACCTAAGCCTAAAATTTTGAGACTGGTAAATGTGTCGAAACTGAACTAAAAGGGTTTAGAAACGTTTTATGCTTAGTGCCTTAATGGGGCCATTAATACCGAAGCCATATGTGTAAATCGGCCAACTAAACGTCAAAGATTTAAGTAAACCTCATCAATAGCGGGTTCAATTTGAATATAAATCGAAAAGTATGTTCAGTTCCGCGACTATTTGAGCTGGCTTCCTGGCTTCTCACGGCCTCCCGTTATCATTCAATACCCAAATTCGAATTTTTTTAAAATTTTATATTTTTAAGATCCCGAAGGTTTCCCATCGGAACTCAAACAATTTTAAAACCATTCAACTCAGTTCTGCAAGCTGCATTGAATGATGTATATTTGTGTAACTTTTTGACACAAAAAATTTTAGGGTTCCAAAAGGGGAACCTCGGGACGTTAAAAAATTAAATTTTTCCAAATTTCAAATTTAAGCGTTGAATTATCAAGGGAGAGTCATGAGAAGCTCAAACATTCAAAACTTTCAAAATCCAACCATGTTTGGGCAAACGCCGGCCGGCGAAAATAACCAAAACGACCCCTGCCTATACGCTCCCCCTGCAACCTCTGAGATAGGCTTTGGTTTAGGGACGCTGCAAATGGTCCAAATGCTGGTACAGTTGTGGGGGGCACAATAATATAATGGTGAAAGAAAATTTTCGAGCGACGCGATCGAGAATCCAAATAAGCGTGAAGAACCCGAATGCGGAACCCGAACTGCTAGGGTGCAATTTTTTTACAATTGCATGTCTCTCAGATTGGTCTGGCGGTGCTGCTAAGAACTCTGTCTACCCCTCTATAGACAGCAGATTGGTTCTAGCCGCTAAGCCGAGTATACAGCGGTTAGTTCTGTTTCACAGTGAGATTAGGCCACAGCGCTGAAATGCCGTAAGAGGCCACTTGGGGCTCGCCTCGCGTATTCTAATGTGATGGGTTGCAGCGCTTTTTCGAAGCATTTAAGTTTTAGTCGTCAACGCGGTTGTAAAAATTAGTAACCCTAAAATATTCATCACTAAACTTTTAAGAATGTATTCTAATTTGCATATATGCTTTGTCTCTTGTTTATAAATAAAACAGTCATTACAACAGCTGGACCGCTGCCCAAGAGATTAATGGTCACACTCTGCTTGGAAACTTTGCAAAATCTCCTCTTATATTTTTTCATTAAAATTGTGGCTTTCATATACCTAGCGAGTTATTAATTTTCAAATGATAAAATTGGACCAAAAGATATACAACACTCGCAGCAAGAGAGATTGGACAAAAACCTTAAATACTAAAAACCGGGACAGTCAGCTGAAAACACACTGCCTGCAGCCAACAGGGGTTAATTTAAGTCACCTTAGGGAGGCTAAACATTTTTGATTAGGGGCATACAAGGGTTTTCCAGTACTTACAAGCAAAGTTGAAAATTTTCTAGGCGGGGGCTTTATTGCTCCAGGGCAGCTGAGCCCCCCGGCCCCTTCTTCAGTACGGGCGCGGTAACACAAGACCCTCTTGGAAATTTTTATGGAAAAAGAACCAAAATCAACGTTACTTTTCTGGTTTTTTGAGCCAGTAAAGAAAATCGAGGTTAATTGTGTTAGCAGAGTCGTTTTGGTTTGTTTACTGGTTTCAAAATAATGTCGCAACGTCCAACTTTTGTTCCTGCTTCAAAAAAAAGCTATACTGCCAAACACAACCAAATATGCCTGAATTGTAGTGTTTTCGCACAAATTTAACCCTTTAAATATTACATAGCTAATAAATTATCAACCAATTTGAGCTGTAATTTGCATTAAAATTTAAACAGACGAAGATATGGTTTTGTGTCAAGTTTTTTACAAAACAAAAACAAACATAAAATATGGTTGCGGAACTTTGACCAGTTTTAGCTTGTAATCCACTGTGGTAAAAGACCCGAAATTTGGCTTGGGGGTGGGGTGGCCAACTGTAGGTAAGGTACAGCTTAGCTCTTGCGGTTGAATACTTACGAGATGTAGTAACGACGTACTGAACTCACCCATATGCCAAGACCCGGCCTTCAACTGATCCTGTATTAGACCCAAAATCAATTTTAAACACAGAATCAAAAAAATGCCCTTTTCGGCAACTTTTAATACATAAAAGCAAACTGAAACGTAATATTTGAAGCGGCTACTATGAATTTTGCAATCACATGTCACTTGTGCACTAGCGGATTTAGAGAGGGGCTGGGGAGCGTACTACCATCCCCTTTGTCAGAATTTTATTGTGATAAAATGGTAAGGTTCCTACCTTGTAATAGATAGATTACAAAAATGTATACATCCCCAGTTTCCGGTCCGTTACCAGCTCACCTTTACTAGGGGAAGTGGAAAATTGAGAAGAGGCACACAAGGATTTCAGATGACTTTACAAGTGAGGTTGATATTTTATTGCTGAATATGGGCCTACTTCAATTGAACTAAGTTTTTTGAAACCTAAAAATTTTATTAGACGCAGTTTGCGGAGCTGTGTCGAGTGGTGTTAAATTTTCAGCAATCAGACGTCTCTGGCTAACCAGTTATAGTCAAAAAAATTTATTTGGCGTCGAAGAAGTCGTTGGCAGTGCGCCAACATCAGTTTATTGGTAAAAACTCGTTAGCCAGACTTCTATTGCGGAAAATATAATTTGCCTAACAAAAAATTTTTTAAGTCTCAACCAGGTACCTTGGGGTCTTAAATATTGAGTTATTCAAAAATTTAAATTTGGGAGTGAAATGATCCGCGGAGGTCATAAGAACAACAAACATGCAAAAAATTTTCAAAATCCAATCATTTTTGGGCAAACGTCGGCTGGGTACGAGTAATCGAAACAGGCCCGTAGCCAGCTCACCATGCTAGAGGGGAGGCTGAAATTTTTCCAGGACGGGCATTCAAGTGTTTTCAGTGAGTTACAAGCAAGGTTGAAAATTCTCTAGGGGGCCAAAATATTTCCTGCGCGGCTGAGTCCCTTTGCCCCCCCTTGGCTACGGGCCCGAGCCGAAACAACCCTTAACTTTTCTTGTATACTGGGGTGCAGAAGACAAAGCAAAGCCCCCGCACTTACACGCAAAATTTATGACACCTCGCATGTCGTAGATAATTATGCATCCACCGGCTGGAGCAATTGTTTTGTTTTTAGTTATAAATTTTTTTTATTTATTGCATAATTTTATATTTTAATTAATTTTAAAAATTTTAACTGTACCGAATAACAGTTTGTCATTTATTGCGAAAAACTTAAAAAAGTATAGCTGTACATCTGTATACATATACGTCGTATATATAGTTAACCGAATATAAAGACAGAAATGATTAGGACCGAGCAGCCACCCACCATACCCCTCCATTTCAGGGGCACTTACTGCTAAAGGCGCCCCCCCTAACCGGTTGAAACAAAAACCGCCGAAATTTCAAAATGCGTGTTGCTTCTCGCTCGCTTCGCTCTCGAGTTTGGAGGCCTACTACCTGGAGTTTGGGGGGAACCACCACCCCTGTCTGCTACGGCACTGGGAACGATATTTATTGATGTCTAAGCAGTCAAACGTAATGATAAGAATAAACCGTAAATTTCCAATGATTTAATTAATCAATTTAGCTGGCGAGTTGGTTATTTTTGAATTAATATCAGTATACATTAACTTACTCTGCGTTGAGTTGATTCTCACTCTAAGTGGAGTTGACTCTGGGTGAGTTGATTAAATGAACTCACAATGAATTGAATCAATTCAAAATTGCCAGTTCTGATGGTCCTAACTCAGACTGAGTGATTCAACTCATTCTGAATTCAATTCAACTCACTGAGATTTACAGTATATATAATTTAAATCCACGCTACTTTTAAACTTTGCCCAAATCATGTAAAAACAAATAGAACCGCGATGCGAACTATGCCATTATTGGACACAATCCGCTAGCTATCTTGATAACCTCAATACAAAACGTAATACTTGTTGCAAGCTCAAGATTTAAAGCCGCAAACAAAAAGTTTGCCGAAAACGTACCAAAAACAACCCGAATTAAATTAACCTAAAACTTAATTCGATCAACCTGACAGTGGTTCTCCAAGCAACTAGAATAGGTGGGAGCCAACTCCAAAAACGAAAACAATTATATATACATATTTACATATTTACATATATACATATATACATATATATCTACATATATATCTATATTACATATATATCAGGGTTCAACCGGAATTCCTGTTCCGGCCGGAATTCCTGCAAAAATTCAATTCATGTTCCTGTTACCGTCTTTTGACAAAGTTTTCTGAAAAGTCGAACAGTATTTCGGTGATGAAAATTATTTCAAATTCCTGTTCCTGTTCCTGTTCCGGCAAAATTTAGTTCCTGCTGGAAACTTGATATATATGTAGATTATAGGCGCTCCGGCTTTGATCGCGTTTTTGTCGTAACACCAATCAACAGCCGTCTACTGGCCCAATTTTGCTTATATCGCTATTTGTGTTCGTGCCAGCCATTCAAATTGTTGATTAGCACTTAGTATTCCCACTGCATGAAATCAAACAAATCCGTATAGGACTTGCACTATAAAGGCAAAATTACTAATTAGATTTACACATAAATCTTTTGTTTTTCGGTATGAATGTTTCCATAGCGGGTACGTAAAAAGAAACTTCCCTCTACCATCAGCCGTTCACGGACCAAGAAAAGTTCTGAAAAGGTGGATATTAAATGTGCTAAGTATGAATCTGTAAAACAATTTTCAGCTACAAATTTAGATGTTCAACTTTCTGAGAGGTTGTGACCACTGGGATTTATCCTGTGGATCACACCATCTCCCGCCTCATCCACACGCTTCGCTTTAAATCCGCTCAGCCGTAGTTTATGCTGCTTTTTGAGTACGTTGGCAGTTGGTAGTATAGTGGCGGATTCAGGATTTCAAGTCCGAGTATGCTACTATTAAGCTCAAAGCAAATGTAAATTACATTTAAACTAAATTAATTTAAGATATCGCGTTCGGGCACATACGCAGTTTAAGATGTCAGGGGTATCCAGAACCGTATGAAAATGGACATTTTGTTCATTTCACAAGTCATACAGTCGGGACTACATCTTTGCTGGGGAGTGGCAAAATTTGTCTAAGGGCATTTAAAGGATACCAGTAGAATTTTTTACACGGCCTTTCTCAAAAATAAAGCTTCAAATTCGCTTTCGTGCTCAAAAAATTTTGAAATTTAAAAATGGTTCATTCGAAAAATCACAGTTAAAATTTAAAACACCAAAATATTGCTAACCACACGTTATTAATACTGTATATATGTAAATCTCCATGCCACATTAATACGCAGTCACGTTCCCGGGCGTGGTCCGCCTGCCTCCGTCCGTCCGGCCATGTTGTAAACCGGAACCAATTATACATTAATGTCGCATAATTTCCGTTCCAGATTGAGTCTAAAAGTTACATTTTCTGTCGCCTGATATATTCTACGTCACAGTGTTGCTATTTTTATATGATCAATTGAATTTGACAGAAGCAAAATTGTGAGGTACAAAGTTATGAGCTAAGAAAATAAATCATACTACCAGGGTTATACAGGGCTGCCCTGTGTGGGCGACTCCAGCAATTTCTATCTAATTAATATTTCTTAGAGCTAAATTGGGTACACACGGCTTACTGAGTTACGTTTGAACTCTAAAGCCGGGGCAGCTATTCCGTATACCCCGATGTGGAGGACCCCCAGTCCAAAGAGGTGTACCCCCACCATAAACGAGATTTTAAACAAAAAAAATTGAAAAATATTTTGATCATCACAAACGGCCGTCACCCTGGAATTTCGGCGGTCACCCTTTCATTTTGAGCTTCGCCTATTTTTCGGCAAACATTACACATTCGTGTATACAACGCTAAATAAGCTTGTGACCAGGTCAGCACTCTACTACATCGGGGTGGTAAAACTATTCAGATAGAGCCTGAGAAGATTTTGGTTCTCGTTTACAAGTCTGGTGAAAATTGTATTTTGAAAAAGTGAAATTTGTCCACAGAAAAACAGAGCTGCCCCAATCGTTTTCTGGTTATGGTTCCAATGCTAAACATTACACAGCGATATGCCATGAAGGGATGGTGGTGTGAAATTCAATTACTGGTACGTACGCAACCCAACTGGCCTCTGTGCGTTGATTTTTCACCAATCTAAATGTTCACATGCGAAACCGCCGGGCGTAAAGTCTGTCAATTTTTCGGGTTGGGTACATCTCGTGGGAATCGTCCATGTATAGAACGAATCTAAGACAATTCGTCGCTCGACAACTTGTAGCCCATCAGTACCCTAAAGCAAATCGTAAGCGTTATCCTAAGCCTAAGCCTAAGCCTAATGATGAGCAACAAATTTTTGGGCGACAAATTATCGTAATATCGTATAGAACAGGTGACCGTTAGACGTTCGTTTAAGCTTAAGCTTTGGTTTAGTGTTCAGTTTTAGACTTTTGCTTAGACTTCAGTTTGGGTCATAGCGGTACGATGAAGCTATACTTGTCGCGTGGCGCCACAAGTCAAAGGTAGATTTTAATGAATATTGTTATGCGATGCCATAAGGGTCACACGTGCGTTACCGTTCAGCATTAAAACATATACTAAAAACCATAGCGAAACAATAATGGTTTGGCTTAGGCTTAGGCTTAGGATTAAATTCTTCGACATCTGGATCGAGATTAAGTCTTTCGCTTTTGCATCTTGTTAGCTAAAACATATACTAACAAGAGTCATTGGCCGAGGGCGCTGACAAAAATTATAGCGAAGCAATAATGGTTAGGGTTAGGCTTAGGCTTAGGATTAAATTCTTCGACATCTGGATCGAGATGAAATCTTTCGCTTTTGCATCTTGTTAGCTAACTTATATATGCTTTGGCAATATTGTCAAATGCGTGTAGCAACTATCATCAGTTGGTGATTGGTCTTGTAACATTTGACCCAGCGAAACGTTCAAACATAAGCACATTTTTCGCATTTGGTTTGCACTATACTTTTGTGCTAATTTTGAGATGCGCACATTTCGGGAGATAATAATTACGTCTGTAAGATTTTCTGCGACCGAGCGTGAAACGATAAAAATTTTTTCGACCTCTGCAGATTATTCTACGGCTTGTAAATGTGTTTTTTCCCAGTTTATCCAGAAATTTCCGGGGAAAGATACATTCCCCCTATTCACCGTTAGGCCCATGTAAAGATCAGGGGCCAAACGTTTTCCTGTGCGACTCCAATAGAATAAGCTTAAGCTTTAGACTATTTTTTCTGCTTGGCTTAGGCTTAGGCTTAGGTTTAGGAATATGCTCATTCTTACGCTTAGGCTTAGGCTTAAGCTTAAGCTTAGGCTTAGGCTTAGGTTAGGCTTAGGCTTAGGCTTAAGCTTAGGCTTAGGCTTAGGCTTAGGCGTAGGCGTAGGCTTAGGCTTAGGCTTAGGCTTTGTAATATACTTATAATACTGCTCCGCTCCTGTTCTTTACATTGGCCCACCGTTGTATACCGTAATGACAGAAGTTGGGCAGAAGGCAATTATAAACGCTATAATTTCAGCGAATTGCATACAGATTTATTCTAAGTAAGACATGTTTCATTAACCAATAGCAAAAGAGCCTAATTTAATTCATTAACGTCAGTGAAATTTCTTCACCATCAAAACAATCGAAGCTTTTAATTTGCGGTTTCGAAAAAGTGACTTGTAAAACGCAAACCGTGGCATTATTATACTTCCCGCACGCAAATTTATCAAAACATTCCACTGTCTCAAGCACGATAAAGCTATACGCATCCATCTAATCCAGGGGTTGTGATATAAAATCCTAAAGGGGGGCCCAATCCAGGGGCTGTGATAAAATCCTAAAGGGGGGCGTATGCCCATTTTTTTGGATGATTTTGGTTATCCCTTCCAGACGATGTTCGTCCAGTGATGATTAAATTTTGTAAATTACTGCATATTTGAGCTTGTCATAATCTCCAGTGGTTATTCCACGGCCAAATTTGAATATTTGAAAAATTTGGTTTTAAGGCCTCACGGTCCTCCCTTGGGCCCCAAAAAGATTTTATTAAAAAATTAAACAAATGATACACCATGCGACGCAGCTTGTGGAGCTGAGTCGAACTGAGTTGGGCTCAGCTCAACAAGCGGTGTCGAATGGTATATAATTTGTCTAACTTTTTAACAAAAAAATTTGGGTTCCAACGAAGGAAGCTGGGATGGGACCTTAGAAATCAAATTTTCCAAAAATTCAGATTTTGTCGTGGAATGAAAAAGGAAGGAGATGAAAAGCTGAAATATGTCACAATTTTCAAAATCCAACCTCCGTTGGTCAACCGTGCAGTTAGCTTACTTGTTTCACAGGCCAAAGTTAGAAAACCTATTGATTACACGCCGAAAATGTCACCATAAAGGCACTAGCGAATCCAGAGGGGGTTTTGGGTGGGGCGTACGCTCACCCATCAGAATGTTTTTGTTAAAATGGTAAGGTGCGTCCTACGTTACATTTTTTCGCCCTCAGAAAATTTTTTGGGGATACAATGATAAGGTCCCTACCTTACAAATTTTGCGTTTCATAACATTTGCCAGCCTGTCCGCCACCGTTAGAAATTTTTGGATCCGCCTCTGCATAAAGGGGGGTGCTTAGTTAATTTGCGCAAAGCGCAAATTTTGTCAACATTTTTCAGATAAATGAATAAAACTTAACACAAACTATGCAGAGAAAATTTTGGTCGAATCGGACCAATGGTGGGGGCGCGCCCCCCATCGCCCCTCTCTTATCACCGTCCTTTATCCAATCAGAAATTGATTGTGTTCCCGAGCTCGATAAAGTTTTACGAATCCATTCAATCAGAAATTGATTCTGTCCTAAGCTCAACAGAGTTATACGAATCCAACCAATCAAAAATTGATTCCGTTCTCAAGCTCGATAAAGTTAATGCGAATACATCCAATCAGAAATATATTCAGTCGTTAAGCTCGATACAATTATACGAATCCATCCAATAAGACTTTCGCTGCGCGTAGAGGAAGTCGTGTTATATTTGGCAGTTTGGCTCGTGGGCCCAAAGTACCCCTTCGTCTGAAAAAGTATTCCATTCGCAAATTTGACCAATTCTTTAATATTAAAAAAGTCTTTAAAGTCACCACCACCCTGATGTTATTTTATAATTTTGTTCTGAATCTGAAAAGTTTGACATATTAAATCTATAAGTTGGCTTTAGATGCCGAGTAAACTAACGAACGTAATTATGCTTATTTTCAATAAATTCACTATTTACAACTTTATAGTTCGGTGGCGGCGTGTAAACGTAAACCTAATCGATCAAACGCGTTTGCCGTCGTGAAGGTTAAGTTGGTTTCTGGTTTTAGAGGAACAGAGATTGTGCTGGCAAAGCGTTTTAAAAGGGATAAAAGTAGCTGTCACACGCAAAATATTCTAAATTATATTTTGTTTTAGTTCGGGTGAATACCAGCGACAGTATACGAACGAAGAGGTATACTTATACGCCGCAAAAAGGGGCATGAGGTCCGGGCCGGAGCAGCCACCCCCCATACCCCCCTTTTGGGGGCCCCCATCCCTAAAGGGGCCCCCACCCTAACCGGTTGAAACAACAACTGACGTAGTTTTAAAATGCGTCTGGCTTCTTGCTCGCTTCGTTCGCGAGTTTGGGGTCCCTCATCCTGGAATTTGGGGGAAGCTCCCACCCTGCCTGCTCCGGCACTGAATGAGGCTGGTCTACAACCCTCCGAATTTAAAATTAAGACTCAAGGTTAGGTTTAGGTCACGGCTTAAACAAATGTATAGGTTTAGGCAATCGTTTCCCACGGGCCAAGTCCACGACGCCTAAGCCTGAACATGAACCAGTGACTAAACCGCAGGGTGGAGAAGGGTGCAAGAACCACGAGCGGTAAGTTGAACCACTTCGATCACATGCTGTTAATTTCAAACATACTGTTTAAAAGGTCCATGTTAACTATAGGTCCTGCCCTTTATCCTAAACCTAAACCTAAACACTGAACGTAAAACATAAACCTAAGCCTAACCGTAAGCCTAAGATTTAGCTTAGCGTTAAGTTTCCCGGCATAGGCCACTGAACAGTGCAGATGCAAGTCCTTACGTAGTCCTGCCGGCCCCGATGCGGCCGGGCAGGCGTCACCTTGACACCCTTCGTCAAACGTTTTACCCTGGAATGACAACATAATTAGTCAAAATGTTTGAAACAGACTATCAGGCATCGGTGTACGTGTTTGCTTCGGTCATCTTATCGACGAAAAGTTTGTTTTTCTTCTAAAAAATAATGAGGTTTTTTCGGCAAAAAAGGCTAAACCACAAACTGATTTATAGGCTGCTTAGCAATTAATCATACTCAAGTCACGCGCTTGTAAGCATATTGGAACAAAATCGAGGGTCGGTGTGGTATAAAACATTATGCTGGTAGACTGTGCTAATTATATACATTATATATAAGTATATATAAATTTATATTATACATATTATAGATTATATATACTTATATAAATGCATATATGTATATTATATATACATACATATATATGTGTGTGTTATTTAATTTGCGCCCTAATGCTAAGCCTAAACCTATCGGTGCTTGTTAGCTAAGTGCCCGTCAGCCGTAAAGTATGCACAAAATGGTCGTATTTTACGTTTTTTGGCATATTTAATCTTCTCATGATCTCCTTTATCATTTTAGATCGAAATTTGAATACTCAAACGATGCGGTGCTTTTCAGTCCCGACGTAGTCTCACTTTGAAACAGATGCGTTTTGTTGTGAAAAGGTACAACAATTAACGTACCATTCGACGTAGGTTATCGAGCTGAGTCGAATGGTCTTAAATTTGATGCCCTCAGGCAACTACTTAATTAGTTATGGTCAAATAACTAATTTAGCGACTTTTCAGACCGTTGGCAGGAACTTTAGGCTCGGTAAACATCGAATTTTTGAAAATTCAAATTTGGATAGGAAATGATCAGAGGAGAATGCGAGGAGCGGATGATAAAGTCCAAAATCCGACCATTTTTGGACAAATCCAGACTGGTGGACACTTAACGGTAAAGTTGCCAACCAAAAGAATAAACACAATGTCTTCAGTCCTAGTCACACGTGAAGTTTTTGCTGCGAGAACTTGCAGGTGCAAATTGCAATTGCAAATTTTGTCCGAAATCCTGTTAGAAAAAGTTGCAGCTGCAAATAATTGATTTAAAATCAAAGCTGGCAATTTAATTCACATGTGTGAATAACCATGCGAATTCAAATGAATTTATTGCATCCGCTTTCTCATTGGCTGATGAAAAAATGTAAGTTCTGCGTGCAATTCGTAGCTGCCAGTTCTATATGCAGAAATCAGGTCAATTCTATATGGTAAGTACCCGACCATTGGTGTAAATTCTTAGCTTGCCAGACCGTATTTGATTTATTTGAACAATAAAACTATAAACTTTCGGTTAATGTTACCATTGTGGGCAGTAGATTACTGCTATCAGTCAGCAGAGGCGCTGCAAGATGGAGTAGGTGCCCCCAGATTGTTAAAAGTAAACTTTGTATTAGGAATTATTGCTAAAATTGCCTTTGAGTGCTTGCTCGCTTCGCTCGTAACGTTTCGTTCAGTATCATATATTGTGTCATCTGGTATATGCCCCCCATTGTTGGATCCGCTGCTTTGACCAATCGTAGTCAGGCTGACATCCACTAGGTTTTAAGTGGTCCCGGTACACTTTTAGGGCTTTTGGGACCTACCGAAAACAAAATAGTTTCAAATTTAACACTACAACAGCAGCACAGAAATGGTGGAATTGTAAATTGTTTCCTTCCTTTATACTGCTGTTAATATTTCAAATCCAGCTAGAAAGTAATAGTTTGCTCGAATGCTTGAGTGAATGTAAAAGTTTTAAACCAGTTTTCTCGGAGAAAAACGTTCCGCCCCTGATCTTTACATGGGATAATGTTTATCTTAAATAAACGCCCGTTGAGTAAAATGTCTATGTCGCTTTGTATATGGGTGGACTGCGGGACATATATTTCTTGTAGAAGACGATTTTACTGTCGCACTGCAATACATGGGCGTCCGTAGAAAATTATATATGGGGGGCACCGAATAATTTTGAGCGTCCCTGCTATTGCCATTCAAGATTGTTTACTTTTGGACTGAGTGTATTTGGGGGTACCAACCAAGTTTGGCACGGCCCACCAATGCCCCCTGTGGAGACGCCCTTGCTGGAATAACAATGCTTCGATGCTAGGAAGAAAGAAACATCGGCCCATGTATAGAACAGCTCCGGAGCAGTAGTATAAGTATATTCCTAAGCCTAAGCCTAAGAATAAGCCTAAGCCTAAGAATAAGCCTAAGCCTAAGTGTAAGCATGAGCTTATACCTAAGACTAAGAGCCTAGGCCTAAGCCTAAGCCAAAAAATAGTCAAAGCTTGACCTTACTCTATTACAGTCCCACAGAAAAACGTTCCGGCCCTGGTCTATACATGGGCCGAACAATCGCACAGTGAACGCTTCTCTGAACTGGATTAAAAGTTTCAATGTCGGATAATCAAATTGCAGTTTGCAAAAAAAATTAAAAAAAATCTGTTTCAAAAAATTAAATTTTTAAAATAAGACGACAATTAAAAACTTTGATCAACTGAGAGAGAGAAATTTGAGACATTTGATTTATATGCACAACACAGAAACTGCTATCACCAGCTTGTGATAAAGAACAGTGACTGACATCAATATATCGTGCCCATTAATTATAAACACCCACTCATTGAGTCGTTCTCAATGGCAGATCTAAATGCCATGCACCTATATACATACATACATACATGCATATATATCAGGGATCCAACAGGAACTACATTTTGCCCGAATATGAACAGGTATTTCATTGCAGGAACCGGAACAGGAACAGGAGCCGGAGCTTGAAGTAATTTCGTCACCGAATTACTGTTGGAGTTTTTAGAAAACTTTCCAAAAAGGCGTATGCGAATTTTCATCTATTTCGTCGTCAAGTTTTTTCGAAAACACATCAAAAACAGTTTATTGATAAAATTGAACTGATTGCAAAAACATTCATTTCGAATTAACAAATTTTTAAAAACAAAGATTCCAGTATTTAAACAGTTATAAATAATTTGCCACAAAACCGTAAAAAATTCCGGTACCTACATCTCTGAATGCAGGAACAGGAACAGGAACATGAACAGGAATTGAATTTTTGCAGGAATTCCGCCGGAACGGGTTTCCGGTTACACCCTGAAATATATATGTATATGTAAGATATTCCGTTCAAACCAAAAGAAACTTTGTCAGAAAGTTACACAATTATTTGACGTTGTATGCATGAATGAAACGGATGGCTAACGAACTTTTAGTCAAATAACACCAGACTAACGGAAACCTTACCACCATTGGACTCAGTTCTGCACGCTGTGTCAAATGATGTGTCAAACTGCTTGACAATTTTTGACCGAAAGAGTCGTTGGGACCATGAAAAGTCGAATTATTTAAAAAATTCAAAGCTGACTGTGAAATGATCACGAAATATCATGAGACGCTCAAATATGCAAAAATTTTCAAAATCAGATCACGTTTGTGCAGACACCGGCTAATAAATGGAATTAACCGAAAGGATCCATTACTAATTTGACCAATGGAACCGGAAGGGTTGCTCTGTAACGTCATTAAATACATTTTGCCAATCTTTTTGTGGGCGGCAACGTTTAGCGGCACGCGGCGGTGTCCGGCACCGTAAAGGATAGCGTAACCTTAGCGTATCTCAAAAGTTAAGACTGGCACCTTAAATTTTAGCTAAACCGCCTCAGTAAAATTTTTGGGCTGACACAGGCAATCAAACGTGCCATGTACATTTTGGACCTTACAAATAACAATTGCCTAACAAAATCGGGCCCATGTATAGAACTGAGTCGGAACAGTAGTATAAGCATATTCCTAAACCTAAGCCTAAGCCTAAGCCTAAACGTATGGATGAGCCTATTCCTAAGCCTAAGCAAAAAAATTAGTCTAAAGCTTAAACTGACTCTGTTGCAGCACCTCCAGAAAACCTTCCGGCCGTGTTCTATACTGGGCCCAAAATTGTAAGCTCTTATGTTAATACACTTAGGAATAAAGATATGCTTAGATGCAGACGTAAAGCATAAGCATATTCAGATTATCTTCGGGACATAAAAGATCAATATTTCGGCCTATGTAAAGATCAGGGGCGGTATGTTTTTTCTGTTGGACTCGAAAAGAGTAAGCTTAATAGCTTGCAGACTTATTTTTTCGTTTGGCTTAAGCTTAGGCTAACGCTTAGGCATATGCTCGTTCTTACGCTTAGGGTTAGGGTTAGGCTTAGCCTTAGGAATGTTCTTATAATACTGTTCCGCCCCTGTTTTTTTACATTGGCCAATATTTCTATCAAAACAAAGACAATCTGAATATATAAAACTAAGTACGCACCAGATAACTTACCTTAATTCAAATAGCTAACACCTTATTGGTTGCTAAGACATTATAATTTTTATTGTTTTTAGCGCAGTTTTACATGTAAATATCATCATATGTCATACTGTGACTCTAACTTATTAATACAAAATTAGCAATATTTCGCCTCCTAAAAAGCTAACTTTTTGCACTGACCCATCGTGAAATTTCTAACATCAACGCGCTGCGATGTTGGCAAAAGTTCACAAGTAACGCGAACGATAAGCCAAACGCAATTTTAGTACTAAATATTAAAATAATAGATTCCACTTTCCATCCCTATTCGGGACACTGGCTCGTGTAGCCCGTTTTGGATCCGCCAGTGGTTTTTATTGGTATAAGCTTAATTTAACACAACAACTGACGTAAAGTTTATAGCTTTGCTCGCCTGTAGAAGAATATTGTTTACATCAGATTTAGTCTGCGCCGCTAACGCTCTGCTGTTTTGGTCGTGAGCTGTATCAGCGGCGTTCAGAGCAATCAAACGCCCAACAAAAATTGCATTTCACTAATTTCGGCACGACAAAGTCTCTTGGAATATTCCCACGGTTTCATAGATTTAAGACCATCAGGGCGTAGTTGTTGTTGGTTGCATTACTTTAGTAACAAATCACAGAAACCAAATGCAGTTTTTAAATTTGATAAGGCCTTGACATTAATAGTTGAGGTATCACTTCAAAGGCCCATGTATAGAACAGGGCCGCAACAGTAGTATAAGCATATTCCTATTCCTAAGCCTAAGCCTAAGCCTAAGCCTAAGCCTAAGCGTATGTATAAGCCTATTCCTAAGACTAAGCCTAAGCCTAAGCCTAAGCCTAAACCTAAGCCTAACCAAAAAATTAGTCTAAAGCTTAAACTGACTCAATTATAGCCCCTCCGGAAAATGATCCGGCCCTGTTCTATACATGGGCCCCTTCGCAAATCAAATAATACCGTTGATCAGTACCCTTAAATTCAAAGCTGAAACACGATTTAGTTCGAAAAAATCTATAATACAACAGCACACCCCAACGGAAGTAACAAAGTGTTAACAGGATTCATCTTTCGGAAGAGCATAACTCAAAGGGCCAATGTTACTTTTAGGGCTGTAACAGTAGATAAAGCGTATTCCCCGAGCGTAAGCCTAAACCTAAGCGTTGCTAAAGCGTATTCCTAAGCCTAAGCCTACTAAGCAAAAAATGTAGTCTCAAATGTAAGCCTACTCTTTTATAGACCCACCACAAACCGGGACGACCGTAAAAGTAACAAGGGCCACTCGAAGGATAAAGCTGATATTGCAGGTATCTCACGATCAAAATGATTTGACCTCTCATGTCGTTCAACCAGGACCTTTGATAAGGCTTCAATTCCGACCGAGAAATTTCAAAGGTTTACCTGGTCAGCATTAATTTAAGCTTTTAGATGTATTTGAAAACTGTTCCAGAGTCAAGTCGTTGAAGCCCAACCTTAGCCTAAGCTGTCAGCAAACATTTAAGCTCTTACATGTAGGCAGCGAAATGTACAAAAGCTAATATTTTAAGATGCGTTCCAATTTCAATTCGGACCCAAAAAATTGGCTCAACCACAGCATAGAAGCAACCAAAAATACCGAAACGCACCTCAGCGAGAATTTTATTTCAAATCATTTTTTTTGCTGAATAATCATAACTGGCTGTTTCTACGTAAACATAAAACATCGAAATGAAAAAACTTCAAGCAATAAAATCGATAATTTGTTGCTTTTCACATAACCATCCACCCGTAACTATCAATTTCAATCGTAAATGGTCTCGTTTAAGCACCCCCCAGTATAGTAAAAACCAGTATAACGGTTTGGTGAGACGAAAATATCAAAACGGAACGTAGGTTCCCCCCAGTTTAACTGGGTGGGTCGACTCGGCGATTGAAAACACAATTTTGCTTACAAATTGTGGCCAATGTTTACTTTAAGGGGCGTCCATGTTTCTGGTGGGACTATTAAAGAGTAGGTTTCGATTCTAGATTACAGTTTTTTGTTTAGGTTTAGGTTTAGGCTTAGGCTTAGGAACACATTTTTGCAACGATTAGGCTTAGGTTTAGGCTTAGGAACACATTTTTGCAACGCTTACGCTGAGGCTAAGGCTTAGGAATACATTTTTGCAACACTTAGGCTTAGGCTTAGGCTTAGGAACACATTTTTGCAACGCTTTGGCTTAGGAACACATTTTTGCAACGCTTTGGCTTAGGCTTACGGATATGCTTAATCTACTAATACGCCCCTAAAAGTATCATTGGCCCAAATAGTTACGCGACGCTGTGTAGCTATTGATGTACGTTACCGTACAAGGGCTGGACGGCAACGAAAAATAGTCAAAAAGTATAGCGCTACCCTTGTGTAGGTGCCTGTCTTGTAAATAGCTTTTAATACTACGGGTCTTTGAATTTTATGAACTCGAAGGGTAGCGCTATACTCGCCGTGCGCCTGCCGACGCCGCCGTGCGCCTGCCGACGCCGCCGTGCGCCTGCCGACGCCGCCGGTCGCCGGCCGACGCCGCCGTGCGCCGGCCGACGTCGCCGTACGCCTGCGTCGCCGCCCGCCGTCACACGAAGCCGTGTACCATTAAATAGGTTTCGCGTATGTTTTTGTAAGCAACGCGTAGCGGCGTTCGGCAGGTGTCGGGCACAGTAAAGTATAGCACAACCATAACAGTAGTTTTAACCCCCCTCACCTGGGTCAGCCACCTACGTGCGGTCCATGGGGGGTTATAACTACTCATAACATTTCCGATTTTGCTTGCAAGTTTCAGTTAATAAAAGACCCGGTCCAACTAGACGCGTTTCGAAATATGGTGACAAAAATAGCATCCTCGTTCATCAGCATGGACGCCTGAAGCATTCAAACCGGATAAGAGCACAACAATTTCGGCAACAATCTTGAAGTTAAACGTCCAGCGGTCCCACCAGTCCCTCTTGGACGATTCCGCCACACAAGAGCAGTTTCACTCTGATAGCAGTCTGCAGATAAGATTTTAGACAAATTTTCATAAGTATCCAAACAATGTTGGTGGTTTGTAAACCAGGCACCGGTTAACATTAACCATTTTTGATTGGTCCGCCGGAACTTTGTAGTCAATTAGCTAAAAATCTAATTAAACATGCACAAAATACCGCAACAATTTGTTCTATATATGCACAGATACCATAGCAGCACTATGCTATATATAAGTAGAGTGTGGACAAGGGCTGATATGCTCAAATGCGTATAGCTCCTATCATCAGTTAGCGATAGGTTTTCAAACTGACGAACAACTGCAGTTGCAGATCTCAAATTTGGTAGCGAAGTAGGGCAAATCAAACGCGAATAATATGCTGAATTTTGAACCTCACCATGCGGTGGTTCCAAGGTGACAGGACCTATCACCAACTGGTGATAGGTGCTACTCACATTTGAGAATACGGGCTAAAGTTTTTCATTCCACCAATGTATAACTGCAACTAAAAGCATAGCACAGAATATATTTACCGTTTAAGGTGGTAAATATATTCTGTGCTATGCTTTTAGTTGCAGTTATACATTGGTGGAATGAAAAACTTTAGCCCGTATTCTCAAATGTGAGTAGCACCTATCACCAGTTGGTGACAAAAATACAAGAAAATGCTAAAATATGACAATTTCTTAAAAAACATGATTCACAAGGG
Organism: Enoplolaimus lenunculus; assembly: GCA_030248215.1. NCBI lineage: Eukaryota > Metazoa > Nematoda > Enoplea > Enoplida > Thoracostomopsidae > Enoplolaimus > Enoplolaimus lenunculus. Next base: position 86,323 of record JASANG010002954.1, read on the forward strand.
ACTGAATGTAAACCTATCACTAAATGTTGCTGAACCAGCTGAAAATGTGTGCCAAAAATAAAAACATCTAAAAAGTATACAAAGAACAACAATTTAAGGACATTTTTGCCATATACAATTGCGAAAATACACGCCTGGTTTATATAATAAACAATAACAAACTTATATTAAAAAAGTGTGTAAAAATAGCTGCAGGTTAAAAAATTTTTTGTTCGACGTTGGCCCAACGCCACTTGAGACGACGCGGCCGCATTCAAACAAACTGGCCGGCCAGACTTCAAAGTCAGCAGAGTTGCTGGATTTGAACATTTTCTCAAAATATATTATAAATATGTAAACATAAACGAAACCCGTTCACCGTGAGAAACTGGCCAAATTTTGATTTTTAATACTGTTCGATTGCCAAATGAGCACATCGCAAGAAGACTCCAGGCAAACGCGGTGTTGTTGTTCCGTTCAGTTGGAATACCGAGTCGATGAATCGACGCTTCAGCGGTTCTGTGCTTACCAGTGATGATGCCGCATAGTGACGCACGACGCCGTATGCCATTCAAATCATTCAAACGTATAAGGGTTGCGCTGTACTTTTTTGATGTCCGAATTCGTTATGGACAGTGCAATAGTAATAAATAACAAATCAGCTGAGTAGTATAAATATTTATACAATGCCAACGACAAAATGTGAATTTTCAAAAAAATGCGAACTCATTTTAGGAAATTACTATCAGTAAAATATATGTAAACAGAAATATATTCACACAGGTTGAAAATACTGGTGAAAAATGGCTTAAGCCCTATTCACACGTGCAAGATTTTGTTGCGAGAACTTGCAGCAGGAAATTGCACGTAGAACTTGCCGTTTTTCATCAGCCAATGAGAAAGCGGTTGCAATAAATTCAGTGACCCTGAATGGTTATTTACACATGTGAACTAAATTCCTAGCTGTGATTTTTAATGAATCATTTGCAGCTGCAAGTTTTTAGAACGGGATTTTTGACAAAACTTGCAAGTGCAAGTTGAAGCTGCGAGTTCTCGCAGCAAAAGCTTGCACGTTTGAATAAGGCTTTAGGTAAACATACATAGAGCTTTGAAGTTTTCAAATGTTTAGACGGGATTCAATGATGCCGTCACTGCAATCAGCCCTGATTCCAGTCCTCAAAAAACTAAAATCTAATTTAGAAAAAAGTCTGACAAAACTCTCTAATACCTAAGTTAATATATGCTCGACTGTCTAGTATTGAGATTTAGTCGTTTTCTATATAATCGAATCAGAAGATAAAGATATAAACCCGTGATTGAAATAAAAACAATTTATTTAAATGGGTTTTTTCGTTTGCTTAAAGCCCCATTCACACGTGCAAGTTTTTGCAGCGACAAATCTTAGCTGTAACTTGCATAAAATACTTGCAGCTGCAAGTGTTTTCAAAGAAACATTCCGATTGAGTAATCAAACTGCAGGTGCAAGAAATTCAAGCGACTTGTAACTGCGTTCACAGGTGCGAATTAAATTCAACAGCATGAAATCCATGTGAATAATTTGCAGCTGCAAGAACTTCAAAGCTGTTTTGTTACCAAACTTGCACATGCAAATTGCACGTGCAAGTCTTTGCTGTAAAATCTTGGACGTGTGAATTGGGCTTTACACATCGAACATTCTGAGAAATTTCTAAATCCATTTCTAAAACACAAATCAACCATACGCATGAATACACTATAATTTCACTAAATTTTGCCAGTTGTCTAAGTCTAAGCCTCAGCTTGAGGATAAGTCTATAAACAGAAAAATTTGGTCTAAAGCCAAAGCATACTCTATTCTAGTCTCGTGGCAAAATAGAATGCTGCTATAAAACAAGCACTTGCCAAAACTGTTTGTTTCCCCCCAAAATATCACGATACACCTCTGCATTTCAAAATTTCCACGCTGGCCCCTTAAGTTAGGATGGTACATTTTGCCAAAAAAGGTACGTTAAAAATGTCACCTGAATTTGGCGTGGGTCGAGGCACATTTGGCTCTTGTAAATTACCTGCTCGGAGCAAGGGCGTATACAAGGGGGAGAGATTAATGGGAATCTATTCCCTATCAAAACATAAGTATAGCCAAGCGATAAAAAGCACTTTACTGACAAATTTGTTGGATCTTAGAGTCCAAATAATAGATTTATACCTGCCCGAAATATCCTAGCTAGGACCACTGGACTGTGGGGTGGGTTGCTATTTATGAAAATGTTTCTCAGGTGAAAAAAGCGTCAGGAGCCTATTTTTATGACGTAAATATGTTTTGCATACAAGAAACAAATATAATTTATAGGTTTATACGTTTAACCCATTTCGTATATAGGATCTACTTTATAGTCGAGTGGTGCTGACATAACCTTGGCCAATGCACTACAACAATCAACTTCAGTTGTTATATTTCAATAATTTAAGAACCTTGCAGCACAAGCATGTAACAGATGAAATACCTAAGCCTATAACCCTAGTACTGCAAAAAATGGCAAGTCAAATTGACTCTCTCCGAAAACACTTTTCCGGACTACACAAATTGAGTCAAATTCGTCTCCGCCAGAGTCAATTTCGACTCACCCGAGTCACTCAGTGAGTCATATTTGACTCTGGCGGAGCCGAATTTGGCTCAGTTTGTCTAGTCCCGAAAGCCTATTTCGGAGAAAGTCAATTTGCCTCACTGTTTTTTGTAGTGTAATGCTAGTCATGAACGTTAACTTAAACGTAAGCCTTAGCTTAAACATCAGACTGAACCCAAGTGTTCCAGTTTCTAAATCCTCTCAGCTTTCTGTCTCATAAGAATGTTAACAGGTGCCTCCAATTCAAATCTGTATATACCTCATAAGAAATGTATAGAACAGTACCGTAACAGTAGTATAGACATCTTCCTATAACCTACTTACGCCTAACCGTAAAAATGTGCTTATATACCTGTCAGCCTAAGCAAAATAATTTGTTTGAAGTAAGCTTACCCTATTGCAGTCCCGCAGAAAAATGTTTCGCCACAGATCGTTTATACATATGCCAGACTAGTGAGCAGTCAGTAACACAACTCAGCCTAAAACTCCGGATATTACAAAACCACAACAGGCTACAGCCAAATTCCGTTTTTTGCCCTTTTAGCCCTCAGCAAACCAGTTTCTTTGAAAATATATGGCAAAGCTATGGAACGTTTTCTTACTGTAGGTCATTGTATAACTTTAAATTAAGTATTCCTTCGAAATGAAGACGTATTCTCGTCTAGGTATGTCAAAGTTGATTAGTTTGAATTCGATATTTATTTTGTCATAGGTAGCACACTGCTCCAGGCGTTGAGGTTAAAAAGAATGTGATGGTCAGCAAAACATTGTTAAATTCCAAGTATGTCAGGTTTAATCTAAATACACCGTTTGAAGTTTTAAAATTAATACTTCGGTGTATAATTGAGTGTTCAATTTTAAAATAAATTTAAAAGACTTGCGTTTACTATCGATATATTTAGATGGAACAGTATCTGAACACAAAAAAAGCACCAGAGTCAAAGGTTAGCAAATTTTGTCAGAGCCGGTTGTGAAATAAAAATTACATTTGCGTTTGAAAATATCAACCATAATCGGAGAAATGTCGACAATTTATATACAATCTCAAAAATCTCTCAAACTTACACTCTCGCTAAAATGGAACTATAAAATAGGAGGAATTTCATCACCAAAATTTTGGCAATCTCCGGCACATTTTCTGCCGGATCCGGATGTCTATTTTATTTACAATCCTCCGACAAATCTTCTGCTGGATCCGGAAGTCTATTTTAATTTAGGATCCTCCGACGAACATTCTGCCGGATCCGGATGTCTATTATATTTCCAATCCTCCGACAAATCTTCTGCTGGATCCGGAAGTCTATTTTAATTTAGCATCCTCCGACAAACATTCTGCCGGATCCGGATGTCTATTTTATTTAGGATCTGGATGGGAACTTCCATTTACACCGTACAATGCAGTGATAACAGTCGACCTCGCAGAAAAGTACATAAAAGCTGTTCGTTGACAAATTCGAATATAATTTCGTTTTCGAAACACAGTAGAAAAGTCACTTTTGTTCCTGAATAACTCATGATTATACAAAGTATTCTAACAGCTCGCAGCACGCAAAAGAATAAATTTAATTGAACTAATTCACAATCTCATACAATTTTATACTGGACAAAACCATGGCACAAAAAGTAACATGACAAGTATTCAAACAAACCAAAATAACGATTCCGAATCACAAATAGGCTCCATTAAACGATTTAGACTTAAAAAAATTTAAAGTCAATAATAAAAAAAATAACAAAGGGTATCATTACTAGTGACGGCCAATGTAAAAAACAGGGGCCGAACAGTATTATCAGCATATTCCTAAGCCAAAGCCTACGCGTATGAATTAGCATATTCCTAAGCTTAAGTCTAAGCCAAGCCAAAAAATAGTCCAAAGCTTAAGCTTACTCTTTTCTAGTCCCACCGAAAAACGTCCCGCCCGTGATCTTTACATGGGCTCTAATTACAAACAAACAGAACACAAATATCAAGTTTAAATTTCACTAAAGCAGATTCAATGCAAAATGAAACGTAACCCGAATAGAAAAGTTGAATTTAGGAATACATCAATGTATTTCAACTCGGCGTTTGCATGTGAACAATTAAACAAGCAGGGCATTACTGATTTTACACTAAACTCTTCCCAAACCGCTTGCAAGTCTCTTGAAAACATTTACTAAATTCAACCGCCAGTGCTCCCAGCGGAGTCATGTTTTAATTAAATTACACGCTGTAAAAGAAACAATATTTCAATAAAACAAGTGCCCGTATATTCAAATGTGTGTTGCACCTTTCACTAGTTAATGATAACTCTTGTAACTTTCGAATCAGTGGCTCATGAATACATTAAGGGGTGGAACGTTTTTCTGTGGGACTGCAATAGAGTAAGGTTAAGCTTTAGACTAATTTTTTGTTTGACTTAGGCTTATGTATATGAGTATAATACTGTTATATCCATATTCTTTACATTGGCCGAATTAGTGAACGGCTAGTTTCGAAATTCAGCACATTCTTCGCATTTGATTTGTCCTACTGCGGCCCCAGTTTCGAGGACTGCAGTTGCAGGGGTTCGTTAGTTCGAACACGTGTCAATAACTGGTGAAGCTTCTAAACGCAAATTTTGTGAGTACGGTCAAACGAATGAATAATAGCGCCACAGGATAAAAGCAAAATTTCGCAGGTTTTGTAAGTTGCGAACGGTATGATCAATGTTTAATTTTATCTGACAAGTTCTATTATTGTTACAAACCTATTGACGTGTTCACAAACGTTTTTCAATCTTTTTGTCTGTTTCACTAATTTCAGCGAGTTTCCAATTAAGACTTTTAGTTTTACACTAACCTTTTCCGGCAGGCTTCCAACCATAATAAGCGTAATCGGAATTATAATTTAAGTTTTGATACTCATTTGATTGTTGAGAAAAAATTCTAAAACATTAAATGCTCTGTGTATCAAGGTGCAAACCGGAACTGGATTATACCGGAATCGAAACAGCAAATTTATACCGGAATTGGAACCGCAAATTTATACCGGAATTGTAATCGAAATTGGACTCGAAACAAGAAATTTTGTGACTGTACGAATAATTTGTATTGACAAATATCATGTCAATTTAGGGTGTCTGTTGGCTGGTAACAACTTTCAAAAACGTTGCATGAACAAGCTGGCGATGATTTTTAGTTCTGTAAAAACTAATCTGCAATCAACTATTGATAAGTTAACTCATCGAAAGCAGTTTAAAAGATAAATAATACAAATTTTTTTATGCAGCGTATCGCAACAAGTAAGATTAAAATTTTAAAATTCCATTTCTGAATGATTGCGCAATCGGAATCGGATTCGTTTTGAATCGGAATTCTAAATCGGAATCCCGGTTGCACCCTGGTTTGTACCAATTAACTTCAGGCGTAAGCATATGACCTCAGATGATGTAGGGCAAGATTTCATGTCATTCAAGTAGAAACAACAGAAATTTTTTCTTAAGAACTGTTCACCAGCTCTTCAACTCCAAATGTTAAGATAATTGACACAATACCGAAAAAGTTGGAATTTCGGCATAGGAATTACGTTTGGCCGAAATCGAAATAAGAATATAAATTTGCCAAACTTTCAGTCCGAATTGGATTTCCAAATTCCGATGAAACCGTGTTTTCCGGTGTACTTTCCAGTTAATACTTCTAATTTGCATTAACATTTTTCGTACAACTAAATACAAACGTTCGAAACACAAAAGCCAAAACATCAAACACCGAAGAAATTTTACAAACAAAACACAAAACGTAAACCTATTTTTTCCGCAATTTAAATTCAGAAGGTGGCACTTCATTCGCAAGCCGTTTGCACGATTGCAACCCTCTAGTAGACCGTCCATTTTCAACTGTCGTATTTGCTTCAGACCCAAAAACTTCGCCACCCGTCGCCGTGAGGAAGCCTGTCGTAAAGCGATCTCCGAACAAATCTTCAGCGAAACTTGGCACAGGACCCACTAATAGCCGTCCGTCGCACAAGTTACCATGGTGATACCTAGGCCCCACAGAAAACGATTGATTCATCCCTAGCCATTTTCGTTGATGACCCAATACCACAGATCCCTCTATTAGGCTTGCGTCTTGAGTCCACCTAAATATTCCTTTTTGGTTACCACCATCTAATCCCACACCAGAGACCCTATCATTATTGACCAACACATTCCTGTTCCCAAAGCCATCTCTCAAACCATCCCCTAATTCAGACTGCGAGCTATTACCAGCCGCTACGCTTGCATTTGCACCAATACTCGCATATTCCGAAAACGAAATATTGTTCGATACCGTAAGCCCATGACGACATCCGATGTTATTGTAAAACAATTGAGTTCCGTACTCAGGTACAACTGGGTTAACATCATCTCCATCATCGACGCAAGTAAACGGATTTCCACCGTTCAACCTTTCTCCTCTTAACGTAGCTGAAGCGAGGCTCATATTATGCTGAATGCCCATTCTCGACATCCGTTTAGTAGAGCATCCAGCATAGCCAGCCGGACTCAAACCTGCGCTTAACTCATATGACTCCTTCCCGTATTCCAACCCCACTCCTGCATTACGAACTTGGTTTACCTTCGGTTTACCTTCCCCTGGATTTGCGCCAGAACAGTCCTTATCGAACTCACCTGACACCTGTGCCATTTGACCCTGCCGATTCTTACCACCAAGCAGCACCGCTTCTAGCCGTTCGTCAATCTCAACGTTATTTTCTGGCCAGTTTCTATTCACAAGTTCCGCTAACTCGTCAAAAACGTCGGTCAAAATTTCATTTGCTATGGGGACCATTAACGCTGGATGCAGTCCTTGTAGTATTCGTGACGCAATTTCACGCATTGGAATGATTTCTGTTGACGCTACAGATTCCACAGGTTTTTCGTTTGCTGCAGTAGCCGGAATACAAGTCTTCGAACACGAAGGTGAGATTATTTGCTGTGCTGTCTTGTTCTTTCGATTAATGTCTGAATTAAAAAAGAACAATTTAAAACACAGATGTAACCGTGTCACCAAAATTAGAATTGTAAAATATTTTTAACAGAACAGAACTTTTTTAATAATCCTAAGGAATCGTATTACGTTTATAAATAATATAAATGTAGCAGCAACGCTTTTAAGCAGAAACCGGACGTTTGGTTAAAAGGTAGATTAAATTTCGTATTGTATCCACATAATTTCTAAGCGGTATTACGGCTATATAAGGTCTGACCCTCTGCCTAAAAACGAAAAGAATGAATCGAAACAATGGCTGGGTTTCCGAAACCCTACTTAAGTACGACTTAGTACTTAAGCACGTGCTAAGTAATTACTTACGTCGCTGACTAAATCTGATTGATTACAAATTTACCATTCAGGCATACTACCCTTAGTCTAATTGAAATTGTAGACGCACGGTGCCTTCTTAATATAAAGCAAAACTATAACTTTCAATATTATGAGAATGGCTGGCATTCGGTGTTTTATTAGATTTTCCTCGAAATTTAAGTATTTACTTAAGTCGTCAACTTAAGTAATTACTTAATTATAACTTAAGTAAATACTTAAGTAAGATTTCGAAAATCCAACCAATATCTATTAAAAGCTCTACTAAGAAAGGGGCTCTGCTTAGTGTTTATATTCGAATAACTTAAATTTTGTTTAACTTTACTACGGCTATGAATGTGATGCATGCATGTTGTCTCGAAAAGTGGGTTGGGGTTAGGCCAAAGCGCAATACACGCTAGTGTTGTATTTCCTTGCATAAACAACTATCCCCGAACATTGGCTTGATCAAATAACAACCACATTTAAAATTACCTTTATGGCTGTATTGAACAGTTTTCACACGTGTTTCTACATCACTCGTTGTTTCTATTGCCTCATTTGATTTTCCATGATGGCAGCAGAGATTTTGTTCGCAAATGGTCGCGTTTTCAATTACTTTTCTCATTTCGCGCGTTGTTAAATCTCTGAAAAAATATTCAAAATATAATGTATTTTTGAATTTTCTTTATATAGAAGCAAACAAGACCAGAACAGCAAAGCTTTTCAAATTTCGATTACTATTAATTTTTTATCGCGGCGCTAAGTTACAAACAATAGCCAGCAAATAGGCAACAGAAACAGGCTCTGTTGTTTTGGGCTGCTGATATCCACCCATCCAAGTCGAAAATTGAACATCAGAATACAGCCATAAGCCGTAAATCATGCATGGCACCTATAGCCAGTTGGTTTACGGTTTGCACACAAACCAACAAACCTATGGTGTTTGCGTATCTGAAAGTCTGCGTGAAAGTAGATTAATTCTAGTGCAAAGCATGCGTAAAAGTTTTAACTGCATTTTCACTGGTTCTTAAGTATAAACCCTATCATTACTGGCGATAAACAGTTAATAAAACAATCAATTTACCTTGCAGGCTTGGAAACACTTTGAATCAGTTTCGAACGTTGAACCTGATCAAAAATGCCAGCCTTTCCGTACCGATTACGAAACACATTTGCGTTGACTTTGTCTGCAAAATTTGCTGCTGTATTGTGAGAATACTGAAACTCACAAATAAGCACCGATAAATATAACACAACGCGAAGTTACCATGTTTCTGCGCAATTAATACATTTGATGCACTTTTTACATTAATAGCATTATTCACTTACAATCAAAACAACGTTTTCCAACGTTAGTGAGGTAAGAGCCCTTTTTCTTTTTTTTTTGATCACGGGGCTGCCGCCTCCTTGAACCTCTAGCAATTTCAGCCGCCCTATGTAGGGTCGGGTTTCCGCAACCCAAAGCCCCCGCAGTAATCGGTTCTCGTACCAGACTGCCAAAAACAGAGTATCAAAGTTATTTTTTCAATGAGTGGCTTAGCGCAGTGCGGGGGATTGGGGTACACAGGCCCCCATCCTATTCACGGCTCCTTTAGCTAGCGGGAAATGCGCGAGGGTGGGGGTGGGAGCGGCAGCCCAAATTAAAAAAATTTTTCTATGCGAATGGAGAAGTTTTTCTTGTGGGGGAAAGTAAATAAGTGAACATTCGTTAGCCGCTTCGTTAGCTGAAGTATTCACAACTCAAAAATGATCCACCAGATACAAAAATTTTCAAATAAAATCGAACAAGTTTTCCAAAAGCAATTTTAGAGACACTACGAAACTCAGAAAATTAACATCAATTCTTTTCCTCACTTCACTATCCACGTCCGCAATAGAGAGTTATTCAGACAATTCCACCCTCTCCGACACCATGCTTCGGGCTGATGTTACTTTAAGGGGCGTAACAGTTGATTAAGCGTATTCCTAAGCCAAAGTGTTGCAAAAATAAGTTCCTAAGCCTAAGTGTTGCAAATCTAGAATCTAAATCTACTCTTTTATAGACCCACCAAAAACCTGGACGCCCGTTAAAGTAACATGGACCATGCTTCGTATACTTAGAGAACGTACCATGTTAATTTTATTTTACGAACAGCCTAAAAATTCTCGGTTCCTATCAAACATAAGAATTCCACGAACATCACATGACCAGTTCAAAAAATTTTACCAGAAAACTGTTCAGATGTTTAGCATTTCGACTGTTATGCTTTTGTTTCGTTGACTGCCGTTTAGCAACACAACATCGTGTAATGCGATGCTCATGAGGTAGAAGATGAACCAAAGCTTCGGGGCGCTCGTGGCACGTCTGATGTCGCTTTGTTGAATGATTTCTGGCACTCGACGCTACCCATAATTGTTCACGAGTAGAGATTTCAGGGGATAATACCATAATCACGAAAGAAAGTGACTTAAAGATATAGCAATCATACTATGTATTGCAATGATATTCTGTCTGGATTACACAAAAATTTATCCTAAAAACGTTAAACCCAATTCACACGTGCAAGTTTTTGCTGTGAGAACTTACAGTTGCACAGTCCACGCCGCACTTGCATTTTTTATCAGCCAATGAGAGAAGCGAATGCAATAAATTCATTGACCTTGCATGGTTATTCACACATGCAAACTAAATTCGTTTTTTAACGAATTATTTGCTGCTCTCCAAGTTTTTCAAACGAGATTTTGGACAAAACTTGCAAGAGCAATTTGCAGCTGCAAGTTCTCGCAGAAAAAAAATTGCACGTGTGAACAGGGCTTTATCAATTTTTAAATGCATGTGGTATAATCACCATCTGGTAATAAATATAAAAACTTTGAATCCAGCGAATACAAAACGTTAAAAATTCAGCTCATTATGGAAATATCACCCCAAAACAGTGCGAAGATTAAAAGAATCTTATGTGCATAAGTGTCACAAATATACCGCAGCTGAAACTATTTTCAGGATCTTGGCATTGCAATCCACTGACCAGGTAAGGCACGTGCATGCCAGTTGTACTAACATAATTTCAATTATAATTTCGTGCCAATAAAAATTTATATTCCCAACGTACCAGGAAAATCCAAAACATGTTAATATATTTGCAATAAGCCCACTGCACCTATGTATCTAGAATTGTTCTGTGCTGACTCAAAGTGCTAGTTACAACCATTTTAACTATATATAACTGCTAAATTTGACAAACAAAACTCTATAGCCCAGCAAAACACATAACGCACTAAATTTTACTTACAAATTTAATACAAATATTCCGAGTTTTATTTGCACATTTAATATAAATAAAAAAGGCATTTGCGCCTTTCAAGTTGCAACGATAGCGCAGGAAGCACAATTCAACCACACATTAACATCTGACTTTGGCAGCCCCTGCGGTTTTAAATAAATATGATAGCTGTCATAAACTTAACGCAACTAACAAAATTTTACTTTTTTATAGAACTTCGTTGAATGTAATAAAGTTCTTTACTTAAACATGCACCAATAATCCAGCATCGGTATCTCGTTCCGGTATATTTTAGGCTTGAAATGCACAAGTGAGTAAAGCGTTTTACTACACGAACTGAAAAATTCAGCGATGCAAAAACTGGAAAAAACACGGTTTTTCCACTACTTATACAAAAGCAAACTGCACAGGATGCGCGATAATCAAAACGAATAAAAGAAACATTATAGTTCGAACGCACAACAACATATCAAACCGTTGGCATTGTTGTACATTCCCATTTTGAAATTTAATACAATTTTATAAGTTTTCGTTTCAAGCACATTTTCTTAAGCAATGAAATTAATCATCAATCTTTTCCGACTGGTCTTAATGTTTTTAACAACACGTCCTGCAATGCAGACCAAAACATGTTGTTAGAACAGAAATTAAAATTAACGCGCCTTGATCAACTGTTGTTCTAAAACACTAGCCGAAAATACTTAATACCTTCAAATAAAGGGGCTTCCTCAATATCAAGTTGTCCAATCTTTTTGCACTCTCGTTTCATTGTTTCGAACAAATATCGGTATCCACTGCCACTACTAACGTGATTTACTGTTAATTTTCGCAATTCCATAGGCACCAAATTGAGCGAAACCAACCTGCCAGTATTCGGTTCAACATCAACAAAATACATAAAGCTCAAATCATCTCTCATCTGCTGATACCTTGATCCTGCACCACCACAGCTTTGTATTCCCTCATAGTCACTTAAAAAGTCGCCACAGCCATACGCAATAAGCTTACCCTTATATACTTCAACCCCTTTGATATGATGAGATGAATGTCCATGTATAATATCAACTCCTGCGTTATCAATTAATTTATGCGCGAATTCTGTTTGACCGGGTTCCAATTCAAACCCCCAATTGCCACCCCAATGAATTGAAATCACAACTATATCACCGGACTGTCTATTATCACTGATTAAACGGCAAAGTGCCGCAAAGTCTTCAGGCGAATCAAAATACACCAAATTAACTCCAGCTTTACTTTGAGATGCCTTCCAAAGAACAGGAACTCCGCTTGAGCGATGTCCAAGCCCAAACACCAAAACTCTATGTGATCCGCAAGTTTCAGAACCAGCTAAGTGGTAACCAGGAGATTTAATGATAGCAGGTTGCCTAGCAGCCGCTAAATTTTTTCCAGCTCCGCAAGTTGCAATCTGCGCGGTCGACAACGTTTCAAGAGTCTCATCAAATCCAGCGTAATCCCAATCTAACGTATGATTGTTACTTAAAACTGCAACATCAATAGCCGCTTCGGCAATTACATCAACATTTTTCGGATGCATTCGATAATTTATTCCTTTATGAGGCCAAGGTGTACTGCTTGTTGTCACAGCAGTTTCAAGATTAATAACTCGACAATCTGGTCTAAACGCATTGAGTACTCGGATAGCGTCACCCCAAATATAATTTTTATCACGCTCCGTCGGTAAAGGCCCATTAACTTGAACTGCGAGCTGGACATAATCACGCGCATCTTTTACATAACTTTCGTGCAACTTTGGGTCGCAGCTATAAGGTAATATCTGATCAATGCCTCTGCCAAGCATGACATCGCCAACTATAAAAATTCGAATAAAACCAGTAGCTTTATGAGACATATTGGACGCAGCACATGTGGTAGGAGAACCTTTTTGTTGAGAAATAGGCATTGCAGACTGCAACAAATTGAGCATAGGCAACTGTTGTAAGTTTAACCAACAAGTTTTAGATATTAAACGAGTCAAGCGAAAATCAAAACGCCACATTAACTAACATAATTACACTTACTAACATTTTTATACAAACATACAACTTGAAACAAATTATAAAATAAGTATGTTTTAAGGTAGAAAAGTAAAAGTGAACAAACATGCTAAATGCCGATTCCTATACGCATTGTTTGAAAGTGTAATACTTTGCTGAATGTTTTTATGTAGTGTAGTTTTGGTGTTAAATTACTAAATTACTACGCGGCAACTTAAAATATCATAAGCAAACCCCAATAAATTCAGTCAATTTTATGCAGTTCACACGTGTACATAGTGTCAGAACTGCACGGTCGGGACGACCCCTATCCCCAAAGTACTGCCAATATAATTGGTTTTCCCCTTATCGAACCTCGGACCTCTCGCTCGCAAGTCAAGCGCGCTACCCATTACACCACGCGGCCGATATCATAATTTCCTCTGGTGCTATATGTGCACGAGTATGTATGTCTTAACATTACACATTCAGTCAATTTTATGCAGTTCACACGTGTACATAGTGTCAGAACTGCACGGTCGGGACGACCCCTTTCCCCAAAGTACTGCCAATATAATTGGTTTTCCCCTAATCGAACCTCGGACCTCTCGCTCGCAAGTCAAGCGCGCTACCCATTACACCACGCGGCCGATATCATAATTTCCTCTGGTGCTATATGTGCACGAGTATGTATGTCTTAACATTACACATTCAGTCAATTTTATGCAGTTCACACGTGCACACAGTGTCAGAACTGCGCGGTCGGGACGACCCCTTTCCCCAAAGTACTGCCAATATAATTGGTTTTCCCCTAATCGAACCTCGGACCTCTCGCTCGCAAGTCAAGCGCGCTACCCATTACACCACGCGGCCGATATCATAATTTCCTCTGGTGCTATATGTGCACGAGTATGTATGTCTTAACATTACACATTCAGTCAATTTTATGTAGTTCACACGTGTACATAGTGTCAGAACTACACAGTCGGGACGACCCCTTTCCCCAAAGTACTGCCAATATAATTGGTTTTCCCCTTATCGAACCTCGGACCTCTCGCTCGCAAGTCAAGCGCGCTTCCCATGACACCAGGCGGCCGATATCATAATTTCATCTGGTGCTATATGTGCACGAGTATGTATGTCTTAACATTACACACTCTGCACATACACAAGCTACACCAAGATACTCACAAATACTGCAACGAGAAAATTCACATTGATCTTTGTAGCAACTCGTAGTTTTAACGTTGCACTAGCTATGTATTAGTTGCAATTCCCCCCGTTTCCTTCCACATAGCGGTTTATTTATTCAACAGCGGTTTATATATTCAACGTATATTTCAAGTATCCTATTAAGTTCTCATTTAAAAACAAATCAAAAAACGAAAATAGAATTGCGAAAAACAAACGTTTCTCGGAACCTAATAGAACGAATGTTTACGGGATGAGCCGAATAGATGTAAATTTAACGTATTCATTATTGTAACAAACATTAAGAACACCGAACGATATGCACTTTCTGACAACTACAGTTTTCTACTGAAAGTCAAAACACGCCAAGTAGTTTTAGTCCAGTGTTTCTTTCATTTCGATCGAAAATTAACTGAATTGTGGTCAACAATTTTGGTGTGCCGGGTTGCGTTGCATTAAAGCTGGAAGGTTCGTTTAAGTAATGCAGAATTTAATTTAATTGTGTCACGTTTGCCGACACTAAGTAATCCGTTATGTCCGCATCGTATCTGTATGAAAAATTAACATCGTTAACATTTACGGGAAATATCTTTGTCTCAAGACTTTAATACGATTACTACCTAGTTTATTTTGTAACCTCAGGAGGTAATCATGTGATCATGCCATCGCGAACTGAATTTCATATACAGGACGAGCCGTTCAAGCGTCTGTACCCATTTGTAGATGAATCAAAAACTCCTTTGCCGAAGTGTTGGAGCAACAAAGATAAATTTCAGTTTTTAGGCCTGTCACAGGACAGTCGACGCATACATTACAAAGGTAAAAATTTTATTGTGAATAAATGGCTGCAGTAAGGTTATACTGCGGTTCGATTGCATTCTTTTCCTACACTTTAGCATTGCCGGTGGTTTTAACGTAGCGCGTTCGAGTTGCTGTAACATTAAGTTTCTGTAAATTAGCGTTTATGGATGGTTCGTGGTATCTTGAAGTTGAGAAAATATGACTAATGTATTCAAAATGAGCAATTTCAGGTTCACTGACCAATAGTTGTTAGTACCAACTGTCCTTGACGTTTAATCTTTAGCACTCACTCAATGCTGGCATGTTTTTTGATTTATTTTAGGTCATGGAAAAAGTCACAAAGATGCTGCGGCTGTAAGAGCTACACACCCGATTCCTGCAGCTTGCGGACTCTATTATTATGAAGTTAAAATAACGAGCAAAGGCAGAGATGGGTATGTGTTATGGCACTCATTTTGTGATGATGTTTTCACTGAGTTTTGACTTGATATCGTACATATTTTAAAGGTTGGTATAGGCACGTAAGTGAGACTAAGTTATAGGTGGTATATACAAGTAAACTGTTTTATAGGTATTTATTGGGGTTCACCCGGAATATCAAGTCGATTTTCGGTTACTTGATTGAAATGACAAAAATAAGCACTTCAAGAAGCAAAAATCCCAAAAAAATTATAGCATTGTTTATAGTAAACCAGTCGTAGTGGGGCTACATTTATTGAGCGAAGCTCGAACGCACGTAAGCAATTAAGCTAATATGCAAATTAGCTATTAGCTAACTATTCAATTATCGGTTTCGGATGTTTGTAAACTATTTATTCAAATTCTTCGCACCCAAAAACTGTTCAGCCACTCTAATAATTTTTGGAATAATTTAAAAAGTCCTAATTTTGTTATGTCAATTAAGCTAATATGCAAATTAGTTATTAGCTAACTATTAAATTATCGGTTGTGGATGTTTGTAAACAATTTGTTCAGATTCTTCGCACCCAAAAACCTTCAGTAAAACCTAATAATTATGGAAATAATTTAAAAAGTCCTAGTTTTGTCTGTCAATTAAGTTAATATGCAAATTAGCTATTAGCTAACTATTCAATTTTTCGTTTTGGTTGTTTGTAAACTATTTATTGAAGTTCCTCGCACCAATAAATCCTTTAGTGCTGAAATTATATTGCTTTTAACCTTAATAATTAGCGAAATATTGTAAAAAGTCTTAATTTAGGCTTATGAACTATGCTAATATGCAAATTATCTATTAGCTAACTGCTCAATTATCGGTTTTGGAGGTTTGTAAACAGTCTACGCAGATTCCTCGCACCCAAAAACCCTTTAATGCTGAAATTAGATTGCTTCTAACTGTAATAATTAGTGAAATATTGTGGAAAGTCCTAATTTAGGCTTAAATAATTATGCAAATTAGCCTGTAGCTAATAAACGGCTTAAAATTTTAAAACCCTAATGCGAGGTTAACACCCCAGGATAATTGGCTTTCAAACAAAAAAAGTTTATCAAAATCGGTTCAGCCGGTCCTGAGATTCTTTTCGGACGGACAGACGGACGGACGGACATCCACCTTTCGACCCCCAAGTACAAAACATAAAACGCTTCGCGAAACTCCGAGCTTCGCTCGGAGTTTCGCTTCGCTCAATGATACTAAATTAGAGTTATTAAATTTGACTTTTTGTTGAAATATGCACTTAATATTCGGCTCTAGTAATTGTTGCTATCCGGTTGAACCCATATATATGGGCGCATATTTGTATATTCATGGTTACGTATATATGATTATATGATCATTTCTTGCTATTACTATTGCAGTTACATGGGAATTGGTTTTTCACAACAAGGAGTCAGTCTTAACCGGTTGCCAGGTATGTATTTTTGTAGCGTATGTACGTATGTATTATTTGTATTTGTAATCATGTCATTTTGCTTATAAATGTCTGGTTCACGTTTTTCGCTCTAACAAGAGGATTGGGTAAGTCATCCAAGACAAACTTCTCGATTTTTCTTCAGTAGTTTTGGTCAAACCGTCGACCAGGAGTTTTGTTTTTTATAAGCTGGAGAAAAAAATATTTGTTTCTATTATGGTGACATAAATATTGTTAATTAATATAATATCATTTTAAGGATGGGATAAAAATTCTTACGGATATCATGGGGACGATGGTTGTTCGTTTTGTTCGTGCGGTCAAGGTCAGCCGTACGGTCCAACATTTACAACCGGCGATATCATTGGCTGTGGCTTGAATTTAGTTGATCGAACAATTTTCTACACCAAAAATGGACAAAATCTCGGTTAGCGCTTAGCAACTTTTTGTTTTATTAATCTTAAACTTGACGGCATGGTTTGGAACATTGTGGACCGGCATGCACATTTCACATTAACACCCGCGTACAGTAAATACTTGCATGTTTTGTTTTGCGTGGTGGCGAAGTTTTGTTTGCAAATACATGGTTTAAATAAAACAAATTCTTTTTTCTGATAATATTTACACGATTGACATTTAATATGCGGTCTAAACCCTGATATATATTTTCAGGTGTTGCATTCACTAATTTGCCGGTACGTTTATTTCTATAGTTGAAATAAGCTAGCTTAGGATTTAGTGCATTTGAACAACACAAAAAGATTGGTTGGGTAGGACAAAGACTATGCTGGTGTGGTGTTGCTGTGGTCTTGCAATGTTACAATATTGCGCATTGGTTGTTCTTACGCTTTTAAAGTGCTTAAATAATGCATACGATATCGCCGTAACTTTCATTTGATGATGGTTTCTTTTGGATCTCGTTGAGAAATCCAGCGACTCATTTAGACTAGACTTCAGTTCTCATTTTGTAGATGAACTTATATCCAACGGTTGGCTTACAAACACAAGGTGAAATTGTGGATACCAATTTTGGACAAGACGCATTTGTGTACGACATCGATAATGAAATGAAGGTTAGTTTGGTATTGGAATGTGAAAGTTGCAGAGATACTACATTCGTGCGTCGCGTTGTGTATTATTTCAGTTTATTCGCGTTCACTTTGTTTGAAATTGCTGGATTCTCTACTGGTTGGGCAGTTGCGTCGAAGAAACTTTGTATTACTATTCCCTGGTGTAAAGTATTTTACTGTGCGTTCCTAGATTTGTCACTGTTGATATGCAAAATGTAGGTTGAAAACTATTTGCAATATGCACGCAGTTTATATAGATTCCCCCCCCCAATATGCACGCCGTTTATATAGATTTCCCCAGCATTAGGGCTTAGGCTTAGTTGCGGGTATAAACTTGGGTTTAAGCCTTCTCCTGAGCCCAAGGTTTATCGTGTCCTCATAAAAATATAGGGCTGAAACTGTACAAGAGCCGTTTGCTGTTATAGTCGAATTTTGAACGATCAGAAACGTGATATCACCAAAGTACATACATAATTCAGGGTGCGACCGGATACCAAAAACTGCCAGAGCCGGATAATCGAATATCCCGGCCGGAGCGAGATAATTGATTCAAATGTAATACTAGATAGATGGCATTCAAACATTCAGACGTAGCTAACAATTCTTACTTCCGTGGCTTAAGGTATCCAAAGTGTTTACGTTACAAAGCTTAAGCATCTCACGTCGACGCATTTTTAGCACTTTTTAAAATCCGGAACGGAATGTCGATTTTTGCCGGAGCTGGATATTTGGTTGCACCGCAGTGTGATGGTTGATGTGATTTTAGGAGACGCGCGTGCGTATTCGGTGTTCTATTGAAAAATTTGCGCTTCCAAATACATCATACGAAGAAGAAATGTCCAAGTAATAGATTAAGAAATATAATAATAGATTAAGAAATATAACATCTGTTAGATTTAAATACAAATCTAAATATGAAGCGTCCGTTGCTTAATGGATTTATCCCTGTTATACGTTGTTTCAATTATCTGATCATTGTATTTAAAGAAGTTGGCAGTGTTGGATAAGCAGCTCACTAGTAGTAATCACGAGTAGTTTATTTTGACTGAATTAAAAAGATAATTTTTCAAAACTTCGCTATTTCAATCATAGCCTCAAGAATCAAGATCATACAGGATTTTTATTCAAAGCTTGTTTTGCGGAGTTGGAATAAGCACTTGATTATGCTTGTTTTATATTACAGGCTGGTCTTGGGTTACCTCACTCATCACGGTTATAGCGATACTGCGAAGTCGTTGTGCAAAGCGTCAGGCTTGACATTAGAAGAAGACAATCGGTCAATTGGAAATCGACAAAGTAAGTGTTTGATGCTCAGTGGATTACACAAGCATACGTTCGTTTAATGTTTGACCGATCAATTCGTTCCGCCGCCATACCCAATAGAAATCGGCTGCAGCCTCAGTCTGGAACGTTGGGCCTTGGTCTTGTTTTTAACTGACACCTCCCATCTCTGACTATGATACCGATTTATCTTACTAGCTTTATTTCACATTATTAGGATCGCTTGCTAAGGCGTAAATCAGTTGCGGTCGACTTAGATACGTGGACAAAAGTATGAAACTACAACTCTGTTACAAATCGAGGAGTATATTTTTCTCAAAACAAGAGTAATAATTTTTTAAAATTTCATTGTGAGGAAGGATCAAACGCTGTAAAAGTACTGGAATGAACAGGCATACCTAAATAGAATTTTTTTTATTCTGCCGACTTTGAGAAATGAAAAAACTCCAACAGATAGCACAACAGTGATAAGTTTTTTCTATTCTCCATCCCTGCTAGGAAAAGATAATTTTGTCCATTACCCATTGTTGCTAAGCGCTGTGAGGCCAATACACTATTCTCAATAATTGTCGTTCGTTACGTTGTATATAAGTCAAGGTATATTTGTAGCAGTTTTGAACTGTATTTTGTTACAGAAGTGATACGGTTAATCCTCGCTGGTCGTATTGGTGAAGCGATAACAACAATAACCGAGCTGTATCCAGATTTACTCGGAAACAAACCTGACCTACTATTTATGCTCAAATGCCGACAATTCATTGAAATGGTCAACGGAACCGACCCGGACGTTACTCGAAGTCGCGGTTTTGGTAATAGATGCTAATTATATATTTGGATGACAGAGACGTTGTTATTATTAAGAATTCATGATACTCTTGGACAACTGTATGCAACTGGTTGCATTCTGTGTGCAAAAAATGTAACCTGAGCGCGTTGCTTCTTTGGCCCACCCTCCTCATTTATGAGCGGTCTCATAATTATCACAAACGGTAGAAATTAACTAAAAACATCCCCCAAAGACGAGGGGGTCGGGCAGTAATGCATCGAGTTCTAGTAAATTTTTCAACGTGTAACAGCGCCTATGTTGCATGCTTTTCCTTATTGCAATTATTGACTCGTATTGTTAATAACATTTCATGGCGTATAACAACACCCATCGGTGTAAATCTCCCGTTTATGTTAAAGAAGCTGGAGCTGGAACTTGATTCAAGTATTAAAAGTGTTAGGTTATGCTTAACAATCTCAACTTTCAGTAAAATGTCAGTCTTTGGACAGTCTAGTTTATTCTCTATTAGCTAATACGCCACCTTAACTTACGTACAATTTTTACTAATACTGATTACCTAATGTAGTTTTTACTAGAAATTTCTAAATTTTTAGCAAGTCGTGCATCACCGTCTCAACGTCGCGATGGTTCGTCAGTAACGGGGTACGGTCAGCGCCGGGGATCCGGAACCGGTATTTCCCATCACCGGTCATCTCTTGGCGGAACCGGGACCGCTGGGAAAGAGTGTGCATCAGGTAATAATTATTATGGCGGTGGCTCATCGTCTCATAATATTCCGCCATATCTCACAGCATCAAAATCACGTCATTCACCGTTTCATTCTCCGTCAGGTACGTAAGTTCTTTGTATTGCATTTTTTGGTAGGTATGTGCCGAATAATAATAATATAATGATAATAATAATAATAATAATAATAATAATAATAATAATAAGCAATTTGCATGAGTATCGGCCGTGCAAAAGATTGCTGATTGTTTGCCGATACTTTTTGCGCTAAAGAGTGCGTCTGACCACAAAACTGTGATTTTTTGCATATTTGTGTTTGAAAAAATATTGGAAAGAAGAGTTCTCATGGTGTCCTTTACGGTGGTTATGTCTTGGCGTTTGTAATTACATATAGGTATTACAGTAATTCTAACGCTGAAATTTTGCTATCGACACATCACTAATTTTTTGTAATTCTTTAAGCATTCGAGTATGACTTTCTACATTTGCATTTTGTTACAGTGTTATGTCCTTGTCAGCAGCTTATGACGAAATACCAATATCTTGTGGTTTTGCGTTCACAAAATTTTAGCATTGATTGTATTTTATGTGGTATATTGCTCTGACAGGTTGAGCAAGAGACATTATGGTACTTTATAATTTAATAATTCGCTTTATTCTTTCGTTAACATATTCTGCTAAGTGCGAATAACCGTAATCAATCACTGTTATATAGATTCTCCTCGTCATTCTCCACGGCGTGGTCCTAAGTCTCAGTCACCGCGTTACGGAGGAAATATATCGCCGGTGCCCGGAAGTCATGGTACAACACTTGCAGGTGCCGCCGTACGAGCTGGATCAACGTCTCCGTTGTCAGTTCCGTTGGAAGTAAGTTGAAACTGTAGTGCCTTCACTATAAACTACGCAGCACGGACATGTTTCCAGATGCTTATCTGAATATTGCGCTCTAGTTAGCGACATTGGCATGTGGACATTCAGAAGGGAAGGTGGCGCATTTTAGGTAAGACAAGACCCACAAAATGTTCCATTGTAGAACTCCCAAATCTATATCAAATTGCACGTCTGAAAACTACCGTAAATCCTAATAATTATGCAATATTTGTATTTACACTCCTGTTTCATCTAATACACAGGTCCAACTATGTGTCAATGTTCAAAATGGCGCATCATCTTCGCGAACTTCTTTGGCAGGAGGAGGACAAACCAAGAAAGAACGATTCTCACCGCCTGTGGCTACAACAGCCACTACTGGGTTGTTTGATAGCTGCTCAACTCGTGCTGTTGGGTCTATAGCTGGCAGTAGCAACAGTCATCAATCGTCACCAGTCAATTCAAGTAAAACTTACGGTGGTTTGTCTGCCTCGGAAACGGAGCTGGGTGGGCCTTCTTTGTCGTCTATCCCTACTCCGTGTACTGGGAATATGGTTGGGTTGGCAAACGCCGCTATGGGTGCGGCAGGTGGCACAATGCACGTCGCGACTGCATCGATTCCGACAACTTCATTTTTGGTATCTGGATTTCTTGGGGTTACATCGTCGACAGGGATGGCAGCTGACACCAGTGGTAGTGGGGGAGCTTATAAATCAAGTGGTCGGACTAGTGGAGCTACAATGATTGGAAGTATGTCAGCCCGAGATGCAATTTTGTTTGGGTCGATGGAAACAGCGCAACAAACAGGACAGCAACAAAATGTAGCCGCTGGAAGGATGTCAGCGTATGCGCCAGATGTTGGGATGGGTAAGTGTTGAACGAAGCAGTAGATGTTGCACTAGGGTGTGGTTTTAGACACGTTTTAACTAATTTTGTAAGGAATGGGATTGAAGTTGTTTCGAATTCCTGTTGCAAGAATAATATTGAAACTTAAACTTTTTTACTTCCTCGAGTTAGATGTGAAGCAACATATCGTATGGAAGTTGGTCTTCAAAAGTTTTGTAAAAGGCTTTTTAAGCAGAACTTTCACGTATAAATAAGGGTTCATTTCTTTAGGTCACGATGACAGTAGCGGTCTTTCGGTTGAAGAAGCAATGGATTGTAGCACTGCTGGTGGTGGTGGCGGCAGTAGTGTTATGACAACAACTTCTTGTAATAGCAGTAGTCAGTTATCAGCGGCGACTGCAATGATGATGGACTCGACTAGTACTAGTAACATAGAAGACCGGGACACCCTATCAGTTGCTGTTTCAACTATCGCTACTACTATGAGTGGAGCACCTAGTGCCGCGAGCTCCCCGTTACGATGTGGTACGATATCGTCGGAAGACGCAAGTGGCGTTGCCGCACGCGCAGTTGATGCTATGATTGAAAATTTGGACGAGTCAAGCAATATGAGCTGTTTGAGTGAATCCGGAATTATTGACGACGAAATGACCTGTTCTTCGTCGTATCCGGTAACGAGTTTGGCCGGGTCGATCGGGGTAGCTATGTTATCCGGTGGCGATAAAAGCGATCTGCAAGCAAGAAGCGGTGGCGAAATGAGCGGCGGTGACCAATGCGCGCCCAATGGCGTGACAGGTGCCATTTCGAAAAGACATGAGAGTAGCCCTGGTAGTGGTGCGCATACTGTCATTTCAGGCGCCGAGAATCTTACAACATCTGGAGGGACAGATATCTCTAGCCAACCAAGGGCCGCGGCGTCACGCGTTGTGATCGCTGATGATTGGTCAACAAAACCTGAGTCCAATTTGCTGATGCCTACGGGAGACCGTGATAGTACTGTTGGGTCTACCCTGGATACAGCCAGCAGCACTGCTACAGCGTTTAAAAACCGATCTAAAACACCACCTCATCATCAGCAACAACAACCGCACAACACAAAAACAGACATGGGAGGTAGCAGTAATTGGAATAATTTTAAAGCGACTAGTAGTAAACAAACGACTCAACATGGTGGCGGTAGCAGCAGTGGAAGTGGTAAAGGTAAATCGCTACTATCGCAACATCATTTTCAGTACCAGCATCATCATCAACAACAACAGCAACAACAACACTCTCAAGCAACAGGTGGTTCTTCGGCGACCAGACCAGGTGGTGTGAGAGGTGCCGCTACCGGGACAACCAAGCTGTTGAAAAAGCATTCAGCATCGCCTCCTCATCGGAGAGGTGCAACCGCGGAACCGACTAATAGTCGCTTGTCGGCTGGAGGATCTGGAAAATTGGCAACCAGCAATAGTTGCAGCAGTGCTGTAGACGTGTTCGCGAAGCACGGTGGACAACAACAATCGACGAAAATGGTGTTTGGTGATATGCGTAACAAACACGACGATGGCGGGATTGACCAAGGTAGGGGTATTTACGGTGCTGTTTTTCGTTTGGGATGAGCTTGAGATGGATATTGTAGTGCATAAGTATATCGGAATATGTTGTAGGTCTAAAAAGGGAACCACGACCTGACTACCGAGACCGGCCGTTAAAATCTCAGTGTCGATCAATTTTTGGGCACCACCCAAAAACATTAAAATTTTCAAGTCAAACTCTTTTTAATATTTTTGTAGTTTTTATGCTTTGCATAGTTTTTGGTTTTTCAGAATGTCTGTTCGTTATTTCGTAACTATAAAAATTCATAGATTCACGGCGATATTTTATTTATCAGGCATCGCTTACTTCAACAATACAGCCATACGTTTGCTGAATCCCTAAACTTCTGGTCTCGGTTTCAAACTACACCGAGATTAAACTCGTATGCCCATAATCTCAAACGTGGAAAACACCTAGCACCAGTTAGTGATAGATTTTCATACTGAGCAACTCCTCCAACTGCGATTTTCAAAGTTAGCGCCGAAGTGGGATAAATCAAATGCGAAAAATATGCTGGATTTCGAAGCCTGCCGTTCCCTGAATCTAAAGTTAATTCAAGACACTAAACCAAATTGGTGATAGGTGCTACACACATTTGAAAATAGTGGCATTGTTTATAGTAATAGAAGACGACAAGATTAATGCGAATGACGTTGTCGATGATGATGAAGATGAAGAATGTGACGGCGCTCTCGGTGATATGGTGCCTCCGATACGTTCAACTCGTGGCTGGACACCGGCCGATATCGATTACTATCAGCGGTTGTTAGATTTCGGACGCAATTTGCTCGCGTTTTCACAAGAATTGGCCGCTAAAAATGGTCCTAATGCACGGAATCGAACTATGCTTGAAGTGAGTGATTGCAAGATGCGTGGGATATACGTTGGGCCCGGTTTAGGAAGGAACGTATTGTTGGATGTTCGATGGTAAGTAAGATTTACATGAACAGTAAACGAAAGCGAACAGCTAAGTATAGTTCCGAAAGCCAGAGATAGGCTTGGCAGCATTCTGATAGTGCATTGCATTTGGAGAATTATTCCCACTGATAAGTGTGACAATAATATGTATGCACGAGCGTTATTGCCTACGTCTCTAGAAAATCTTTAACCCCACTTGCAAGTTATATGGAATGGAACTCCCAGTAGGTGTCAGCTACTGACATGAGTATATTGGTTATCAATTTTAGCACTGTATTAATCACAAATATACTAAGAATTGTCTTGATGTGTTTTTCAGAAAGCGTATGCACTTCTTGCGTATCCAAATCCAGCTGATAGTCCAGTGAGCTACCAGTTGAATCCAAGCCAACGAGAGCCTTTAGCGCATACAATTAATAGTGCGATTTTACGTAAGCGTTAGTGTAATGTGACGTTTTTCGGGTTTTAATTGATTGTTAGTATTATCGTTTGCTTCAAGATTGGACCAGATTTAGTTTAAAAAATCCGGCATTCTTATACAGTCTGTATTATTTTTTGGTAAGAATTGTAAATACATAACATTATTAAGCCATATATATTACTTTTAGGTGCATCTCGTTTTCGCACGGGACCATAATAGGGTGGGCATAAGGTTTGCCTAGGTTTTATGCGTAAGCTTGAGGAGTAACGTTAGACATATTCTTAAACTGGGATTTAGGCTTAGAGATTCAGTTTATTTTTAAGCAACTGTCACGCCGATAAAAGTATCATTGGCCGATTGTTATCTACGTTTTGTCGGATATTGTTTGCTGCTGTTTTCCTCGGCTGATAAATTTGCCGAAAACGTAGGTAAGTAACTACGGCGGCATAATATGCGCTTGAAAATATTAATTTTGTTTGTGTTTTTAGAATTCCAAGGTTATCAAGCCGAGCCGCCACTAGAGCGCTTACTGCGTCATTCAACGTATCTGCAAACGCTAATGGACGACAATGGGATGGGTGCTTGCGCGTTTATTCAACCAAGTCAATTTTTACACCTCGAACCGCTTAATAGTGGCCGCCACCCAATGACTGGAGTTATGGGTTTGGAGCAAAATGTCGCTGGAGTTGATAGCGGGTGTAACCTGCAGCTGAACGGTTTGTTAGCTGGCAGTATGTTTTCACAACATCAGCAAAATTCGTATCAGTATCCGGTACAACCTGGTGGAGCTGGAAGTAACAGTACGTTTTGGTCAAGTGAATTGCGACCATCAGGTGGGAATGTTGGTGGGTCTTGGTTTAGTCAGCCAAGTTCGAGTAGTTTCTATGGGCAGACAGGTGGTAGTGGCTCACGTGGGTGTGACGCTAGTGTCGACCGGAGTAATCAGATGAAGATGGCTGCCGGGGGGATGCATTGAAGTGATCCGAAGAATTCTGCATGTTAAATACAAGCCGGGGGCGACCGGGGTATTCGAATCTGGTTTAATATTCTGCAAAAAAATCGAATTAGAAATCCGTTATCGGTATAAACCTACCGGTAGACGCATATGTACTGTTTTGGTTCCGAATTGTATAAAAATGCTTTTTTACAAGTGAGCGTATTTAGCATCTTGCAGCGATTGCGTTTCTGTGCAAGTCAAAAAGTTCAAATTTTGATACGCTGCAGTAACAAAAAATGTTAGTAATTAATTTTTGTTCAGTAAACATATATTTTCGCCACTCAAATTCTTCAAACAGTACGGAACTTTAGATACTCTATCCATTTATGCATTATCCGGTTCCGGTAAAAAATTCGCTGAACGAATCCAGTATCCGTCAAATTAATGTTCGGTCGCGCCTGAAGGGCACGCCCACTGTCGACAAGCCTATGCCAAGCTTAAACCTAAGTGATAGTTTAAGCGTTTAGCATACATACAGGCTTAATCCTAATCAATCCTATGCTTGAGCCTAAATTCCGCAGTCTTAAAGTCAAAAGTCAACCAGTCTCCCTGTCTGCCAGTGGTCAGGCCCATATTGTTAACATGGGCCCGAAGAATAATGATAATGGTAGGATTGGGCATAGGGTGCCGGACGTTTTGGGTAGGGTGGTGTAGTCTTTCTTGTCAGACAAAAATTATTTGTTAGCGATCTCCGGGTCGATGTTGGAATACACAGTTACAGGGACCCAAGTTGTGATAATTTTAAACGTTTGTTAGACAATTCGCGTTCATTTTTTGTCATTTATTTGTATAGCGATAGCTTTGAGTCATATTGTATCAATATCAATTTTGTATTGTATTGTGGCTTTGTCGTATTTGAAGGGTTCGTCATAGTGAGCGGAAGCGGTCCATTTAAGACATACCTAATGTATATTGAAATATACTGAGAGTATAGCACAACGCGATTTCGCTCGCCTACAGCGGTAGAAAATGCATGGGTTTTTTTTATTTTTCATCTTGCGCCAGAATCGGCAATTTAAAAGCAAAAAGCCGATTTGTTTCTCAACAACCTATATTTATCGTCGATTTTCGTAACGTAATCGATATTTTTTCTAAGATAATTTCAAAATTTTTTTGAAAATTTTTCATAAATTTTTATAAATTTGATTGTGTGGAAAATATGCGCCTGCGCCTATACAGTGTTATTGGCCAAAGAACGCCGTATCATCAGACGTCGGCAGAAATTTGAATAAAAATTTGATTTCGGTGCCGGGTGGAATTAAAATTTCAAGACAATGTCCGAGTTAGCATTCAATAGCAGCTCAAATGACTGTGAAGATATGTTTAAATTTGAACTGAATACTTGTATGTATAAATGTATAAAAAGTGTTGAGAGCAAATATAGGTTGAACGGAGCAGTTATGTTTTAAGTTGTATGTGGCTGGTGTTAAAAGAAGCATATTCGGCAAAATTTTACCCATTGGTACAAGTAAGATTTTATTTATTTTTGCAGTTTTAGCTGGGAATTAAATTTTGGACGCCATTTTTTAATTAATTTTTGTATTCAATTGAGTTGTTTTCTCTTGAGGATGTACCACTTGCGTTTGTACACAATTGAAAACTAATATTTATTTTCGTTTCACTACAGTAGACGGTCTCTGTGTGTTTTCCCACTGCGAAGATTAATATACCTAAGCTCATTTGTAAGCACCACGCTGGTGCTAGTCAAGGAAGGCGAAGGCTGTATCAGATGGTTTAGTGTGGTGTCACGGTTTGTGAGTTTTGAATAAATAATGATATTGTTCGGGTTGGTGGCAGCCATCCCATAAGAGAACGTATGTCTAAGAACCTGGTGCCTTGTGTGGTATTGTATGTTTTTTGCGAACGGCTGCTGTTATGAAGGGCTTAGAATAAGAATGGTTCGTATCAGGGCGTAGTCAAGATTTTGTAACGGTGCAGTTTCCCTGATAAGGCACACTTATATGTGACAAAAAGTGAAATTGATTGCATTCCAACTCACTGTTATGTGCAAAAAGTATTAACAAAAAATCGGAATTTTTTTGCTGTGCCGATGCCGATACTCACGAAAAGCGCCTATTATTACCGATGCCGATTTATCAGAACATCCCTAGTATATATGTATGTCGTAGCCTAAGACCTTATTCAACCCAGTTCTGATTTGAGTTAGTTCAGGGCTGAATTACGACTTGCGCTAGCCCACGGCGTAATTGTCTCAAATCGTAATCCCGCTTTGGATTAACCCAATTCGAAGTTTGGCAGAAATACGGCTCGGGCTGTGATCTGTGATATACTAAAAGATATGTTGATCGGCAGGAAAATACGGGCACCCAGACCTTGTTATCTTATGTGTATATACATGCACATACCGCTTATAATGTCGTATTTACTAATTAATATAGCGTATATGCAGTTAAACGTTGCCACGTTGTACTATGTGATACTGATGTGTTCTATAATAGAAATGCACTGTTTGGCCAGAATCGTACCTATACAGGACTGTAGCCAACACACCTTGCTAGGGGGGCTAAACAATTTTCAAGTAGAGCATACGAGGGGTTTCGGTGACTTACGAATGAAAGTTTTCTAGAGTAAGGATATGTGAAAATCACTAGAAATTACTGTACACTGCATTTTTTTTGGTTTTTTCCACGGTTTGCTGTACACATTACGCTTTAGATTGTTTTTTCATTTCACACTGTTAACCGCCATATATATATACATAGTACGTATGTTGTAGGTCATTGTTGATAGTTATCATTTGGTTTTCTAACTTGGCCCGGCTGGTACCGGCGCTGGCCTCTGCACCGAGGCCTAGGGTCCAGCGCCGGCTTCTGTAATAAAACCTGTCCCCAGGGGCAACTCTGATATGTATTGGAGAAGAAATAAATACGGACCGACATTTCCAGCGCTGGACGCTGCATTCGTGTATTGGAAAATAGAATACGCAAAGCAAAGTTCGTTCAAAGATAGCTTGAATCTTTCATATGTGTGTAGTGGTTGGATGGTCATGGTGATGTGCTCATGAATTCATATACGTATGTAAACAGTAATTATTATAACAATTCATATTAGTTTCCTATTGGTTCTTAACAGCTGAATAAGGGTTTAGTACACACGACTGTATCTTCATTGTAGTCTCCGGGTAGATTGCTTTAGTGGTATTGAGTACTCGAGTACTGGGTTTGAAGTATTGGTGGTTCTAACTAACTGTGGGACCGCTGGTTTTGGTATTTCTGAAGACTGTACAAATGGGGCTTTCGGGTAATATATGCATTATGAGGCTAATAATGTGACGTATATCTTAAGCAGTCGGTTTGCTCTATATAGCTGTCTGTATAAAAAAATTGCTTAGCAAACTCAGGCGATGCAGTTGCACCATATGTACGTATCTGCGATGGGTCTACGATGTTTGCAAAAAAACGTCATAATTGCCGAAACGCAACCATTGCACTAATGACGTTTGTCCAAATGACAATTGCCCTAATGACGTTTGCCCAAATGACAATTGCCCTAATGACAACTGCCCTAATGACGTTTGCCCAAATGACAATTACCCTAATGACGTTTGCCCAAACGACAATTGCCCCAATGACGTTTGCCCAAATGACAATTGCCCTAATGACGTTTGCCCAAATGACAACTGCCCTAATGACGTTTGCCCAAATGACAATTACCCTAATGACGTTTGCCCAAACGACAATTGCCCCAATGACGTTTGCCCTAATGACGTTTGCCCAAATGACAACTGCCCTAATGACGTTTGCCCAAATGACAATTACCCTAATGACGTTTGCCCAAACGACAATTGCCTCAATGACGTTTGTCCCAATGACGTTTGCCCAAATGACAATTGCCCTAATGACAACTGCCCTAATGACGTTTGCCCAAATGACAATTACCCTAATGACGTTTGCCCAAACGACAATTGCCCCAATGACGTTTGTCCAAATGACAATTGCCCAAATGACAATTGCCCTAATGACGTTTGCCCAAATGACAACTGCCCTAATGACGTTTGCCCAAATGACAATTACCCTAATGACGTTTGCCCAAACGACAATTGCCCCAATGACGTTTGCCCAAATGACAATTGCCCTAATGACGTTTGCCCAAATGACAATTGCCCTAATGACGTTTGCCCAAATGACAATTGCTCAAACGCGACAATTGACCAAATGACGATTATCCAAACGGAACAATAGGCCAAACGAAGGCACTCAGTACCGGAGGGTTGTTGTGTCGCAAAAGTTTGGTTGGTCTTTCACGGGATTCATAATTCAAATGTGTGCGTCCGCAAGAGGGTCAAAATCATGTAACATTTGATCGGTCATGGTTGGGTCGTGGAGGGTGTCGGCAGATTATGGATTAAATGTTTGACCAGTGTGATTAATGTTTCATTGATATGAGCAATGCAACGAAGCAATGCCCGGTATTCTTGCCTCGACCTCTTTTGTTGGAGGCATTTGAAGAGTGCGAGGTCGATTCGCCAGGGTTTGACCTGTGGGAATTTGTACAGACATAACTATACAATGTTCACTTGTGCAACGGTATAACGACATTTTTACACGATATCGCCAGAAGTGATTGTTTACACGTTACACGTAATTAGGCCCAATACAAAACTGAAATATCTTCGCAAGATGTGACAGTCCAATCAAAAGAGTTTGTGCGTCAAACCTTTAAGCAAACGCCTGCCGCCTGGAAAGTCTGAGGTTCGAATTTTAACTTGAGATTATGTTTATTTCAGATGGAATAGTAAATATTCATGTGGAAAAAGCTAAGGTTTCTATAAAGTATGTTAATATTTATTTGCAAACGTGTAAAAAATTCAAGCCCACGGCCTGGTGCACTGCTAAAAATGGTGAGTCAAATTGACTCTCTCCGAATTACGCTCGACGGGACTACACAAACTGTGTCAAATTCGACTCCGCCAGAGTCAAACGTGCGACTCAGTGAGTCGAATTTGACTCTGGCAGAGTCGAATATGACTCAGTTTGTGTAGTTCCGTAGAGCGTATTTCGGAGAGTGTCAATCTGACTCACCATTTTTTACAGTGTGGGATTCACGCTAATTTAAACATCAAACTCATTGCGCGGTCCATGTCATATTCATCCCTATAACATTTCAAGTATAAATAAGCTTACATTTCTACTTTGGCAATAGCGGGTGTTATAAATGTTTGTTGGCACTTGCCGGTTGAGCAACTGTCGCGTTTGGGCAATTGTCATTGGAGTAATTGTCGTTTTAGCAATCGCCGCAATCCGATTGCCAAGAGTCCATGACTAAGTCGAACCGAGCTACGGCCGTAACTGTGAACGTTTGGTTTACAATACGGTTGTATCGTATACATATTTTGCCTTACTAGGTATTCGCTTGATATACCTATATGTTTATATGCTTCATTTATCGCTGATGTGTCGTCATGCATAGGCACCTATTGTTTGCTATGTGCTATATTAAAATCTATATATATGTATATCAGGGTGCAACCGGAATTCCGGTTCCGGTTCCGGCATTTTTTCACCTTCCGGTTCCGGTAAATTTTTACCGGATTTAAAAATTCCGGTATTATAATTTGGCCGTTTTCTTAACTTTGTTAATTTTTAAGAATCTCTTTTGAAAGCCACTTGTACTCCGAATATAAGCCATTGATGGTGGATTTCACTTCAGTCGATGATGAAAATCTAAAATACATATATATATATATATAACTATATATATAATATATATATATATATATAAAAAAATAAAAAAAATTATAACTATATATATATATATATATATATTTGCTATTATTACAGTTTGTCAACGTATATCTAAATTTGATGTGTTTCTTTGCTGTACATTGCGCAAAAAAAATAATTTTTTGTAACGGTAATGTCGATAAATAGCTTTTGACGTTGAGTACTATTTGATGTCTGTATTTTTCATCGCAGTAAACTTTATGGGAAGGGTATATAACTCATTTATAAGGGTATCATAACAGTTTAAATGTTATATATTAATGGTGTTTAAAAAGGTGTTTTTATGGCTGTTTGAAGATTGAAGTAGAGTGATATTTTTTGTGTGTACCGACAGTCGTGGGAGATGCACGTAAAAACTATTGTATTTAAAGGTTTGGCTCACAGGGGTGTTGTGCAACTGGCTTCAAAGTTTAACCTATAAGTTCGATTTTTAAATCATCATTTATAAATCAAATCTTAAATTAAATTCTTAGGTAAAAATGCAACCAATTCTTAGAAGTGAGTAATGTTGGGTTAAAAATCTATCATTTATAAATCAAATCTTAAATTAAATTCTTAGGTAAAAATGCAACCAATTCTTAGAAGTGAGTAATGTTGGGTTATATGAAAAATTGCCGTATTCGTTTCGAGTAAAAATTATCAAACTATTGTTTTTAACTGTCTATAAGACTCGTTATACGATGTGAAATAGGTTCTATTTGGCAACTTTTCCATTGTGCAACAAAGTGTTTGATCGTTTTTTAAACAGAGAAATTTCACTCATTTCTTGTGTTTTGGTTTTGTGAATATTTAGAAAACGAGAGTGCTTAAGCATTGTAAAATTGCAATTATTGTGTAATTTTGTTTGTCACTGCACGGTGGACAGTTTCTGTAAATGTTGTTAAAACTGTTAGTTTTATATTTAGAACACTATGCTTCAAAGTAAACTTTACCGGTTTTGTAGTTACTGAGCAGTAGTGTTGCGCACCGGCCAGGAACCGTCCGGCCAACCAGTAATTGCTTATCACAGAAAAAGCTGAAAAAATTGTGACATCGTAAGTTTAATATTTTTAGACATATTTAGTCTTGATTTCAAAACTTTTAGCTGAAATCTGACATGTTGCTACTCTTATCATCATGGTCAATGTTAAGCTTGAATCGCACATTGAAACTACTTTGGTTGCAGTTCTTTTCTAGACTGCTCATGGTGGGGTAAAGCGCTTCAGATAATCTGGGTTCCATTTCCTTTTACAAAATTAGAGTGAAATCTTTCACTGGAGTATATATAAATGTTTTTGGGCAATAATAAAGGAAATGATGATGGAAGCGGATTCAATCATATCGGATTTTCTCGGGTGAATTTTGAACAGTAAAAAGTTTAGAGTTAGATTTAATATAAATGAATAACCATCATTTTTACCTAATTTCGCCTCACCTCCGGCTCCGGTTTTTTTCACCACCGGGTGCACCATGAGCCCGGCCCATAAAGGCCGTCCCAATTGCCCGGGACACAAATATATACGGAGTGCACACTTATGCGCTCCTGTTTACATATGCACAAGCAGATATATTTACGTAGGTATATATAACATATGCATATATATCTATATATACGTAAATATATATGTGTGTTTATATATATGTATCTATATATATGTGTATATTATATATACTCACATATATACTTATATATACACATATACACACATATATAATATATGTGTATATAACACATTTATACACTTATATATACACATATATATACATATATATGTCTCATCTGTCCTAAGTGTCCCATCTGTCCAAAGTGTCCCATCTGTCCCAAATGTCCCATCTGTTCCGCTGTCCCAACTCTCCCAACTGCCCCATCTGTCCCAAGGGTCCCAACTGTCCCGCTGTCCCAATTATATTTTTGGAATGTACTCCGGGTACATTGCTGTCCCGGGAAAATGGGACGGGTACTCCTGGTACATTTCTGTACCGGGAAAATAGGACGGCCTTTAAAGTAACATTGGCCATGAGCCCTATGATTCTCAGCGTATTACACGGGCCAATATTTTGATCATTGAACGTTTCGTCGTAATTGCATGATGGGACAGTGATCGGCAATATTTTACATAAAAGGTGTACATAAAATATTTAGAAACAATGCGTGTAAACTGTCTTCTGTTAAGCATATGGGCCAGCATATGGAATACTACTGAACTTGTTCTTAGTTTAATGTACATTGCACAACGAGGTCGTTTCTTATTTGAATTACTGAGCCTAAAATGTTTGATAATCTTTGAGAAACGTAACAATATAGGTATAAAATAAAATTTTTTGATAATGTTTAAAATTTTGTATATTGGCCGGTCGGCGGCCAATGACCAACCGGTTGGCCTGCCGGTCGAAGGTTCGATTGGACGCCAGCCTGCCGGCCAGTAGAAAAAGTGGTAACTGCACAACACTAATGAGCAGAGTTCCAAGCGTTACAACGGCACATGCGCGTAGCTACGTGTATCTATAGGGGTCCATGTCCCTAAAATTCATGAAACCAAGGCTTATAGAGTCAGTTTAAGCTTTAGAGGAAGTTTTTTGGCTTAGGGTTAGGCTTAGGAATAGGCTCATCCATACGCCTAGGCTTAGGCTTAGGTTTGTCACATAATTTTACAGGCACATTTACGGCGGACCTGGCGATCAAACTGCTCTACGGTCCATAGAAAGGGTAAATTTTTTATTGGGGCGCCACATTTAAAATTTATAATTGTGCTCGCGACACCTCTTGAAATTCCTATCTACTGTGGCATCTGATGTAAAATAGGTTATATCTAGTAGTAAGGTAATTTTGTCTGAAACAGGGATGGTACCGGCCCGGACCAAGTCTCGCGGGCCTGTGCCCGGCTCGGGCCAAAGCGGCTCGGGTTCTGGCCTCAATAACCCGTAGCAGTACGTGAAATCTTTTTTTTCCGTGAGCCCATGAAATAGACCGCTGGTTTGATGTTGTAATAAGATCTGGAAAAACGTATTTTTGAACCTTAATTTGTTTCAATATTCACAAATCTATATAAAATTCGCGAAACTGGGTCGATTCCAACCCTGGTTTAGAATGCGTGCCGTATACAAAAAATACATTATGACACAAATTAACTTGGAAATTTGGAATTCCGCGTCGGAAATTGCGAAAAACGCATCACAACCGCATCAAAGGCTGCGGTACACCATGTGGTGTTTGGACTAAAGTTAGCATTAACAACTTTAAAAACATTTACATGAAAGCTTATAAACACAGCTACACTACACATTATATTTTGTTGCGACAATGCCAGTGTATTAAATAGAGTCGATGTTTAGTACTGCGTTGATCCGTTAAAACTAGCGGCCGCGGGTATTTTTGGGGTTTTTTATGCTGACATTTGCTATAAACCTTACCAATTTTGTAACAAGACCCTTCAACAGTACTGTTGTCGTAACTGTTGCAAAAGATATCCAGGGTTCCCGAACAGAAATATAGAAAATATCAGATTTATTCGACAGTCAATGCGGTTGTGATCTGTGTGATTTGTTTGTGAAAAACCAAACGCATACTATATTTCTCCAGACAGACGGGTGTTAAACTATGGGTGGAATGTCAACAAGCTCGTGAGAAAAGCGAACGAAAAGCCAAACGTATGCCTATCTGGAGCAGGCAGAGATGTGCTGAAAATCTCTCGATCAAAGCGGACGAAAAAGCTAAACGCATGCCACACTTCGACACGATCACACGCTTATGCAGCTGGGTACAGTTATGCGGAATCTGGCACGCGAACAACCGCTGAAGACAACTGCAGAATTTTTGTTTGGTGTGGATCTGATGATAATCCCCGACTGATAGATTGACCCATGTTCGGCACCGTTACAACACTCGTATAACAATGAGCCGCGGACAGGGATCAACGGTAGAATAAATTTTAATATCGAATGTCGGTAGTAGGATTTACGAAACAAGAATAGATCATCACAGTGTGAAAGTAAGCTAATAACAAGCTAGTACTGGCATCACAGCATGAGACACAAAACACGAGCGAAGCGAGCGAGAAGTCATGCGTAATTTTTGGTAAAATTGTTTTCTGCTCCTGAACTGCGAAAAATGGTGAATCAAATTGACTCTCTCCGAAATAGGCTCCACGGGATTACACAAACTGAGTCAAACTCGACTCCGCCACAGTCAAACGTGCGACTCAGTGAGTCGAATTTGACTCAATTTGTACAGTCCCGAAGAGCTTATTTCGGAGAAAGACAATTTGACTCACCATTTTTTGCCAGTGGGTTGGATTGATTTTATTTTGCTAACTTGACATCATAAAAAAGTGAGGGCAAATTTTTGATTCTTCTAAAAGTGTACGATTAATCGACCATTTCGCTCCGCGGCATGACCGTAGCCAGAAGAGAACCAATGGAAGGGCTCCGCATTCCCTGGATGAATTTTGGTCCTTTAGAAA
Organism: Enoplolaimus lenunculus; assembly: GCA_030248215.1. Taxonomy (NCBI): domain Eukaryota; kingdom Metazoa; phylum Nematoda; class Enoplea; order Enoplida; family Thoracostomopsidae; genus Enoplolaimus; species Enoplolaimus lenunculus. Next base: position 123,003 of record JASANG010002954.1, read on the forward strand.
ATCCTTGCTTGTTAGGTCATCGAAAACTCGTATATGCCCCTTCGGACAACTGTTTATTACCCTAACAAGATGGGTTGGATACGGGTCTGCCCCGCACGGCATCACCGTCACTGTCCTAGCTAACCGTAGGTTAACGTATGTAGCCTTCGACTTTATCCCTTCAAAACTTTTGTGAGTCCTTAAATATTTCGTGCTAGACACAGGGTATGCGTTGGTGTTCGTTATTCCTCTGATACGGCTTAAATACTATTGGCGACGAATTGATCTTAAATAAATATAACCGTATTTACTTTAGTCTTTCTATTCGAGTTTAGGTGCTAAGTAGACACCGAACATGGCAAGAGCGATAGCCAATTCAAGGAACACCCAGGCCCAAAACGACAGGCAGGTGGGAGGCGAGGAGACGCGCCGCCTTCGATTGCGAGCAGTTTTGCCCTCCGCCGGACGAAAATTTTTTCCAGCTACATTAAAAATTCAATATTTTAACAGAATTTTCGATGGTCACTCAGGAAATCTATTTTGCACCCTCTGCTAAGGATACGTATATTGCAGGACTGGAAACACCATTTCTGGCCGCCGGATGCCAGGGAGGAATAATGCTTAAAGAAGCCTTATAAGGTTAGTAAGCGGTTTTAGACGCCGCGGTGGACAAATGCAAACGTGTAAGCTCATTATTGTCGGCTTATGCATGCCAACGATGTAAGCGATACTTTGTTGGGCGAATAAATTAAGTCTAAAATTTCACGCTTAGCGACGAAACAAACGACACCGGTTCTAGGACAACTAAGTGAAGCTAAAATTGGCTAACACAGCAAAGGTTGAATCGTGGTTAAATAGGATTTGTGCTAAAATTTGAACGCTATTTTAAACGCTTTTAGCATTTGCCGTATAAGTTTAGGCCCATGGTATTTTAAGGGGCGTCCAGCTCTCTGGTGGGTCTATAAAAGAATAGGTTTAGATTCTAGATTACATTTTTTGCTTAGGCTTAGGCTTAGGCTTAGGCTTGGGCTTAGGAATACGCTTAATCTACTGTTATGCCCCGTAAAGTAACATTGGCCGAAGTTTATATGAAAAATGATACAACATACCAGATGGAAACGTATATATATAACGGAAGGGTATGTCACGTGTTGTATACCAATAAACATGAAAATTCGAATCCGTTGTTGTCTTAAAGTGTATGTCGGATGCTGAATATCTGTTTTACATATTTAGGCAGTCTACGTCAATCTTTTGCGTTGGCCACTTGGCCCATATAAAGATCAGGGGCGGAACGTTTTTCTGTGGGACTAGAAAACAGTAAGCTTAAGCTTTAAACTAATTTTTTTCTTTTCTTACGCTTAGGCTTAGGCTTAAAGTGTACAAAACCTTATATGCCGCAGTTAACAACGTATTTGTAAGAATGACTTTTGTAATTCTACTAATTAACACACGCAATTTAAAATTTTGGCCCAAATCAGGAGTGGAACGTTTTTCTGTGGTGCTGCATTAGAGTAAGTTTAAGCGTTAGGCTAATTTTTTGCTTAGGCTTAAGTGTAACTTAATACTGCTGTTGACGGCCCTGTTCTATACTTTGGTCGAAATTTTACCCTGCCGTTAAAGTTAACTTCATTTCATTTTGTGCGCACGAGTTCATAAGATATATTTATTGTTGTTGTTGTTGTTGTTGTTGTTGTTGTTGTAAAAAAGCTTTCAAGTATTGCCTATGCGCCATATGGTCATCGATAGACTGTCGAGGATTTTCGGCTGAAAAACTTCCTAAATTAATATTTTTGCAACATTTAAACCGTTTTTCTAAATTCATACTTTTTAAGTAGAAATTGTGAAAAACTTTGAATTCTTTTTTCTTAAGTTTGCAAAGTAATTTATTTACGTTAAGGTTATTTTGTATATTTTGTGCTCTTTTTTCAGTGGCGCTATACTTGCCATCTTTGAAATATTGTGTTGTTTGTTAGTTACTTTAAGCTAAAAAAATCATTTTTTTCAAATACTTATTCTCAGTAGCTATGAGGTTTTACAAGACTAGAACTCGCCTGCATCAAATATCTAAGAACAGTTCCGTGTTCTATACATATATATACTCACTACAAATATATACTTAAGTAAAACTGTTGCCGAATTAAGTGTCGGTTTTACTGACTATGGTGCTTGGCAAAGTTTTATTTAATTTTAAACAAACACAAAATTCTTGGTTTTCCATTTACTTAATCAGAAAATAGCAGCAGGTTTAACTCATCTACAAAATTTTAGCAAAAATTTATTCAATATTTAGGACACTTATAGTTAAAAAAGTTAGTGAAATATTTAAATAGTATTGCAAATAGAATCTTTTTACACAGTATATATTATGTATATTTTAGTTTGCGCCCTGCCCCTGACGGAATATATAATTAATACCTGCGTATAGGGAGTAAAGGAAGTAGGGGTTCTGGAACCTCATGCGGCTTCTTTGATCTCACTGTTAGCTTTGACCAAAAATCCGGAAGTTACCTTTGTGTACAAAATATTATTCAATAATGAATGTATCATTGATTTTAAACAAGAGTTTAAACCTCAATTACATTATTCTGTGCAAAAAACAATGTTTCCAGCGTGCGTTGCGTTTTTGGCTCACCTTAATATTTAAAGCTTTGAGGGCTTGTAAATATAATTAGCTGATTTCATATACTAACATCTATGAAACAGCGATAGTCTCACAGCCGTATACGGATTGAACTCATGATAATACCGAGGTTACGTTATTTCTGCTAAAAATATATCAAAGTTACCTGCTACTACCAACATGAAACTTTTTTGATTTTGACAAATGAAATTATTCTGACACTGCCAGTCACTTATAAAAATGTATAGTTCGTAATTAAATTATAGCAAATAAGTAATGTGTGATAAGTTGTTTGGCCTTATATACTGTAGTGAACCGAATAAGATATTTATTTGGCCTCTCCAAATGGTACCCCGCTGTTATTCGGTTAAGGACTGTTATTTATTTTTAATTCGCCCTCCGCCACCCTTCGTTACTGATTGCAACTATCCGTTGAACTAAACGTTTATTTGTGTTGTGTCAAAAAGTTGAGTGATAAAGCAAGGTTGTACTTAGGAATGTACTTTCAAAACTTAAGTATATATATTTGCATGATTGTCTTGTGCCGTATGAATGTTCTCACACATTTGTGTATATCAACTATCACCGGGTTAGTGGAAGGTTTTCGAACCCGTTAATCACGTCCAACCAAAATTCGTCTGCCGCCTTGGTAGTATAAATTTTTTATAATTTAGATACTGGAACAACAACAACAACAACAATATAACCAATGAATATAGGATACCTATTCTATTCGAGTTGTGACCAATGTAAAGAACAGGAGCGGAACAGTATTATAAGCGTATTCCTAAGCCTAAGCCTACGCCTAAGCCTAAGCGTGAGAATGAACATATTCCTAAGTCTAAGCCTAAACCTAAACCTAAGCCAAGCGAAAAAATTGTCAAAGCTTAAGCTTACTCTATTCTAGTGCCACAGAAAAACGTTCCGTCTTTGATTTTGTGCGTAACAATGAACATATTCCTAAGCCCAAGCCTAAACCTAAACCTAAGCCAAGCAAAAAAATTGTCTAAAGCATAAGCTTACTCTATTCTAGTACCACAGAAAAACGTTCCGTCCTTGATTTTGTACATGGGCCTGAGTTGTAAATTTGTGTTCATCATACGTGCAAATTTTTTAATTAATTCCTTAGAATTTATTTATAGTCTAATGACGCTTAGCAATCGTGTCAAAAATATAAAACGGTATTTTAAACAGTTTTTCGCGTTTGAAAACTGTCATCTTGGAAACCTCATTTTTGGTAATTGGCTAATATCTGAAACAGCTAAACTACAGCAGTAGCAAATGTTATTAAGCAAGCGTTTTTATCGTTTGTCAAGCCGCTATTTTCTCATCGAAATAAACGTTTATTTCCAAACCACTAAACGGGTTTAGTAATTTTGACACAATACTTACTACCTAAGTTGTAGCCGCGTTGGTTTTGGGCTGAAACAACCTTATGAAATGTCTGCGAGATTACAAACCAATTTTCAAACCAATGAACCCTGGGACGTCCGCAGAAAATTATGTTTGAGAGGGCACGGCTGTCCCATGTGACCCGTGGGGACGCCCGTAAATAAACCCCTTTTGAAACTACAAAAAATTCCTCTGTTCTCATGTGAAAATCACGGTTGCGCCCCCTGACCTGTACCAATCACGAATCAAAAACATTTGAAAACGCCGCGCTTGACTTGGCCCATGTATAGAACAGGGCCGGAACAGTAGTATAAGCGTATTCCTAAGCCTAAGCCTAAGCGTATGGATGAGCCTATTTCTAAGCGTAAGCCTAAGCCTAAGCGTATAGATGACCCTATTCCTAAGCCTAAGCCGAAAGCCTAAGCCCAAGCGCATGGATGAGCCTATTCCTAAGTCTAAGCCTAAGCCTAAGCCTAAGCGTGTGGATGATCCTATTCCTAAGCCTAAGCCTAAGCCTAAGCAAAAAATTAGTCTAAAGCTTAAACTGACTCTATTATAGCCCCTCCGGAAAACGATCCGGACCTGTTCTATATACATGGACGTTTGACTTTATACTATTCAGTCCCCAAAATTAACCTCGATCATCCTCAATCTACAGTAAACCACAATTACTAAATTATGACAAGAGATATAGAACTCACTACTGTTCGCAAAATATTAATGTTTTAAAATAATTTGACAAAAAAAAGTTTCCGGGGACCCCGAAGTGAAAAAAAACGCTCAGCATCAAAAATATATGCACATTTTTGCAACTTTAAACACACTGGCTATTCCCAAGCGAGCAGAATTGCACTCGAGCCAATGTTTGCGGTTGCAGTCAGCATTAATAATAAATCAATCTACTTTCGTTTATACTGGATGCGTTTATACATTTTTGCAATTCTTAGTATGGTCATTGTTAAAAAATTACAGTCAAAAAAATTACTCAAAAAATAGGCGTTCGCTTCGATGGCACAATTTTTAGGATTTTTTGTTCGTTGAAATTTTCAACGCTTTTTGAGTCGGAACAGTTTTTGTTCCGGTGTACTGTTGCTATAATGAAACAGTATCATTAATGTGTATTAAAGTTACCGTGAGTTACGATTAAAAGTGACCGAAATGAAAAATTACAAAAGGAAATTAAATTATGCATACTGTGCAGTCAGCCGAATATGAGAGGGGACTGATATTTGTTTGGTTTCTCAGTAGGGTGCCCCCTGTTATTCGGTTACGGACGGTTATTTATTTGTAACCCGCCCTCCGCCGCCTTTCGTTACTGATATATATCCGGTATTGCAACTATCAGTTCAACTACTTATGTTAGTCTTGTATTAAAAGCTTGAGCGATAACGCAGCGAGCGTTATGCTTAGGAACGTACTTTCAAAACTTTCGTATGCTTTAATGTTTCGAACTCAACTTTATTTGGTCTTGGAGGAGTTTACGCACCACAGTTATTGATAATTGACGTTTATAGACTCTTATTAGTGTTTAGGTACTCTATCAGCTTACGGACTCTCATTAGGGATACGGACTTTTATTGATTAGGACTTAAAGTCGGGACCCCCTCTTATTACCCCCGTCTATTCGGGTAACTACAGTATATGTAGAAAATTTAACTATACCTAGCTTTACCTGAGCCTAAGCCTGAGCCTAAGAAAAACCACAAAAGTTAATTTTCGGGTTTTATTAATAACTGTAGTATACTAACAGCAAATATATAGGCATATTTCTAAAATTTCAAAATTCTTGTTCGAGTAAATTGTTACTAAAATCAAATTTAAACAATCCATGTAGTGACCCCCCTGGCCACAATGCTTATCGACGCTAAAGACAACGATCTATACTCCTTTGTTCAGACATTTATGTCAAGCTTTGGGGGGATATCACCCATCCATGTCCCCAATATTAATATTTATATATACGGCGGTGGTAAGAGCGTTAACTGACTAACCTCTTAATATATTAACGTTAAATTGTACTCATAAACGAGTAAAATAAATGGACAGCGACATGTGTTATATATATATTGCAAAATTATCATTTTTTTAGAAAATAAAAAATATTAAAATATTTTAACTAAAAGATTACTGTAGGAAAATTTAAAATTTGACTTTAGAAATTTGAACTCAAAACTTTGAGTGATAACAAGGCAAACGCGCTGAGTTTTGTGCGACCCTTGTGCCGGACACTAAACACACACATTATCCAGTGACGTTTCATGTTGTTTTCCCAAGAATATTTAACGGAAAAATCCGTATATACGCCGTTTGGGTTTATAAGACTTATGGCCAATGTGCACTGCAAAAAATGATGAGTGTCGAATTTGACTCTGGGGCAGAGTTGAATTTGTCTCAGTTTGTGTAGTTCGAAAAAAACCTATTTCAGAAATAATCAATTTGACTCAACATTGTTGTCAGTGTAATAATTTACTCAGTACAGCCGCCGAACCTGGTACGCCTCATAAAGTAGGTATATAATATGGGCCAAAATTACAAGAACAGTAAACAACAATCTATTTCAAATATGATTTATTGATAACAAGATCACAGAGAAGAAGTTCACAAGAAAAATATGCAAATGATAAACTAATCATATAATATACGTTTTAGACCAGACGTGGGTAATGGTTAAAAGATAAACATTGCTGTTTGGCACAATCTGCGTGCCATCGCGGACATAAACACTTATGGGGCCGTGTGATACATTTTATAAAACCTCACGAGCCAAGCGAACGAGAAGTCAAACGCAATGTTATTAGTGCCAAATGAAAAATATTTCATAAGCCATATAATCTATTGGCTAATTATACCCACAAGGCGAGCATTAACCCTTTCTCACATGAATATTTTCTATTTCCTCTAAGACGTACTTTTATGCTAGGATTCGAACTCCAGCGATTGGAGTGGGAGGCGTATACGGTCACCACTCAGCTATAGGAGTTTGACGCTCGAGCCCGAGGGGGCTCTCACGTCTTGTGGTGATTTAGTGCTATGTATACGTGTTGCAATTGTTAAACACGGTGGGATATATATTATTTAACGTATATACACTGCGCTGAGTTGCCTATGGGCAACTCAATGGGAGAAGGGGTTAATAGGTAGTGTAAATGATGCATACCTATGCCAAAACGAACCTATCATATCTATACTAATGTCATTTTCTTTGTTCCAATACATATACTGAGTATATTTGATGAATACAGTACCTGTTACGTGGTAGCGCAATACCAAAGGTTTATATGTTCCTAAGCTTAAGCCTGAGCCTAAACAACATCGAATAGAGCTATTCAACACCAGCAAAATAGTGAAAAAGATACGAAAAAACTGCGCAGTTATAAATTTAATGTTGGTTTACTAAGACTGAACGATGAACAGTTACAAGATTTATTATTAACCGGTGGTAGACAGGTGCTATTACCATCAGAACCGAGCCACATCAGAGTTTTGAGACGTTTTGAACTCGATTACATTAATTTTGTGGCAGGATTTAATTTTCAGTGCTTGCCCTAAATAACAATAAGGGTCCCAGTTCAGTGTTGAAACGAACCTTTCTAAATAACCTGTGAAACGAAAAATTAATTTTTGCGCATATATTTTCCACCCCTGGTTCAACGCAATAAAACGTTTGAATCAAATATATATATAAATATATATATACATATATCATAAGGACACGGTAGTGTCTCTTATAATATGTTTTACCCAAAATTTTTGATTCTAAAAATCGTTCATATTTTCATGCAGCTAGTTTAGATTTGTATAATTTATCGCATGTAGCAACATCATACTATAAGCTTACTACATACCATGACAGGTTCCATTCAAATTCTGTAGTAGCAAACTAGGCGAAAATTTGCTCTAATTTTTGTGCAAATTTTCTTCGTATTTTGACTCAGATAAACGGCGTCGAAGTAAATTATAAAACTACGCAGCCCCGGTACATAGAGCCAACAATTATTTTTTCAGCATTGCCTAGTGTGTTGGCTTATCGTATTGTTATGCAACAGTTGATGCTACATTATCTGGTTTTTCGTCATATTGTGCGTTGACTTTTTTAAAATCTGTAAAGAAAATTGTTTTAAAAACAGGAAAAAATCTGTAAAGAAAATTGTTTTAAAAACAGGAATATACATAGCTAGGTAGAGCAAACTATCATGAATGCGGATGGATTAAAATAATAATTGGTGGGGTTGGTGCATCGGTTATGAGTGACTTAATAATCTTGGTAAGTTAGTGGTTATGAGTGACTTAATAATCTTGGTATTAAGTTAGTGGTTATGAGTGACTTAATAATCTTGGTAAGTTAGTATCAATTCAATTTTGTTTGTTGTTCGATCTTTTCAGTATCTATACCCGTATCAGAACAAAGTTACTTTTGTAAAGTTGTGAAACAAGTTGTTAAAGTGCCCCTAACCGGGCCATAGAAAAAGATATGTTTTGAAAATATATTTGATGTGTAACGTGTAAAGTTTAGAAACAAGGGACTCGAACAAATTTTGAAAGTTATATTCATGTACTACCTTTTTTCACAAAAATCGGGCTTATTTTCCAGGACAGCATATTTCAGATTGCCAAAAAAGTTTTGGCTGCCACAAGCAAGCTGTGATGTGTCACACAGAAACATATTCACAGCTTTGTTTGATAGTTTCGTAATTTTCTGAATTACCCGTTATCGCAAAAAAATGACTCATGGGGATAGACGCTTTGAACATGCGATGTGGAGATGTGATTTTCATCTTATTCAAGCACCATGAAACAAATGTTTACCTATTTACTACTACTGGCACTAATAAGTGCTATTATTCACGGCCAAAAATTTCTAACCCTGTGTGGATTTTATACAAAAATGATAATTTACAAACATAGATGGCAGTATGAAGCTTTATAAACCAACTTTAGTTTTATCGAAATCTTAACCTTTGTTTTTGAGTGGCCCATTGTTCATAGCACAGTATAATGCGACGTCAGCCTTCGTCTCCGGCATAAAATAGACCTCTCCGACTAAGGCAAATTTTGGTTCAACTCTGACTCCGGTATTTTAACCTACGGTTGCTTCCTGGTTCATGCTGTAAACGAATGCTAAATTACGCAAAATTATAAACGAATATAGAAAGTTTCACAAAATATTGCACTTTGCCAGTACAATTCAGGTACGCAGACTTCTCAAGGGTTCTTCAAATTTTTATCATGAAATAAAGCGATTACATTGTCAAATTTGTTTTTAACCGAAGGAAAACATCAAATATAATACTGTTTGATTTATGGCCGCCCAAAGCTGTGAATATGTTTCTGTGTGACACATCACAGCTTGCTTGTGACAGCCAAAACTTTTTTGGCAATCTGAAATATGCTGTCCTGGAAAATAAGCCCGATTTTTGTGAAAAAAGGTAGTACATGAATATAACTTTCAAAATTTGTTCGAGTCCCTTGTTTCTAAACTTTACACGTTACACATCAAATATATTTTCAAAACATATCTTTTTCTATGGCCCGGTTAGGGGCACTTTAACAACTTGTATATAATATATTTATATGTACGTATAATATAAAAGAAATGTATAAAGCTTTCAACCGAGTGCAAACGTTGGACCTTTGTTACGAAACACATGAGACATGTTGAAACCAAAATGAATTGTCTCTGACGTTAGGAAAAGTCTAACTTTCTGATTTACCTAAATTGAAGCCCAAGTTTTCGCCGTAAGCCTAAAACAAACTTAATCACATTTGAAACGTAACGATAACTTTGCAGTGAGACCTTATTCGTAACATTGACCCATGATTGATTTTAACCAAAAAATATATACACAGAAATAACAGCATAAATAAGCATTGTTTCAGTTGAAAAATATTTGTGCATATTTAAACTTAAACTCAATCGTAAATTAAGAGTAATAATTCACAGTATTGAACGTAAATTTAGCAATCGTTTGTTGACAAATTTGGCTAAAATTTACAGTTTTGAAAAATATACAACCATAAACAGATACAAAGTGTTAGCAAAATTTTCGTCTGATTTTAACCCTTCCTTACATGAATATTTTCTATTTCCCCTGAGACCTACTTTTATGCTAGGATTCGAACTCTAGTGACTGGAGTGGGAGGCGTATACCAACACCACTCAGCTATAGGAGCTTGACGCTCGACCCCGAGGGGGCTCTCACGTCTTGTGGTGATTTAGTACTAAGTGTACGTGTTGCAATTGTTAAGCACAGTGCGATATATACTATTTAACGTATATACAATGCGCTGAGTTGCCTATAGGCACCTCAATGTGAGAAGGGGTTAATAAACTGTCACTTGTTGCCTGATTCAAAAGCTGATACCGAACCTTAAGATTTAGCCTAAATCATGTTCTATGTGAATTAACTATTGGTTAGGTCCAAATTACATAATAACACATTTCTTGTTGGACATATTTTTATCTTTGTCAATATTGTACATAAGCATTAAATTTCGCAAGTTTCTTGGTGCCAGCAAAGCCCGTTTATATATATTCTCTGTAAAAACTTAAAAATAATTTATATCTGAACTAAACTTGAATATTCAGTAAAAGTAAAATGGCTAGACGGGCTAACTAAACTAAGAATTTTATGTTTTACTTAAACTAACAAATTTTTATGTTTAACTCGAATTTAAGTAAACATATTTTTAGTTAAAGTAACAAGCGCAGCTCACAAATTATCTGTATCTGGGCGTTCACTAAGCTTAGCTTAAACTCAAAATGCGTAAGATTTTAAATTAGTTTCAAAGTAAACCAACTTGTTTGTTTAGTTAGTCTAGAAACTTAGTTTAATACTGCTGGATCTGAAATTAGGTTAAGCTTAAATCAAGTTAGTTTCAACTTTAGAGACTAAAATGAAACACACACTGAATTAATATTAAAAACCGTATTCTCAACTGTGTAAACACCTATCACCAGTTAGTAATTGGTTTTCAAACAAGCGAACAGAGGCCGCTGTACATTTCAAGGTTTTTAACAAGTGGCAAGGATTAAACGTCTATAATGTGCCAAATTACAGTATTCTCCATTCGATGCTTCAAAGTTTACCAGATGTGATATCACTAAGTATCGGGATAGTTGCTATACACATTTGAAAATGTTTAACTGACGGAAACTTAACATCGCTCGCTCAATTATGATCTCGATGGTCGAGCTAAAGTGAGACAAGGCCCCCATCAAAAATTTTTTTTTGTCAAAAATTGTACTCAAATTGCTAAACGTTCATTGGAAGATCGATATTCCACTGAAACGGTTGCAAAATGCACCAAATTTAAATACAGCAAACTGTCTAATAGGTCGAATGACGAGTATTTGTTCAAACAGGGTTATAAAGTTCTTGGTCCGTATTCTCAAATGTGTGTAGCACTTATCATTAGTATGTGATAGGCCGTGTAGCATTCGAACCACTCAATCCGGAGGTTTGAAATGCAGCACAAATTTTGCATTTGGTTTTTGCTGTTACTGTGCCAGCTTTGAGATCAGCCATTACAGGGGTTTGCCAGCTTGAAAACGTATCGCTACCTGACAGGGTACAAAAGGAATTACAATTTACCGGAACCGGAATTTGAAAAAACTATCGGAAACGGAACCGGAAAATAAAAAATATATGCCAACGAAAAATTCATTTTAACTTTCTTTTTTGGAATATTATGGATGAAATAATCCTTAGTTGGAGATAGGTATTCAATTTCTGCCGTATTTTACATTTTCGTAATTCGTGGAAGCGCAATCTACCTTCGATGGTTCATTTTCGGCATATATACTATACTAATGAAATCTGTTTAATGTTTATTGTCATTTTATGGTAAAATATCTTAATTTCAGCCAATGAAAATTTAATACTGCAATTTTTAATTCCGGTACGGAAGGTCAAAAATTGCCCGAACCGGAACCGGAATTCCGGTTGCACCCTGCTACCTGGTGATAAGTGCTATATGCATTTGAGAATATAGCATCTAGTTATTGCTTTGAAAATACCGACTTCAAGTGAATTATCGGCACCCACAAAAGTGTGAGGCGCTGTATAGTTTGTTCATGTTTGTTCACATAAAATTGTTCAATTTCTACAACATACATTGCAGATATTAAGCTGTCACACCAAAGCATAAAATTGGTTAAGCCACCGAATACGGATGAGAAAATAACGTCATCGTCCTCAAACCTTACAAAAATAACGTCATCGTCGTCGAACCGTGGGAAAATTACGTCATCATCGTTCAGCCGTGGGAAAAACATCGTTGTCTTCAAATTGTGAGGAAAAAATGCCATCATCTTCACACAGTTTAAAAAGTGACGTTGTAATCTTCAAACTTCGGGAAAATTATGATTCAGTCGCTGGTGAAGACTTACCGCGCTTAGGCGATACAAACGCCGACGACGCTGTGTATTTAGTTGATGAAGATTCTTCGCTGTCTGAGGGTAAATCACTGTCAGACATATTAATCGCTCCTGTGCTCTGTGGTTCATCTTCATTATCGCTCCAATCGTTTGTAACGCAACCAGTCGAACAGTCACCAGCGGACGACGATTCGTGGACGCGTTTAGACTTTTGCTTTTTCACCATTGACGACGATGTCGGTTTGACGAGCGTCGCAAAATCGGTTGCGACCGTGGGAAAATTTGTTGAGACCGTGGGAAAGCCGTTTGCGATCGTTGGAAAATTTCGACCGCTAGTCGCCGATGATGACGTCATTCTTGCTGAATCACTACCGCCATCGTTCACGTCATCGTCGTCGACATCATCGTCATCGTCATCGTTGTCAGACGCATGGGAATTTTTTGAACGTTTTTCAGGTGGTGACGGTGAGTGCTGAGTTTTGTCGGTTGAAAATATCAAAGGTCCGCCGCCACTAATTGCTCGGTGATAGTTGAGAAATTGAGACGGTGTGATCGCTGGGCACTTAGGAGGTCCAAGAGGTAGAGTTGTGAAACAACCGGTTGTTGTCGCAACTGGAGCAAACCCTGGTAAAGCTGTTGGCACACCAAGGTTTAGTGGCAGAATTTCAGCTATCGAACCAGGAGGATATTCCTTAGGTGGACACTCAGACGGGTTAAGGGTCATGTTGAGCGCAAGCGCCAGGTCTGATTGAGACTGAGGTCCAAGAATATTTCCGTTATTTGGAAGCATTGACGCAGTAGGAAGCATTCCAGGGCCAGACTGGCCTGGAATTTGCTCGAAATTTCGTTTGACATTGCTAAGCTCCGTTGAGTCGATTAAATTCTGATTCGTGCTTTGCGCTGTGGTCGGCGTTCGCATTGAGTCTTCTGCGTTGTTGTGTTGAATTGCGGTTCCTGTACACGAAACGATGTCTCCAGTTTCGCCACTGCTACTGCTACAATTATTATTATTATTATTATTATTATTGTTGTTATTGTTGTTGTTGTTGTTGTTGTTGTCTTGTTCTTCACGTTGCGATTTTCTCCATTTGGCACGTCGGTTTTTGAACCAAACCTAAAAATTTTAAAAATAGCAATGATTAATAAATAATTTTACGATGATTTTGAAATATGACATAAATTTTGTAGCAAATTTAACTTGGGTACTTTAAACAAACTAATATTTGCAGCTGGGCCCAGTTCGCTAGTTGGCAAACATCTCGTTAGTTGCGATCGAGTGATATGCGCTATACACATTTGAGAATACTGTATCGAAATCGAATTTAGTGCAGTTAGTATGTATAACACGGTTACAATATTAACAAAACTACCATCTCCGCATTCATGTAATACTGGTTCCACGACCATTATTTTGAACTAATTTTTAAACTTTACGTTAAAATATATTAAAAGCGTAACAAAAATCAACTGAAAGAATCTCTAAATTAACGTATAGTGTGGCATTCCAGCTTTATTATCACCAAATATTAACTGTGTTGATAAGGCGACTAACTGAACGCATACAAGTTATCTACGCGTATACCAGCCAATGTTACTATTGTGGCGGACGTAACAGTAGATTAAGTACATTCCTAAGCCTCAGCCTAAGTGTTGAAAAAAAGTGTATTGATTAAGCCTACGTCTAAACCTGAGCAAACAACGTAGTCTCGAATCAAACGTCTATTGTTTTACACACCCACCAGAAAACGGGACGGCCCTAAAAGTAACATGCCCCCCATACCTCAACGCGTTCTTCTTTCAAATCTGTCCGGTGTGCGAGTTGTTCTCTGAGCAGAACATCAGGATAGTGAGTTTTCTGAAATGTCGCTTCAAGCTCAGCCAGCTGTTCTTCTGTGAAAATTGTCCGGTGCCGTCGTTTGCGTTTGCCGTTTGCCGTAAACGCCCCAAAACCAAGACCCAGGAACCCACCGGACGCCGCTGGTTGATGGCCAGAAGTCCCAAGCCCGGGCATAATCGACGGACCGAACGGTGTGCCGGTGTACGGATTCAAACCGAGTGATGACTTGTATGCTGCGGCTGAAAATGTAAAAAAATAGATTTTACAATTATTCGTAAACGACGAATCGCTTTGCAAACCGAGCACTGAGGGGTTAATTCTACCCCCCCTCATTTTTTTCTATCAATGTAATTTAGCAATATATATGTATATATATGTATATCTATGTATATATACATATATATTATATGTATATATACAAATCTGTGAACCAAAAACTGGTTATGCTCCACTTAAACTGGTTTATTTCATAGCATAGTTTTTGTTTCACAGTAAACGTTTGGAAAAAAGTTGTAGAATCAGTTCAAGTTTTCCAAACTCAATGGTGTGAATTAATATTTACCAGTGTGCCAGCTTTGCGCAATGCGCAAAAGTTAGCGAAAGCACAAAAATTTCCTTGCAAATTTTCTTGTCATAGAACAATCACGTGTATTTCTTAACAATTATAGTAAATAAAGTAATGCTGGAAAGTTGCCCAAAATACAATATGTGGGGCGTTCCAGCTTTAATATATAGATTTGGCTTTATACGTAAAAACTTAAATTGCTCAGAATCTTCGCGATGCGGTGAAATGTTATCCAAGCACAGTTAAAGCCTTAGGCGTGAAATAAGCAATAGACTTAGATGTTGCACTTATTTTTAGGCTTAGGCCTCGGTAAAGTTTTACCTTTCAACTGATACTTAAACACTAAAGCCTACACTTACATGTAAGAACTATTTAAGCTAATGTTGCTGCCCTAAAAGTAACATTGGCCGAATTTTAGATCAAAACATACCAAACGCCTCTGCCGGACTTCCAGACGGTCCAAACTGTGTCGCGGCGCTAGTCGGAGCGACCCACGCCATAGGGTACGATGGCGGAAGAGGCAAGCCAACAGTTGTGGTTGCTACTGACTTCGGGGGTCCGCTCAGATCATTGCTATCGCCAGAGGCTGTTGCTAGTTTAGGCTGAGCTCGAGATACGACGACTTGAACAGGGGCAGACGTTGACTTAAAATTGTTTATGGATCGTTTCAGATGAAACTGTTTCGAAATTCCATTCAGTTTCGCTGTCGACTCGTTTGTTGTTGCTGTTGTGTTCAATTTTTCTACATTTGTTCGTTTAGACAACTTTTCCAACGGAGAACATTTCGTAGCTAAAGGCTTAGGGTCAGTTTCGGAGTTAATTTGAACTTTGCTTAATATCTGATCGATTGAAAACGATGTTCGCGCAGTTGTGGTTGAAATTTGACTTAACTGAGGTTGAGTTGAACTTTGGAGCGCCGCTGATTGTTTGCAAGGTTCTTGCGGCTTGGGGGTACCAGTCAACGAGGGTAACGGACCAGTGAGTGAGGTATTAATTCCTGTGAGGTCACTTGTATAGGGACCTATTGCTGTATTGAGGTGGCTTAAGTTGTTAGTTGCAGCAATTAGCGCAGTTAGGTACGCTTTGAAAACGTCTGTGTTTACCGGAGCATTATTTGATACTCCTGTAAGTGATTGCAGTTGCAGTGCGTGCATGTAATCTGCAACCGGGTTATTTGTTGAATTTGACGCCGAAATAGGCGGAGTTTGCTCGTTAAGCAGCGGAATTGCAGGAAACACATTTAACGAAGGTACGCTGGATATATTAGCAAGACTTGATATTGGAAAATTCATCATTTCGATTATAAGTACTATTTATTTAATTTAAAAATATGTTATGACTACTTACTAAATTAAATAAAACAAATTTATATATATTTAGGATGCAACCGGAACTATAAAATACCGGAACCAGACGGCTAAAAATGCCGAAACCGGAAAACAAACATCATTTGTTACCGAAAAATTCATTTTAGAGCTTTTTTGTTGCTTTTAATAGTGTAAACACACCAATACCAAAATCCTGAAACAAATGCAACAGCTGGAAAACATGTGATAATTTATAGAGTATGAGACAAATTGAAAATTTTACCAATACACGCTCAAATAATTTTACAATAATTAGTTACAATAATACACCAATTTTTCATAAATTTTCGAAAGACAACAATTTTCAATACCAAAAATACCGGAAAATTTCGGAGAAAAAAGAAAAAATACCGGATTTATTACCGTAACCGGATAGGGAAGAATACCAGTATTTCCCAACCGGGATTCGGATTGTCTCCATTGCGGCGAACCTAAAAATTGATTCAAACATTCGTTGACAGGGCATTGAAAATTTATTGAAAATGTTTCAATGATGCATAACGAAATCAACGGAAAAACAGGGTATTCCGATTTTTTTCCAAAGGATTGGAAAGACAGAAAAAATGTTTTAAAATAGGTTAATTTTAGCAAATTACTTGCGGAACATGAACAAAACGTCGCTGAAAACTGTAATAAAAATTGGTTTTCCCCATGCCTCCCATACGGAGAGAGTTTCATTTGAGTGTCACAGTGGCGCTGATCATGTATGATTTTGTAATACGTGTTTGATTAGATGTACCGGCCAAGGGCCAGCACCGTAGCATAAGAATATTCCTAAACTAAGCCTAAGCCTAAGCCTAAGCAAAAAAATTAGTCTAAAGCTTAAGCTTACTCTGTTGCATGTGCTGCCGGAAAACGTTCCGGCCGTTTTCTATACATGGGCCAACGTATTTTGAACTAAACTTTTAATTAAATTCATGTGTCAAAGCAACTACACAAATCCTGTTAGCAGATTTTTTGCAGAACTCAAACTTTGAGCGATTTACATAGTAAAAATAGTCACGTAATTTCCATAGGATTGTTTTGGCACCAAATTTTAGGCCCATGTTACATTTAGGGGCGTCCAGATTTCTGGTGGGTCTATAAAAGAGTACGTTTAGATTCTAGATTTCATTTTTTGCTTAGGCTTAGGCTTACGATTAAGCTTTGGCTTAGGAATACGTTTCTCCAACGATTAGACTTAGGCTTAGGCTTAGCAATACGCTTAATCTACTGTTACGCTCCTTAAAGTAACATTGGCCAAAGTTTAAACGTCCTTGCATTAGTGCTAAAGCACGGCGAAATGTTTTTAATATTTTTTCCGAAAGAAAAGCATTTTCCCGAATTTTTCCGGAAAAAACCAACCCTGATATAGAGATATATAAATGATGTTGTAGAAAAACAAAAAAATTTTCTTAAGCACATTTAAAAGACAACTTTCACGAAGACTTTTCGCATCTCAAAATTCAAAAAATTTTCTCTACAATTTACCGTTTTAGTAAAGTTTAATTTCAATACTGTAGTTCTCAAAAATGTATACTTTCAGACAAACTGATAGTGATAATAATATTAATAGTAATAATAATAATAATAATAATAATAATAATAATAATAAAAGAAAGAGTTACTTTGTGAAATCTTAAAAACAATAAAAAGGTGGTCAAGAACAGAGTTAAGAAAATAGCCGAAAAGTTTAAAAGAATACGCAAAATCAACAGTTTTTAAACCGGTAAACGAAGCTGAGAATAGAGGTTTTTTACTCATTTGTTCTGTTAAACATTTCGAAAATTCGTATTTTCTATTTCTGTACGACTTTTCTCAATCGAATTGTATATTAATTTTGTATTTTCAAAATAAAAATATGACCATTTTTAGTGTAAAATTTGCAACTTTTAAGTACTATCACATTTCATCAATAACACAACAACGCTTCGTCTGAGTCTTGATTTTATACAAATTTTTCAATCTAAAATTCCGGACTGTATATCTATATTAGTGATAGCTGTAGTTATTAAATAACAAAATATGTTCCATTTCCTATTTTTAACCTTTAGTCTTTACTGTCTGTTTAGTTGCAGAACCACTAGGATAATGTTGTTAGTTTCTGGGTGGATAAAGTAGTTTCAAAATCTGCAATACCAGCATTTCGACGCGTTATATATAACGCTGCATGAAATAATGAGTCAAATTGACTCTCTCCGAAATAGGCTTTACGGCACTACACAAAGTGAGTTAAATTCGACTCACTGAGCTGTGCGATTGACTCTGGTGGAGTCGAATCTGACTCAATTTGTGTAGTCCCGTATAGCCTGTTTCGGAGAGAGTCAATTTGACTGACCATTTTCTGCAGTGTACTGTAGTGACCGTATAAGAGGGTGCGGTGTAATAAGAAGGAGGGGGTCCACATTTAAGTCTCAATCAATAGGAGTCCGTAATAGCGTCCTTAAATCCTAATTTCAGTCCATGAAGGTCAGTTTTTCCTAATTGTAGTGTATAAATGACTCCAGGACCAAATAAAATTGAGTTCGAATTTTTAAGCGTACTTACATTTTGAAAGTAAATTCCTCAGCATAACCCTGCATGATCGCTCAAGCTATTGACGCAAGACAAATAATAAACGTATAATTCAACGGATAATTGCAGTACCAGATATATATCAGTAACGAAAGGTAGCGGAGCGTGGGCTAAAAATAAATAACAGTCCGTAACCGAATAACAAAGTGGGGGTACCCTCTGAGGAGACCAAATAAACATGAGTCCCCCTGTTATTCGGGTTACTAAACTACTGCAGACGAAGCCGGCTCAATATATACTTGCGGAAACCAAATTCAGTTGTTTTGAGGTGGGAACGTTCCCAAAAAATATATGGCGTTTCAGGTTTAATAGTGTTAATATAGTGTTTTATAATATGAAAGTTTAACTTTAAACCGCAACAACCGGGTAAAATTTCACTCTATATATAAGGATCGTGGGTTAGGATAACTGTAACTGGTATTGTATTCTCTATGTTTGAGCATGGTCAGGGTTTCAAATTGGAAGAGAGTGTTTTGGTTTTTCTATTTTAGGTTAAAAGTGCTGGCCCATGTAAAGATCAGGGGCAGAACGTTTTTCTGCGGGACTAGAAATGAGTAAGCTTAAGCTTTAGACTAATTTTTCGCTTGGCTAGGCTTAGGCTTAAGCTTACTAATATGTGCTCATTGGTGCGTTTAGGCTTAGATTAGGCTTCTGTTCCGCCCCTGTTTTTTACATTAACCAAAGTGTTGCACAAGTTCGTTCGTTCGGTAATTTATGGAGTAGATAAAATAATTTTATCTGTCCACCTGCATGCATACGCCGTTGTATTCAGGCAATAATTGTAATAATTTCGCTGCAATTGTCATGAAGGATACGATTTAAAGGGCAAAACATCTTTAGGTCGAAAATTTAAAAAGACACTGCAAAATTGTGCTCAGTTTAGCCCTTACTGGGATTGGTATATTCAGGTGTAAATAGCATCTTTATTACTAGGTTTTCAAACAAGCGAACTACGATAGCTATGGATCAAGTATTACGCACTGTTGTAGGATAGAGTCAAATGAAAAAAAATTACACAAAGTGTTCATAGACATTGGACGGTTGAGCCCATAGTCTCGGTTTGAAGTAATATTTGAAATCTGGCGAAAATTTTTGAAATTTTAAAACAAAATAATTTCAGTAAACAAACCATTGTTTCATTTTAATAGTATTATTTTCATTAAACTTACAAACAACTGCAAACGCCGCCCGAATTTCATCCGTCAAAGTTCAAAAAGAAAAATAAATAGAAGAAGAAGAAAAAAGATACATTTTCCAAAATCGTTGTTGATTTTAGGAATTTTGAGTGAACTTTGCCCTGTGGGACGAGTTTGAGTCTTTGTCTGTTATTTTTTTTGAAGCACCGGTTTGTATCTTAAAATTTTAAAACGATTTGACGGTTGAAATTGTTACCCGAAAGATAAATAAATATTTTGTTTTTGAGTAAATATCAAATAAACAGATCATCCTATAAATAATCAATTATCAGGCGTTAAGACTGAAACAAGATATATCAGTTCGCTCGTACAAACTACTAGTACACGTAGTTGCACACACGTGCATCGATCACAATATAGCTGGTTTGGCTACCTTTCACAGTTGCGTTTCACCGCAAAATTACACGCAAAAAAGTATTTCAGAATTTATTCAGAAAAGTATATTCTGTGGCAAATCTGACAAGTTTTTCTGATATTTAAAACAATTTTTCAAAAAATAACTGGAAAACGTATATTTACAAACTGTATTTCAAAACTTTTCCGAAATCTTTTCTGTTATAACAGAAATACATTTCAAGTGCAAATTGCTAATTATATTTCTTAAATGTAACAAAAACTTTTTCTTAAATATCAGAAATATTATTTTGAGTGTAAGTCAATACGTAAAATCTTGCATAAAAGCAACTATCGTTTAGTTTTAAAAAACACTTTTTTCCTCCAAATGCCTTGCCCGTGTTAACTGCTGCTTGAAAATACCACAGTGTCTGCCAATTACGCTTTTAGTTAACAGGAATAATATCGTAGACCCCTAAAGAAGTTAATTTTAGACATAGCGTTCCGTTTATCTGTATGTGTATAGTATAAAAATTTACGGTGTTCCAAGTCCGATTAAATAGTTCCAGCGTCCGCCATACAGATACAATTTACAATGCATTATACACGTTTGATTTGCGTTTATACAAAGTTTCAAGAAATACCAAATATATACGACGATACAATATCTATTCTGCATATTTTACTGCTATCACAAAAAGATTTATGCACAAATAAATATGTTAACGCTGAAAAGTTGCCCAAAATACGTTTGTGGGACGTCCAGCTTGAATATATAGAATAGACAAGATTCGATGTTAGCGAAATTAAAAACACAAACTATCTTTCTGCGTATAACCATGTGAGACATGCTTGTCATAGTGCATATGCAATATATAAATGCAATGCACACTGTGTTGTGTGCTTGCTGGCAGCATGCGGTCGACACATATAGCAGACGCAGCTGGAGTGGCGGGCGACGTAGCGCAATGGTAGAGTATTCGCTTAAGGGTCCGTAGGCTGAGTGTTCGTTCCCCGCTTCGGAGGCGCGTTTTTCCAGCTGCTTAGTGGAAAGGTCTGAGGTCCCGGTTCCTACCTAGACTGACAGTGCACAACAATTAAGAATTGCACATTTATATGGCATTTAGTACGCGACTGCGTTTCTAATCACAAGATCAAGCTCCAGCAGTAGGTTTACCCTTCCAATGCTGTAAAACGTTTATCTTTGTTAGAAAAATTTGACAGAATCAAACTACACCACTATGAAACATTTCGGCCGAAGTCAACAGAGAACAGCGACGTCACATTTAGTATAAGCATATTCCTAAACCTAAACCTAAGCCGTCTAAGCAAAAACGTAATGTAAAGCTTAGACTTTACTCTATTGCAGTTCCGCAGAAAAAAACGTTCCGCCATTGATTTCCACGTTGAATGAACTTATTAATATTGAGAAAACTTTTGATGTCAGGCATTTTTCCGCATAAATCGCAAAGAAAATTTGGCCGTTTAGGAAAAAATTAAAGAATACTGCCAGATCAAATCGGTGATGCCTAATGACCCCCCACTGTTATTTTTATATAATAAACAACTTCAAATCTTGAAATTCTTCAAAATTATTATACATTCAGTTTGACGTTTTGAAGTTTTAAAATTTATTCGCTATTCTGAGCCCTTATTTACATCAACCATGAGCCAGTGCCTCTGCTACGCGAGTGAACATTATATGCATATTAAAATTTTGGCCAATGTATACAACAGGGCTGTAACAGTAGTATAAGCGTATTCCTAAGTCTAAGCCTATGTGTCAGCAGCCCATTTAACTTTAAAGGTCGTACAGTTTGTCCTCAGAACTCCAATCGAGTAAACTTTGCGGCTTAGATTAATTTGTTAAACCTTAGTTTTAGGTCTAAACATAGTTACCAATTTGTCACAAATTACTTTCTAAAAGTCATTGAAAATTAACCAATTATCTTGACGGCTTGATTGAGGCATCGAAATGACGCTTTGTGATTGGATAAAAATATAGCTATAGAAATTAGACGACTACAAAGGTTAATAGATTAGTATCCAAAATTAAATCTCGAACCTGCTCCTTAAAACGGACTCTGATCCACGTACCCGTTTCAAATCGGCTTTTCGATTACACATTTCACCAAAAACTGGCTTTTTTGGCAACCGAAAGGTTGTATATATTTTGCTTAAAAACGCGGACAAGAAATTAACTTTCTAAAACTAAAAAATCAAGTTCAAATAAAGTATTTGCAAGTTTCCAACACTTAAATTAGCCGAAATGCTTGAATTTGTTCACAAATTCCGGAAAAACATTTTAAATTACGCTGAACAGCGGCGTTAAACGGTAAAAAACACTAATTACATAGGATGTTTCAGTAAAATGAAAACCTACAATTCCTCCAATAAAATATTTAACTCTATTTTATAAACTCGTAGATGCAACAATCATTGTCGTAAAAGACTTAAGCACTGTGGAAATATATAGAAAATTAAAAGACTAAACACACGAGCACCAACGAAAAGTTAATATTTGAACAGCGAAACGATTAAATTTAATTTGTTCATTTAAAAATTGTCAGGCGGCCAATAGCAGATTAGTTACTGTACACGATATAGGCTAAATTTTAACACTAAAATTACTAGCGTTTTCAGTGCTCTGTAGCCACAGCCAATAATGTGACAGGCTGGGCGTTTCGGTCGGCTTCGGTTCCTTTATTTCTGCGGAGACAATTTTACATCCATGTCAAAATATAGAAAGAAAAAAGTTATGAAAAAATGCTAAGATTCCTAAGTTGCAACGTACTGAAAATGCGTTTGGCTTATCGCTCTGCGAGTGATATCTTGAAAGGAAAACATTGAACCTTTTCTTCCGCCGTTATATACGGCGCCCTGCGTGTCCTCCGTTTATGAATCCACAGCTATGCCCCTGGTCCCATATTTCCAAACGATTGTAGCACCCATCATCAGTTGCTGATAGGTCTTGTAACTTTTGAACCAGTGAATGCTGAGGCTCCAAATTTGCCACATTATTTGCAGCTGATTTGCTCTACTCTTGTACCAATTTTGCGTTCAGCAACACTGCAATTGTTAGCCAGTTTGAAACCCTTTGTATAAGCTACAGTTCCCGGAACAGTTAGAAGCAGAGTAAAATAAGCATGAATAACACAATACTTCACTGGAATTTTGACGAAGGTACAAAAAACTTTCAAATCGCTTAGAGGATTAGTTTAGCAGCGTTCCCCAGGTTCCAAGATAGCCTCCTTGAGGGATGGACGCCATGGTCCTGGCACTTTGTCCAGGAATTGAACTGCTTAAGCTTTTTTATGAAATCGAAAAAAATTTAAAACTTTTCATAAACAAAGGAGCCAAATCCTACATTGTCTAATTTCATTGAGTTGAATGAATTGGTTTGCGACAGCATACAAGTCAACTCTCGATCCACCCGACAGAAATTGTTTTGTGATAAAATAAAGAAGAAAGTAGAATGAGTAAATGGTAAAACTTATCAAGCGAAGCGACCAAGATACCTGACGTAATTTTGCCATTTTTTATGTATCTTGTAAGTCAAGTTTGCGCAATGCTGCTAGCTGGTTTGTTCCAGGTGTGACAAGCTGAGCCGCCGGAAAATGTGTAGTCAGTACATGGTCTAATCGGGAAAGATGTGCGTACTATAGCCCCCCACCGGCTCCCTACTTCGAGTGCTGAGATTTGGCAGTAGGGTACGTTTAGATCATGTATCTTTGAATTTCCAACTGTAGTGGAGACACGAATAAGAGGGGTAGACAGATATTTATTTCGCCTCTCCAGAGGGCAGCCACTCGCTATTCGGTTCTGGATTTTATATATTTTCAACATAACTAACTCCAATTGTTTGGACAACGGACCTTTAACTTATGCCAGCTGGCTTTCGATGGTTTAATACAGTTAATTAGCTTTGGACTATATACACTCAGGCCCGTAGCCAGCTCACCTTGCTATGGGAGGCTAAAAATGTTTCAGAAGGGCATTCAAAGTTTTTACTTAATGACTTACAAGCAATGTTGAAAATTTTCAAGGGACGGCCATAATTTTTCTATTAGCTACGGGTCCGACTACACTATTAAAACCTGAATATGCCGCAATGAATAAGTTGTGTTTTACTTTCAGTAATGAATGAAATTCTGTACTGAAATTAATTTGGTCCAAGAAGCGTTTACGCAATCTATTTTATTACGGTAATTGAGCTTGTGAACTAATTATTAATTGATAACTTTATTCATTGATGTTATGGGTTAAAATGTTCAATAATTTGCTTATTATTCGGTACAGTTTGCGGAGCTAAGTCGAACGGTATTAAATTTTCAGCAATCAGACAATTGACTGACGAGTTTTGGTCAAATAACGGATTTGGTGCTGCAAGCAACTTTCCAAATCGCGCCAAACCAGTTATTTGTCCATAACTCGTTAACCAGATGCCTGATCAGAGAAAATATTACACTATTCGAATCAGCTCATCAAATCGCGTCCAGTGGTAAACATATTGTTAAACTTTTTGCCAAATAATTTTTTGGTTTCGGGAGGCAGTTAAATTCCAAAACTCAACTGTTTCAAAAATTCAAATTTTGTGTGTAGAATGATCAAGGAAAGTCATGAGAAACTGAAAGATAAAAAAATATTTTCAAAATCCAACCATTTTTGGACAAATGCCGGCTGGAGTGGATAATAAAAAAATCCCGACATTATATTCCCAACCGACCTTTGATAATACACCCCTGATGTATGTATATCTAACTTATTGTGCATTATTAATATATATGTTCATAATTATTTGCCTAAATTAAATATATATATACGCAAACAAATACAAGTATAAATAAATAAATATACGTAGATGTAATATGAATGTATATAAGTGTGTATGTAATTCTAAGTAAAACAGTACCATATAGAGTCCTTCACGAAAAGTTATCTGCGGATACGGTGGAGCTCGAACCCACGACGGACACTGTTAAATCCAGTGAGTTCATTTTAACTCAGAATAAGTTGAATCAACTCAGAAGCCTAAGCTCTGAATTGGATTATTCAGAACTCATTACTCTGAATTGATTCAACTCATTCTGAGTAAATTAACTCAACCGGAATTAAATCAGCTCAGAGCGAATTAATATGTACTGCAATTAACTCGAAAACGACACAAAATAGCTATTTTTCTCTTGATTAATCAACTCACTGGAATTTACAGTGTACGGATTACCGGTCCGCTGCTTCAACCACTAAGCTACGCAGTCATGCAAGCTTTTCGCTACAAGCAATGGCGGATTCATGGGGGGGCCACCCCGGCCGTTGCCCCCCCCCCAACAGCATCTCGACAAAAATTATATACTTAGCAATTTTGTGACAATAGGTCGTGGTTTGTGTGTGTGTGGGTCAAAAGTAAGTTTATTACCTGCGAAATTTTGCCCCCCCCCCACCATTTTGAGATCCTGGATCCGCCACTGGCTGCAAGTTACACGTTAAATCGATCAATTGACACGTTTTAAAATATTGTCGAAAACTGCGTGTTCAAATATTAACTTTGACAGTAGAATGCAGCAAAATGTGACAGTGGCTAGCGAACAGTTAGTGTGAATGACACATCACCACAACATTTTCAATATAGAAAACATTGACGCTAATACGATTTGACTGCATTTCATTACTGTATTTTGCAACCATCAAACAACAAATATTCGTCGTCACCCATTTCGCCTTAAAGCAATCGTGTAAAATATTAGTTAGCTAATTTGACCAGTTTCGTTGAACTCAACCCCGCCGCAAAGCGATCAGATGTTTGCCATTATAGCTGAAACCAGCCGTAAGAGCCGACGACAGTAAACGGCAACGCGGAAACGGATACTCAAAATGCACACGACTGTGATCAAAATAGCGGAAACTGAAAATGGATTTTGAAGTATAGTAAAAGTTTCAAAGATGTTTTATTGTTCATCCAACACAGTTGTTGAGTCTAGCAATTATATTCACTGAGTTTTCTAAAATTTGAACCAAAAACAGCAGAAGCAACCCAAATTTTTGAATGTTTTAAATTCAATTTCGTCACAGGTTTTTGTTGGAGTGATTAGCTTCAAGAGAGCACTTTCGAAAAAATTAGTTTTTCCGTTGAAAACAAATTTTCTCCTGCCATCAACGAAATGTACAGATACCAAAATTTTCACCGATGCCGATACCGATGCCGGTTCTTATTTTAAAATTTTGCCGATGCTGAACCGATGCCGATGCCGATGCTGATTTCAACTTTAATACATCATGCTTAATCAACAAATAGGATACTACATTACATCATTATATGAAGACTTAAACCCTGACCATCATAAACGATTAGAAATATATAAGAACGGTTCATTTCAATAAATTTTATAAAACACATACGTAAAAGAGATAACAGATTTCCTGACCAGACCTCAGATATATATGCGCGCAGAACAGGAACTGATAGCATTTCAACTGAACTGACTATTGTATGTGAAAAAAGTATCGGCAAAGAATCGGTCATTTTTACATTTTTCAACAGTGTCGATCCCGCGATACTGACGAAAACTGCCGATTATTACTGATGCCAATGCTGATTAACGGCACATCCGGGCGTACCGACTTATAAACCGCCACGTTGGGCCAGTACTGTAGTAGGATGGTTCCTATACGACCATGACTCACTAAGCCCGTTTTACCATCATTTGTACGCACCTGTTCAGCGTTCTAGTCGTAGAACAGCATGAGCCGATGGGACAGTTTTTGACCTTTCAATTGGTCCCTGCTATTTTGACGGGTGTACCTTTTTTCCGTAGGACTGCAATACAATAGACTATTTTTGGCTTAAACTTAGGCCCAGGTTTAGTTTCAAGATTATTCTTACGCAAAAGCTTAGGTTTGTGCTTAAAAATATATTTATTTCCTACTGTTACGCGTTTCAAAATAATATTGGCCTTACAATTTATAGTCACTATGTACCTGATCCCATTTTGCTAGATTTTAACCAATTTGCGTATAGACCCACAGTTCCACCACGGGACTGCAATACAGTAAGCTTAGTTTTTAGGCAATTTTTGGCTTAGACTTAAGCTTAGGTCTAGGTTTAGTTTCAGGTTCATGCTTACGCATGAGGCTTTAGGCTTAACAATATACTTGTATGTAACTACTGTTACGCCCCTTAAAGTAACATTCACTGCAAAACATGGGGAGTCAAATTGACTCTCTGGGAAATAGGCTTTTCCTGACTACACAAACTGAGTCAAAATTTTGACTCCACCAGAGTCCAATTCGACTCACTGAATCGTTCAGTGAGTCGAATTTAACTCCGGCGGAGTCGAATCCGACTCAGTTTGTGTAGTCAGGAAAAGCCTATTTCCCAGAGAGTCAATTTGACTCACCATTTTTTACAGCGTTGGCGTCACGATTTATAGTCGCTATATGACATGATTCTATTTTGCTACGTTTTAACCAATTAACGTTTACACCCACCGTTCCAGCGTTGCAAGCATTTTCACCCCCTAAAAACTGATTAATATTATTGGTGACACCAAAACGTCACATAGTGTCACAGTAATTGACGCAAATTTACATTGACGATAACAAAGTTTATTATATTTGTATGCGAATTAAATTTTTTTTCACTGTTTAATTTATCTTTACATTATTTCTTTTCTTTTTTGTTTACTCTTTCTCTTGCCGATTGCGTCAGGAGTTCGGTCGCTGTCGTACCAATGAAATTTGGGAATGTCACACGGAGTGTTGGTGGATCCAGTATTTTTTTGACGGGACCGCCGTCCACATACGTAGTCATGGAAACTCGCGAGCGAAGCGTACAAGAAGTCAAATGCTACTTTAATGCTTAGTTTTGTTTAGTAAATTTTAGTTTGAATACCTTTCTGGGAAGCTCACACGCGTTGGTGTCCACCACTAGTATTTTAGTTCTTAAACCACACCGTATTAACGAATGAAAGATATCGAACCCAAATTCGAGGTACGCCCTCACCCCCCTCTCCCCTCTGGGTGCTTTTGCGTTGACCTTTCTTTCATGTTTCTTTACGGTGGTACCTGTTCCGCCGAGGGGGTAAGACGCCGTCCTTTGAATATTTGCGCAAATAAAGCCAGGACCGTTTTTGAATATTTTTATTTTATGCCAGACAAAAATTATCTCTTTTTCGCTTTGAAATGTTCTTGACCCTTCGACCCACAACTCCTGGTCGACAGCCTGTCCCTGACGTTCCATTGTTGGTGCCGTGGATTAGGCGAAATATAGCAAACTTTCCTCGGTCGCATTCCGCGATTATATATATATATGTATGTATATATGTATGTATGTATGTATGTATGTATGTATGTATATACTTTTACACATTCAAAAACACAGCAAAATGCAATGTGACAACGGCTCACGAGATTATTTTTATTCGGTCATCAAAAATTAAATGCGCATAAGATTTTTTACTAGTTTTTAATTATCAATAAAACTTTTAGGCAGCGCTGGACTGGCACAAAGTTGTGGCCGTTGCATTTTGTTTTATAACCAATTGCCCGCTGACGATTTAGAAAATAGTATTAAACATAACCATGAATTTTTTGTGGGTGGCTCAAAATCCAATCGGCAGAGTAGGTATTTGACCGGTACGCCATATTATATGGTCATTTCACCCCTGACTTTAGTAAAACAATTCATTATGGTTGTTACTTGGTTTGGCGGTTGGTTTAAACATGTGTATATGTCGTTGGTCAATCTGCTATTCTGAGGATAATGGATCCTTTCAGGCCAAATAGCAATTTAGTAAACTGTACTGTAGTGACCCGAATAAGAGGAGAGACTGATATTTATTTGGCGTCTCCAGAGGGTACCCCCTGATATTCGGTTACGGACTGTTATTTGTTTTTAACCCGCTCTCCGCTACCCTTCGTTACTGATACATATCCGGTACTGCAACTATTAGTTGAATTAAACGTTTAACGTTTATTTGTCTTGTGTCAATAGCTTGAGCGATCATGCAAGGTTTACTTTGGAATGTACTTTCAAAATTTAAGTACGCATTAAAGTTTCGAACTCAAATTATTTGGTCCTGGAGTCATTTATGCGGTGTAATTAGGGATAATTTACATTTATGGACTAAAACGGTTTTTGCAAGATTACTGGTTACAGGTTTATCGATTGTCTTAAAAACGACATTATCTGAGCTTTTGAACTAACCCATCAATATAAATTCAAGCTAGAACGCCGAACATACGTAATATATATTAATAAAACAAACGTATGCAAATCGCTATTTTCCAAAAAACAACTTAGTCTTGCAAATATTGGCCCATGTAAATATCAGGGGCGGAGAGTTTTTCTGGGGACTAGAATAGAGTAAGCTTAAGATTTAGGCTATTTTTTGCTTGGCTTAGGTTTAGCCTTAGGCTTAGGAATATTCTCATTGTTACGCTTAGGCTTAGGTTTAGGAATATGCTTATAATACTGTTCCGCCCCTGTTCTTTACATTGGCCGAAATATTGCAGCCAGTTTGACTAGTAATTCTGACAAATTAATGATTGAAAACACTAATTGCGAGAATTGCCAATATTAATTGAAAAACCTCAAAAATCAATAAGAGTTCAACATTGGGCGAAATCTGTATAACTTTTATCAAAATAAAACATCAGTTCAATTCCGGTCGACTTAAACTTTTATCTCTGAAATTGGTTTATAAGCTTAAAATTGGGGAAAGATTTTAACGATTTATCTTTTAACTCAATCACTGATTTTCAAACTTTGGATTCATATCTGTGTCTCGTTCTGCGAACAATAAATGCGGTTGAGTTAAACTTTACCTTGGAAATTAGTAAGCACAAAAATTCACCAAAATTTTTCAACTTATCTTTCAACTGAACTAGAAAATTACACAAGTTTTAGATTTAAATCTATAATTCTTTCCCGAAACGCAATTATTTTCCTAGCAATTGCTGTTGTTGCTGGTCTTTATTAAGATTGTCTTAAATTTATACGTTTTCACGTTATGATATTAACGGTCAATGGTCAAAAATGTAACGACAAAATTGTAATGTTTATAATCGAATTAGTTATCAGTTTTATAATATTTAACATTTAGCACAGATTTCTAATATTAATATATATATATTTTCAACTATTAAACTGTACAATTTTAGAAATTTTCTTGCGTTTCCCTCAACATAAAAGAATATTGAAACTTTAGTCCCTGTGAAAATCGCGGACGCAACGGTTTTCGGTGTGTCTGGAATAGAGTAAGCTTAATGCTTAAGACTAATTTTTTTTGCTTAGGTTTCGGTTTAGATATAAAGCCTCCACATAAAAATATTGAAACTTTAGTCCATGTGAAAATCAGAGATGGAACATGTCATACGCTCTCGCTTTGGGTTAGGCTTAGGAAGTTG
Source organism: Enoplolaimus lenunculus (assembly GCA_030248215.1). Classification (NCBI taxonomy): domain Eukaryota; kingdom Metazoa; phylum Nematoda; class Enoplea; order Enoplida; family Thoracostomopsidae; genus Enoplolaimus; species Enoplolaimus lenunculus. The sequence goes on from JASANG010002954.1 coordinate 153,629, forward strand.
CTTATACTACTGTTACGGCCCTCTTCTCCTACAATGAACCTTAAACCTAACTTATAACAAAAATTAATGTATTTTTAATGTGTCCAACTACTGAAGCTTAATCTGCTATTACTTTTGATTCAAATAAGGATCGTAGCAAGCATTTCAATTCGCGAGGACATATATGTATATAACATCATTTATAAGGAAAATCTTTGACCCCTGGAAACACAAGCTTACCGTGTTCGGATGCGGTCACCCATCAACCTACTGACGGAGCTCAAACTTGTTTCACTTCAGTGAGCGAACGACAAGTGGAGCTTTGACCTATTGTATAGTTTGTTAAAAAGGTTTTTCATGTTTCCAAAATTTTGGGAAGACTCGTCCCGTCTATCCGGTGCCGTGAATTCGACCTCTGATTAAAATCAGTCAACTTAAATATGAAATTTATAAAACACTTGACGTTCATTTGAAAATAATACCCGTAACAGATGCGTGGGTGCAACAAAAAATGTTATCTAAAAATAAATAAAAAAAATTAACAAAAATACAACCATAAAATACATAAAAGTTAAATTGTAAAAGTTCGATAATTAAATTATAATAATCGTATCATTGTTTGGTACAAATATCCGTAAAGACAGGTAAAACGGGCAACCAATACGATATCTTGAACTTTGTTCATGGACAAGAAAATATTATTCAAACCGACTTTAGAATACACTGTAAATTTGAAGGAAGTTTGACTCAGAATGAGTTGAATCACTCAGTTTTATCGGTTCAGAAATTGCACTAAAGTGCATAATTCCACGAAAATAATCGATATTCATCGCACGCCAGAAAATATTTCAAATTAAAACAAATTGTCTTAAAATTTGGCCAGATTCTCTTCTACAATAGAGCGAAACAAACTTGACTATGCGTGGATTACGTAACTGGTTACATTCTGTGTACAAAAGAATTTGCCCAGCGCACGTTGCGTTTTTAGTCCCGATTATATTCGTAATTCTTATGTTCGCTGTTTGTTTCAAGTGATGACTATCGCCTAATTAAAGCAGGATCGGGCAAATATACAACGCGCGCTAGTAACCTTTGTATTTTGTGGCACCACTGTAGTTGCACACTCTTATATCGTAGGGCTAGGGCGATCATCCACTCTTGGTGTAAGCAAGAGTGGATGATCACTCTTTATAACAAGAGTGTGCAACAGGATACATTCTGTGTATTAAAGAATGTACCCGGCACGCGTTGCATTTTTGTTCGACCAACCCTCAATCAGGGGGGGTTTATGCAAGAGATTTACAGTATTGCTCCTAGCATTACTATGGTATAAAACTGCATACAGACCCCTAAACAAGGGGGGTAGGCCAAAAATAAAACGCGGGCTGGTACATTCTTTAATACACAGAATGTACCCAGTTGCACACTCTTGTTATAAAGAGTGATCATCCAATCTTGGTGTAAGCAAGGAAAAAATCAATAAAAGTTGATTTTCTATAAACGGATGTGTATATATATTTCAATGTTAGTGTCTATAGCATGCAACAGCAATGCTTCAGAAATGGTGCTTTGTGTGGCTAAAATGCAACGCGCGCTGGTGCATTCTGTTCCATACAGTTTAGCAATTTTTTGCCAAAATTAACTGCAAAATTCGACCAAGAGTAGATGATCATCTTTAGCCAAGAGTATGCAACTATAAGCCCATGTACAGAACAGGGCCAGAACAGTAGTATAATCATATTTTTAAGCCTGGGACTAAGATGAGCCTATCCCTAAGCCTAAGCCTAAGCAAAAAATATAGTCTAAAGCTTAAACTGACTCTATTCCAGCCCCTTCGGAAAACGATCCGTCCATGTTCTATGCATCGACCAAACTGTATACATATACATTTTGTTCAGAAAATAGCATATCGAAAGACTAAAGCGTTTTAGAGTTTGCTATTCCCCGCCCGTAGCATTGTAGCTTAAGTTAGAGATTCTTTAAGTTTGCTTAAAGTTTACTGATTTTTTCACAGTTCACGCTGTTAAACATAAAATTTGAAATAAAAAAACGTACTCATGTAATTATTGTTATTTGAGTAAATAGACCTGCGTATATTTTCGATTGTTAATGCTCTTTTTCAATTCGTTGGCCCATGTAAAGATCAGCGGCGGAACTTTTTGCTGTCGGACTGGAATAGAGTAAGCTTAAGCTTTACGCTAATTTTTTTGTTTGGCTTAGGCTTAGGCTTAGGCTTAGGAATATGTTCATTCTTACGTTTAGGCTTCGGCTTAGGAATATGCTCATTCTTACGCTTAGGCTTAGGCTTCGGAATATGCTCATTCTTACGCTTAGGCTTAGGCTTACGCTTACGCTTAGGAATATGGTTACAATACTGTTCGGCCCCTACATTGATCAATTCGTTAATGATAATTTTATCATTCAAATATTTTATCAGCAATAAAAGCAAACGAAAGTTAAAACGTTTTATAAACTTCGAACGCAAGTTATTATTTAGAGTGCATTTGCAGTTAAAAACTGCGATACTAGTGAGCGATTGTAAATAATAAAATAATAAAATAAAAACAAAAAGTTTTAAAACGTTATAAAACTTGAAATACCATGCGCAAAATCGGTGCAGATTGACTCACGATTAATGTTATAATTGCAAAAATGCAATAAAATTGCACTGCGTTTGCACGCACGACTAATTTGGTTCAAGAATTTTTACGTACGCTTAATATTGAATAAATAGAACAGGGCTGTAAAACAGTAGTTTGAGCGTATTCTTAAGTCTAAAAGCATAAGCGCAAGAATGAGTTTTATACCTTGGCCTATTTCTAAGCCTAAGCAAAAAAATAGTCGGAAGCTTAAGCTTACTTTATTACAGTACTGCAGAAAAATATTCCGCTGTTAATCTTGATATGGGGCCTTATTCACATCAAAGCCTGTGACCAAACCTAAGCGCCTAGGCTAAGCTCAGGTGTTTCAAATTGTGAATCAACTACATTTGGTCACGATTGTTAGGTGTATTGTAATGCAACTTCCACATTAACATGCGTACAACAGGTGGCTTTTGAGGCTGGCAGTGTGATGGACACTGAAGTATTTTTCCTTTAGTATTCATCACACTGCCTCTCAAAATCAAATATGCACAAAGCCAAGCCAGTACATAAATGATAAGTGTGTACGCAGGGGGAACATAGTACAGATGTGTCCCCGAAAATTGTGGAAAGACGAGAAATAACACCCGTTTATATACAGGTTTGAGAATATACTTTTATAGGTTTTAAAATATGATTTAGGAACCCAAAAATTATTTCTGGCTACACTTCCTGCTAAAAATGGGTATATATTAGTAATTCTAGCAAGTATTTCAAGGGTTGAATGTCTGGTTCAATTAAAATTTTTTCCCAAAATCCAATAGCATAAACAACCATTTCCAAAGTTGAAAACAAAAATTCCAGCAAAATATAACAAAATTTGATCGAGTACAAAATCAAAATTTTCGAAAAATATTTTTGTTTTCAGCTCTAAAAATGGTATTTTAACCCTGCTAAATCCATAGTATTTTCATTGTAAACATAAATAAATAAACACGAAACTTTTTGTATTAAAATAAAACAAAGCCAAAAAAATGACAAACTTTTTAGGATGAAATGTTTTTTAGACTTTAACCTAGTAAAATCCGTTTATTAAATGTGAACTAATCTGTTCATAACAAAAAGCCGCTGTAATTGGATTAGGACCGCGATGTGAATTTTGTTCTTATAATCTTTGAAATACAGGATGTCAGCGACAAAAAAACGTGGGCGGAAATGCCGCGTGGTAAAGCGCTATCCTCAAAGAATTTAAAATTTTAACAGTCCCTAAGTCTTTGAGTATCTTAACTTTGACAACCTTGTTTTTTAAGCTTAGCATAATTTGACAAATACATGAATTTCCGTTCAACAGGCAATTCTGTCTCAGTGAACGGCAATCAGATCGTAAATACGAAAATGGGTGTTTCAGCTTTAATAATAATACAGGTTTGCGGTTTAGCAACGGTCAAGTTTAGCTAAGTAATTTTGGTACTTTAACAAATTCCAAATTAATTTTTTAGCCAATTTTTAAAAACTGTAATAATAAACGACTGTTGTGAACCAACAACTTTGCACAGTTTAACCTGTATCGGTGACATGACATCGCTTAGGTTTATTTAGGCTTCGGCTACTGCTTCGGCCGTCAGGTACAAAAAATGCCCGCTTAATGTCAAACTTTGGGGCTTAGCTTTGCCCTTAGTGTTCGGGGGGTCAATTTTATATACGGGCCAGAATGCGGTACACTGCAAAAAGTGTACATTTCTCAAATAAGCTACCTTAAAAAGTGTTTAAAAAATTGCAATTTTCAATCATATTTTCAAATGAAATCTTATTTCTTTCTTTACCAAACAGTAATTAATCATCAGAAGCTATTTTTCTTGAAACATAACAGCACCACGGATCACCTATCAGCTGAATATGTTCATACTTTCAATTTATGCCAACCTCCTTAATTTGCCACTATCCACAACAACTATTCAGTTTAAAGCTCTAAAACAAAAGTTGTCACAGTCACGCACCAGTATTGCACAATAATTGCACTGCGATGCAACTGCAATTATTATATTGCGAAGTTTTGCTTTTGTAAACTGCAAATTCAAAACGATACCAAGCTTCAATAGCAACAAATTTGCAAATTTTAAAATCGTGTGAACAACTGCACAAGATATTAATTCCTTAGCTGACCGTTTAACGATGTAAAGTCATTTCAATACACCAAAGTGTTGTTTTAAACGTTACTTTAGCTTTTAAGTAATTGATTAAACTTATTCTTAAATAAACATTACAGCAAAATATGTGTCAAATAATATTATATATATTTATGTACATAAGTATACAAACAAATAAATTAATATATATTCTAATATATATAATATATATGTATATATATATATATATATATATATATATATATAATATATATGTATATATATATATATATATATATATATACATATATATATATATTACAATAATTACATATTTGCAGATAATATTTAGACAGCTTTTGAAGTGTTTTGCAAAACTTAGCGAAATTTACACAATATAATGTATACATTCAGCAAAAAGTGTAGTTTTGAAGCAGTTTAAGAACCTGAAAACTATTTAATAACCGATGTATATACATCATCTCTGCGGATCCGCTAGAAAATTGATGGAGAATAAAACAGAGACAAAAGCTTTTAGCTGCCTACCAGCATCTCTCATTTGTTATTCCGTGAAATGTCACGACTCAAAACTTGTTAAGCAGCGTAGTATTGAATTATTAGTTTTTGTTTGAAAAGTTTAATAGTCAAAATATATGGCTTTTCTATGGTGTTTAGCGTAATTTTATGATGAACTATGATTTGTTAGAAAGAACACACCTGGAAGCTAAAAAGAAACGTTTAGTGAAGGGTTACTGTACTATTTACGGGAAGGCAACACTTGTACAACGAAAGGACCGGGCCAGTGGTCAGACGACGGCCGGAAGGCCTCAGCGTTGCCACTGAGGAACAGTTTTGCATCGTTGAAAAGTTTAACTGTCGTTTGTTTCAATATACTTTTGAATGTATGAGCTACAATTATGCTAATTTTTAGCAAGTTTTTATTCAATAATTGATTTTTCAACTTGAAATTGCTGATTGAGCTCCGATTGAACTCACGAGATGCCGTCTCTGCGCTACTGTTATCGAGTTGAGAACACTGCAAAAAATGTTGAGTCAAATTGACTCACTCCGAAATAGGTTCTACGGGACTACACAAATTGAGTCAAAATTTGTGCGACTCAGTGAGTTGAATGTGACTCTGGTGGAGTCAAATTTTGACTCAATTTGCGTAGTCCCGTAGAGCCTATTTCGGAAGGAGTCAATTTGACTCACCGTTTTTTGCAGTGAAGACTCGTGACTTTAAACTAAGTTGAGTAAACACCTTGTAAACTGTAGCAAATCGGATCATGAATCAGTGTAAGTTTTGTAAAAGCATTTTCATGGTTTAAAGTTAAAGTCGAGTTTATGATCGGATTAAATTTGACAAATTTTAAACATTTTGTTCTGTTCAAATTTTGCAAGTTTCTCTTGTGTTAAAACGCGTGGACGTGTACATTTTAATCTCATTAAAATTTAAACCGCTTTTAATGGACAGTAGGGTGTAGCGGATAATATAGTTGGTAACAGGGGGGCACACTCGGGGACCCACTGTAAAAAATGGTGAGTCAAATTGACTGTCTCAGTTATAGGCTTTTCCTGACTATACAAACTGGAGACAAATTCGACTCCGCCAGAAATAAATTCGACTCGCTGAGCGATTCAGTAAATCGAATTTGACACTGACGGAGTCGAATTTTGACTCAGTTTGTGTAGTCAGGAAAAGCCTATTTCGGAGAGAGTAAATTTGACTCACCATCTCTTGCAGTACAGGGGGCATATCGTACCTCAATATAAAATTAATATACTACCTCTATCAGTCCTTGTTATAACGATTTACCATCGCTGCTATACTCGTGTATAATACCTGAAATTTTATTAGTATTTGGGACAATGTTACCTTTAAAAGCCGTGACAGTTTCTGGTGGGTGTCAAAAACAAGACTTAGATTCTAGACTACTCTTTTAGCTTAGGCTTAGGTTCAGGTTTTTTAAAATCAGATTTCGCCAAAAAAAATTGTTCAAACATTAACTTTGCAGCAATAATTGTCGCCAAACCGCATGCACGTAAAATCGCTACTTCTTGTGCGATTTTTGCAAAATTTGCTAAATTAAAACCAAGTGGTCTACGAACATATATATGTGCTTTTGGAGGTGTCTTGGCGTACGTTATGTATAAATGCTGCAAACAAATAGTGAAGAAAATATTTGTTGTGTAAAGGAAATACCACAAAATACAATAATGGTTATTGGGACGGAAAGGTGCCTAAACCTCGATGAACCCATCTTTGGCATCGTGTCTGTATAAAGTGAACTTGTTTGATGATGAACGAAAGAATAAGCTATTTGCTCATTCCATGTCGACAATACAGTTGTTTGCTTACCGAAATTTGAATACCGCTGGCCGTTTGAGCTGTTGAAATTAGTTGAGAAAAAACTTTAATTGGTGCCAAAAGGATAGAAAATTTGGCCCATGTATAGAACAAGGCCGGATCGTTTTCCTGCGGTGCTGTAATAGCGTAAGTTAAGCTTTAGACTAACGTTTTTGCTTAGGCTTAGGCATAGGCTTAGGTATAGGCTCATTCTTAGACCTAGACTTAGAAATATGCTTTTTAAGTTTTTCTTAACTTTTCGGTATCAATTTATGTTTTACAAGTGAAATACTTCTCAAAATATTGTCTCTTAAGCGGAATGTTATCGCGGAATGTTATCGGTTATTATTTGTTATCAACTGTTATAAATACGTAGCTCTTTGAGTTTCAAAAAACATTGTAAATTTTTAAGACACCATTTTTCGTTCAAGTTCTAAAATAAAAATAATGTTAACTCTAAAATAAACTTAAATTCTTTTCGCCAAAATTATACCGAAGCGGCTGCTACCTTGAATACCTTGGCTAATGCATTGATCAGGAACGTAACACTAATTAGTATAAATATATTCCTAAGCTAAATCGTAAGCAAAAAGAAGTGTAAAGCTTATTATGGTTACTTTATTGCAGTCCCGCGGAAAAACGATCCGCTCCTGATCCCATGGACCAATATTTTGAAGAAAAATTGTTCACGTTAACAACCAACAGAAAAGTCGTGAGTTCTCGGACAGATTCCGACCGGATATACTGCTACAGTAAGACTTTCATTGTTTTCCGGTATTATTTACTTTCGTGATTGCGTGACTTATTATACTTTATCACCAACAGGGGGTGTTAATTAATGGTCTCTAGTACCCTTACCCTTATAACCGTCAATATATTTAAAATATCAGATTACAAAAATCAATTTAAATATATTTCGCGAAACGATAATGGCCTGAAATCGGTCGAATTTCTAAATTTAACACTAAAATTTGAGTTTATTTTACCTAAAATCAAACAATATTTACAGTTTTCAGTATATTAATGGCTTCCTAAACGGGTGTTATGATTGCTTACAATCAGGAATATATGATATGTATATAAACACGGACGCGTGGTACGGTCAGAGTGTGTAAATATATGTCGTGTCACAAACAGCTATTTGTCCTATGTCCATATTCTCAAACGTGCGTAGCACCTATGACCAGTTACCGATAATAAATTTAAAATCGGCTAACTGAGACCTTCAAAATTTGGCAAATTTTGCATTAGTGATTGGTCCTACTTATGAGCTAAAGTTAGACGTTTGTGGCTGCTTCAGCTCGCTTGTACGAAAATTTATTACTGCCTGGAGATAGGTTCTACACATTTTTGAAAATGCGGCCAATGTAAAGAACAGGCGCGGAACATTATTATGAGCATATTCCTAAAGCCTAAGCCTAAGAATGAGCTTATTCCTAAGCCTAAGCATAAGCGAAAGAATGAGCTTATTCCTAAGCCTAAGCGTAAGAATGAGCTTATTCCTAAGCCTAAGCCTAAGCCTAAGAATGAGCTTATTCCTAAGTCTAAGCATAAAGCGTAAGAATGAGTTTATTCCTAAGCCTAAGCTTAAACCTAAGCCAAGCAAAAAATTATTCTAAAGCTTAAGCTTACTCTATTCTACTCCCACAGAAAAACGTTCCGCTCCTGATGGACCGATAATGCAAGCCCTGGTTAGCGTAAACAGTTCCTAGAACAAGACGAATTTTTAAGCTATTCAGAATAGCGATTAAATCTTTAAAATTCGACATTCAAATTTTTTTGCTCTTGGACAGGCCTAAAAGACTTAGGCCTAGACTTAGAAATATGCGTATACCACTGCTACAGCACTGTTCTATGCATTGGCCCAATACATTTTATAAACTATATTCAATGCTTTATCGCATTACTGATGTTACGCTTCCGATTTGACATAAACACCATTAAATTCAGCGAGATACTTGATGGATTCGAACACGTGTGTGGGCGTCTTATTGATTAGTAAAGATCCAAAGTTTAAGATTTAAAGCATATTGGGTCAAAAGGTGACAATATACACAGTGTTAACGCTTTATAGTATTGACGGCCGTATTGAAAATATTATTAATTCACTCTCAAATCTGAGTAAATTTTGCAAATTTCTATTGATAATGAAATTAAAATGGCTTTTTAAAACAAATATACTCGAAAATACATTATTGTCTCAATTATTGGTGGTAAAGTGTGAATTGAATTAAAATGGCAGTTAATACATCAAATCACATACGTTCAACATGTGCGAGTCTATCTCGTCTCCATCCATTTAACAACTGAAGTGTTTGTTTTTAGACGATTACAGTCTCACTTAGCTACCACATTTTCGCGGATTTGAAAGCTAACACTATTGAGCAGATTATTCATTAATACGGTATTGGGGACCTTTAAAACAAAGTTTTCTATATTTATGAGTAAAATGTGAATTGAATAAATGGCAGTTTATAACAAATCACATACGTTCAACATGTGCGAGCTATCTCGATTCCATCCAACAACTGAAGTGTTTATTTTGAGACAAATAATAAAGTACAAAACACTTAGCTACCACATTTTCGCGGATTTGAAAGCTAACACTATTCTGCAGATTATTCATTAATACGGTGTTGGTGGACCTACACAGTTTTGTAAATTCAAGAAAAGTTAAGTTTTCTGAACCTGTGAATTGAAAGTTAGGTTGATGGGCCTATAATCTTAACAGTTTACGTTGTTTTGGTTTGCCATAATTTATTCGCTGTTAAATTATTAAGGATCTATTTTATAGAAGAAAATATTTTAGTTAAATTCTTGAATGTGTTTACTTAATCTATTGTAAATTTCACATTTGTAATCCTTAATTGAGTACAGTTTAATTGATTATTATTTAGCAGACAACGACACACACGCGTCCCGGCTGTTTGCCTCCCAGGGTGTCAAGTAAACGAAATTAATGCTTGTGAGAAAATATTTGCATATGAAAGGGGTGGGAAGTTGTAAAATTCCTTATTTTTTCTCATGAAACTGTATTTGTGAAACTTAAAAGTTTGAAGATGACTTACTTAAAGCTGCTCATCATTTAAGTAACACAAAATGTGCTTGAATTTAGTGCGTACAAAACTCCTTCGTAACTTAATATAAACCCGGCGACTAATGTTACATTGAGGGGCGTAACAGTAGGATAAGCAAATCTGGCCCATGCATAGAACAGCACCGGAACAGTAGTATAAGCGTATTCCTAAGCCCACGCCTAAATCTAAACCTAAGCGTAAGGATGAGCTTAGACCTAAGCCTAAGTAAGGGAAAAATTTAGTCTAAGCTTACTCTAGTACAATTCGCCATAAAACGTTGCGGCTCTGTTCTATACATGGACCACAAATCTTAAGCCTAAGCCTAAGCAAAAAATATTCCAAATCTTAAAAGTTCACTCTATTATAGTCCCGCGAAAAAATTGTCAGTCCTTCAAAGTGACACAGGCCACTGATGTTATATCTTGATGTACAAACTTTAGTATCAGGCTAAATTAACTTGACTTTATGGTATGCCTTATTTCGAAAATACAATTGTTTGCGTATAGAATTTGACAATTTTCACAAAACGCAAGCTTGTCAAAATTTGATTTCAAACGATATATAATGCAACCATGTTCCAGTTTTTTTCCGCACGTTGAATATGAAACTGTTGTTTACTATGCTGAAAATACAAGAAATACACGTAAATGCACTTGAATTAATTCAAATTGTCCGAATTAACTCTGAATCGCTCAACAACATGTGTTCCAATTGTTTGATCAAAATACACGGGCTAGAAGTTTAAGCGACTTGCAACTGCGTTCACAGATGTCAAACAAGCTGCATCGAATCGTATATAATTCGTCTAACGCTTTGACAAACTTGTTATGGGGAAAAGGGGAAGGAAAGATCTTGGGACGTTAAAAAACCGAATTTTTCAAAAATTTAAATTTGGGTGTGGAATGATCAGGAAAGGACATGAGAAGCTCAAATATGAAAAAAATGGCCAATGTAAAGAACAGGGCCGGAACAGTATTATAAGCATATTCCAAAGTCTAAGTTTAAGCCTAAGCCTAAGCCTATATCTAAGTGTAAGAAAGAGTTTATTCGTAAGCCTAAGCCAAGCAAAAAATAGTTTAAAGCTTGTTTATTCTATTGCAGTCCCACGGAAACACGTTTCGCCTCTGATCTTTATATGGGTCATTTGAGTTATAGGTGCTTATAAAATCGTTTCGAATCCTGCTGTTTTAAGCCAACATGATTCTTGATTTTTTTGCTTTTTTCGTGTCACAATCTGACGTCAGTGGTTTCCGAAAATGTCGGATAAAACGTTTCGTCTTCTTGCGTTGTTGGAACGACGTCATCAAAACAATCGTCATCAACTGACAATTCGTAACTACCAATGTCATTAAAGCCAATCAAATTTTGATTGGCTGAGAATGACGTTGTTGGTGACGAAGGGTCGGTGAATGACGTCATTTGTGTTCTTGTTTGGTTTGTTGTAATGTTTGTGAATGGTACTAGGTGTTCGGTTGGCACATGGTTTATTTTGGTGAATATTGTTGTGTCGGGGTTGTTTTGAGATGGCTCTAGTGATTCTTTCTTGCTTCTTTCGGTTATGGTTGACATATTGCGGTATATTTGAGTCGGTGTATTTGCTATCGTTTGTATTGCAATTTCTTCTTCAGTTGTTGTTGGTGTTAATGTTGTTGTTGCTGCTGCTACGTATGTTGCTTTTGCTGTTGTTCTTGTTGTTGTAGTTGTTGACGTTGTCGTTGCTGCTGCTGTTGTTGCTGTTGTTGTTATTGTTGTTGTGGTTGTAGTAGTAGTAGTAGTTGATAGTGATTTCGTTGAAATCGATGACGATGTTGTTGACAAAGGACTGCCTGAGTTTTCTGCCGATGGTTCGGTGATTTTAGCTGATGCTGAAGCTATTGATAATACTACAGCGGTTCGGGATGACTCTTTGCCTAATGACAATTTGGTTCTAAATTCTGAGTCGGGTCGCTGCTTTTTATCGCTGGTTAGGGTTCCTGAATTTTGCGGAGTTTGGCTTAAAACCGAGATTTCGCCAGTTGACACTTGCGCAGATTGTGCGGGAAGATGGTAGTCGGTATCTTTGAAGTTCGGGCTGCTTTTTGACGGCGCCATCTGTGTCTTGAGGCTGCTTAGGTTACTTGTGTGTGGTTGAGGGGATAAACTATCTTCAGGTAACGATTGTTCTTCTATCGATGGACGGCTTTGTTCAGAATGATCATCGTTTGGTTGAAACTTTTGCGGAATGCAGTCTTTAAATCCATCCCTAGATTGATTGCAAGCTGTGTCGGCATCTTCAAAGCTATCTTGTTTTATTTCGTCGTTTTTGGTTTCCCATTTTGAAAATCCTATGACGTTGCCGCGTTGTTGAATTGTTTGATTTAATACAGTTTCTCCAACTTTGTCGCGTTCTTGTGACGCCTGACGCAATTCAAATTTGAGCATTATTTTTCGCGGAATTGGGGACTCAAAAAATTCGATTTCGTCTTCCTCTGGTTCAAAGCTGGATTCGAAATCTTCCGCTTGTTTCACCGGTTGTCTCGAATTTATCACAGAATTATCACATTGTCTTTGCAGCGCAGTTGAACCACAGGCATGAGTATCGTCATTGTCATTTGTTACGCTGGATTCTTGACTGAAATTAGTCAATTTCGACGGTGTTCTCGTTTCTTTGACATCTGATTCCGCGAAACTGTCCTCAATATCGTTGCTGGATCCAGTTTTGTCTGCTTTCCGCAGGTCTTTGTTAGTCTCGTATGTGCTCATCGAATAATTTCCCTCGCGATTTGGATAATTGTCGGCTTGGTTTTCAAGACGACGCAAATCTGTGTCGTTATCATCATCTTCTTCTGCTTCATCGTCACTTTCATCACCATCATCGATACTTTGAAATTCTTCAAGAATCAATGCTTCGTGAAAGTTGCCGCCGTTGTTGTTTATGGACCTGGTATTTATATCGTCTTTGATGCAGCCGCTACCTTGCGATATATTGTCTTTGAAGTTGACAACTTTACTCGCGTGCGACTGCGTCATCTCGTGTTCTTTGAAGTTGACATCATTGTTGTTCGCCGACCATTTCCTCATATCATCTTTGATGTTGCCGACGTTGCCCATTTCCGACTCTTTCATTTGGTTATGTTTAAAATTGCCGCTTTTGACACCGTTGTGATATTTGTCGTTTTCGCCGTTCAATTCTGCAGTTTCGACGTGATTATTTATCGTTGTTTGATATTCGTTGGTTCGTCGTTCTGAGTTTGACCAACGGCTATCGGCTGATTTGGAACTTTTTCGACTTGAATTCATACTTTGCGTCCACAATGGTAAAAATTCTGTTTGTCGTCGCTTTCTGTTGTCGTCGTTGCTTGCTCGTCTTGTTGTTTGTTGGTTTTGATTGTTGCTCTGATTCAATCTTTGTTGATTGATGTTTGTTGATGTTTGTTCTTGTTGGTCTCGATCTGTTGCAGCAGTAGGATTTTTGGCACGCTGCCGTTTAGGGTAAGTTTCTTGTTGTTGCATATGCAGTTGTTCCAGCAGCTGTTGTTGTTTATGTTTTTGTTGTTGTTGATGATTTTCGTTTAGCATTTGATGCATGCAACGTGCGTTGTATTCTTCGAGTCGCTGTTGTTCTAAATCTTGTTCGTAAAATCTGAAAAGTTAAAAGTGTTGATTAAGATGTCAATACTTATCCTACGGTTTCCTAGCTCAGTATGGCCCACGTAAAGATGTGAGATGGAACGTTTTTCTGTGGGACTAGAAAAAAGTAAGCTTAAGCTTTAAACTATTTTTTGCTTGGTTTAGGCTTAGGCTTATGCTTAGGCATATTCTCATTCTTACGGTTAGACTTAGACTTAAGCTTAAGCTTAGGCTTAGGCTTAGAAATATGCGAATAATACTGATCCGCCCCTGTTCTTTACATTAGCCCTCAGTACTAACAGATTTCTTATTTCTGTTTCACTTGCACAAGACAATTCACCGAGATTGACAAAACACTGGTGATGCGGAACGAATACAAACAGAACAAATTAGAATATTTTTAGTTTGAGTTTTTGCAACAAAGTTTGACAAAATTAACCCCTTCTCACATTTAGTTGCGCACCGCGTTTAACAATTGCCCACACGTATACATAGTACTAAATCACCACAAGACGTGACAGCCCCCTCGGGCTCGAGCGTCAAGCTCGTATAGCTGAGTGGTTATGGTATACGCCTCCCACTCCAATAACTGGAGTTGGAATCCTAGCACAAAAGTAGGTCTCAGGGGAAATAGAAAATATTCATGTGAGAAAGGGGTAAACTTTTTAATATTCTTGTATTCAGTTGGGTGCAAAAGATTAATCTCGTCTTCCGACAACATCAGGGGAATGCTAACCTTAAATCTGGCCAAAAATACTGGCTAGTCACGGCGCCTTTTATTGCGAAACACACACGCACAGAGAGAGAGATACATGTGATACTATATTTTATTCAATTTCAAATATACGCATACAACCTTACAATTTTTATAATTTCTATATTTGGCATATCTTTTGCTAGTGCCGATAAAATACAGATAAACAGTACCGGGGCAAGCTATGCTAGCCATTCAAAATTGCGAGCTGGGCGCCTTTTGCGATAATGAAAATATTTTTCAAATTTTTTGCCCCAAAATCTTGTTAGAGTTGGGGCACTCTTTATGGTGGGAGCCCCCAAAACTGGGGGTAAGGGAGGTGGCTGATCTGTCCCTGTTGAAATAAAACACAATAGAAATTGTGGCTCGTGTATAGAACAGGGCCGTATCGTTTACCGGAGGGGCTATAATAGAGTCAGTTTAAGCTTTCAACTAATTTTTTTGCTTAGGCTTACGCTTACGCTAAGGCTTAGGCTTAGGAATAGGCTCATTCATACGCTTTGGCTTAGGCTTAGGCTTAGGCTAAGGAATATGCTTATACAACTGTTCCGGCCCTGTTCTATACATGGGCTATAATTGTGATATTGCATTCAGACTAACCTCAACGAATAATGTAACCGTTTAAAGAAAACATGCAAAAGAACATCATTCAAATCAACTCGACTTGAAGGCTCGTAGTCTAACATTAGCGAAATTAAATCGAACAACTCCAAATGATCTGGGTCGTTGCTGAGCAAGTATCGCTTTAAATAAAATTGTAAATTTTAAAATTTTGAAATTAAATTCAAAATAATTATGCCACAGTGGCTGATCCGTAGCACGCTCAACAGACGGGCGAAAAAATTTTCAAGAGGTGCATGCAAGGATTTTATTTACAATGACCTTATAAACAAGATTGACACTTTTCTACAGGGGGTAAAAATTTTAGGAGACGGATTGGGCTTTCTCTGGACCCCCACTCTGCGTGCAGGTCCACTGTTGTGGTTTCGTGCTACCGTTCGAAGAAGACTGTCATTAGGGATGGTGGATTTGATTTACTGGTCTGTTGATGTTTCGGCCCGTACCAAAATCAGGGGCAGAACGTTTTTCTACGGAACTGCAATAGAGTAAGCTCGATTTTTAATTTGCTATACACTAAGGGTTGCGCTATACTTTTGTAGACGTGCGGCGCCGTCCGTTACCGTTTGTCACCCGTACGGTGCCGCCCGTCACCGTGCGGTAATCGTACACAAGTATACTCACGTACGATAACGTATGGTGACGGGCGGTGATGGACGGAGCCGCTCAATGACGAACGGTACCGTACAACTGACGAATGGCGCCGGACGGATGACAGACGGCGTCGGACGTGAACTATAGCGCAACCCTAACTGTCATTACTATTTCGGCAATATCTGTGAAACAGCAACGTTCAAATAGAATTTAATTTCGAACTCAAGCCTGTTATTCATACTCTACAATAACTTGCGTACACCAGATAACTTTTGAAACGTATTATCGGAATATTATTGCTCAAACAATTAATGGTACATTGCTTACCTTGAGCGGTTTGCAATTGTCACGAACAAACTTGCCAGCCGGCGATTTTTCATCCCAAATCAGTCGACCGTGAGCGAAATATTTGGTTCTGAAACAAGAAAAACAAAGGTAAACTGAGTTTTTTTTAAACAATTTTTTGAGAAACAATTTCTCGATGCCTATTGGCTACGCTTGCTCTCAAGTTTTCTTTGGTAGTTATACCTTGTTAGTGCTTCTTTCTACATTATTTGACCAATGCAAAGAACACGGCCGTAACAGTAGCCCAAGCGTATTCCTAAGCCCAAGCCTACAATGTAAAGAACAGGGCTGTAACAGTAGTACAAAACTATTCCTAGGGCTAAAAGCCTAAGCCTAAGCGCAAGAATGTGCTTACACCTAAGGGCTGTAACAGTAGTACAAGCATATTCCTAAGGCTAAAGCCTAAGCCTAAGCGCAAGAATCTGCTTATACCTAAGCCTAAGCTCTGTCTGAGCAAAAAACATAGTCTTGAGCTTAAGCTTAGTTCATTACAGTCCCATAGAAAAAACGTTCCGTCCCTGATCTTTACATGAGCCACCATTTTAATAGTCGCTGAATTTGACGGTTGTAAATTTGTTTCTATTCCCCTTAAGCGGTACGATCATAAACATCTGCTAAATACTAAAATTTGGAAAATTTTTTGACAAAACCGTTTTTAACAATTTTTTCGTTTAAAATAATTTTTTTTTAAATTTTTTATGTGGAAATATTCTAATTTTCGTAATTTGTTTCTAACCCCCTTATGCGGTATGATCAATAAACATCTGCTAAATACTAAAATTTAGGGAAAAATTTGACAAAACCATTTCTAACAATTTTTTCGTTTAAAATTAATTTCTAAAAAACTTTTTATGTGAAAATATTCTAATTTTCGTACGGCGGTGCTCAGATTTAACCGAATAGAATCAAATTTGAAAGTTTGTCATTAAGGGACAAACGGTAATCGATACATCATCATCGCACCTGAGACACAATCTGATTTTACACGGCGAATGTAAAGAACAGGGACGGAACAGTATGATAAGCATATTCCTAAGCCTTAGGAACACGAAATTGTGTTTAAACTGTAGGTACAATCTTGACTGCATGGTTAACATTATACTTTAGTTTTAGTAGAATCTACTATTGCGCCGAACGCGCAACATTTTTCGATTACGTTAGCTAATACAGCAAACAATTTGTTTTCAGATGTTCACTTCCGCAGCGGCGAATCCACAAATTTCCGATTGGTGGCTGGCAAAAGTTATGAAACGCAATTTTTACAGTAGGTCCATAAATGTACTTTCGCCAATCCTCTATGGATCCGCTAGTGCAATGGTGGATGTATACATAGCCCTGTTCTTTCTGGATCCTATGCTGTTAGGCATGTTATGTTTAGTTCTATGCGATTATGTGATATTTTTGAGGTTCGTTTGATATTTGTTAAATCATTTTGGGGTCAAACACGTGTGCCCTGCCTTACGGGATCATTGGTATTAGTCGAGTTTTTAAATTTTTGGCCAATGTTTAGTATACTGGCCGCCTAAAGGTGGACATGCAGGCTTAGGCTTTTAACGGAACCAAAATTTTGTATTAAGATTTAGCACTCAACTCTACGTTTGGCTTTTCACTCGTTTCACCCTCGAATATTTAGTATTTTATGTAGTGCAAGTTTTGGATCCCGTCAAAATTTTCTAAATCGGTCACTGGGGCAGCAATAAATACCTTGTTTTGCGGCACATTCGATACGGTATTGGTCCTAGGATTCGTTCCATCATTGCCATATGTTCACGGTTATCGTGTGTCTAAAACAGCCGTTAGCATTAAACGTAAGCCTCTAACCTAAACCTAAAATCAACAAAGCCTAAACCTAAACCTAAAATCAACAAAGCCTGAACTTAAACCTAAAATCAACAAAGCCTACACCTAAACCTAAGATCAACAAAGCCTAAACCTAAACCTAAAATCAACAAAGCCTACACATAAACCTAAAATCAACAAAGCCTAAACCTAAACCTAAAATCAACAAAGCCTAAACCTAAACCTAAAATCAACAAAGCCTAAACCTAAACCTAAAATCAACAAAGCCTAAAGCTAAACCTAAAATCAACAAAGCCTAAACCTAAACCTAAAATCAACAAAGCCTAAACCTAAACCTAAAATCAACAAAGCCTAAACCTAAACCTAAAATCAACTAGTAATAGTGCTATTAGTGATAGGTCACGCAACATTTGAACCAGAGAATGGTAAGCTGCGAAATTTTAGCATATTTATTTCCGTTAATAATTTACCCTGCTATTGCATGAGTGCGCAGTGCAGATTGCGCAGGATCGCTCGTTTGAGATCTGATTAATAAAACTAACGATATGTGCTATACACATTTGAGAATACGGCTACAGAGTAGATATTTGAGTAACAAACTCGGATTTACAACCGAAAATATTCTGAAACTATGCGGTCTAAATGATATCAAAAAGGTATACCTGGAATAATGTAATTCCTAGATAAAGCTCAAATATAATACATCCGATACTCCATACATCGCATGGCTGTGACCATCCAAGCTCTGAAACAATTAATAAATTTTTCATTGCAAAAAATATTCTAAATTATATTTACTTAAATTACTAAAATCAAGAGTGGATCATGACAAGAGTGTGCAACTCTTGGGTTTCGCATGGTGCAAATTGTATCACCGGGCGTTGCGTATTTAACCGACCCCCCTTTTTAGATGGGGTCGATACCACAAGAATACCGCTAAATTAAACTAAAAGGGGACCATGTTTGATGCCACATTCATAAAGTGTCATGGGTCGTACCGGTTGTACCCCCCTCCCTCTAAATAAAGAAGGGTACGGCAAAGCCCCAACGCGTACCGGGTACATTCTTTTCTACACAGAATATGCACAGTTGCGCACTCTTGTTAAATAGCGATTGTCGACTCTTGATAAAATGTATACACTTAAACAATACCGTGGTTAGTCTTCGCTACCGTAATTCTAAAGGTTCCCCCCTCGGTCTAGAGACCACTCTAAGTTTCCTGTATGAACGTTAGGTCAATTTCGTAAAAATTACACTAAAATTTGGGTTACAAATTAAACCAACACTTTCAAAGATAAATCGAATATCGAAAGTAGCTGAATTAAGGGTCCGTATTCTCAAATGCGTATAGCACCTATCATCAATTAGCAATAAGTTTTCAACCTGACGAACACTCGCAGTTGCAGATCTAAAAATTGGTGCAGATGTACGGGGCAAATCAAACGCAAACAATGTGCTGAATTTCGAACCTCACCATGCGCTGGTTTTAAAGTTACAGGACCTATCACCAACTGGTAATAGGTGCTACTCGCATTTGAGAATACAGGCTTATGACCGCAACGTTCTCGTCATACACATAATGGACAGCTAATTTTCAACGCTTTTAATATCGATATGCTAGCTCGCAAAGTTAAAGTTATACCCTTTCGAAATGAAATCCTGACGAAATTGTGAATATCGAACCAGTGGCCACTGTTACTTTAAGGGGCGTAACAGTAGATTAAGCGTATTCTTTAGCCTAAGCCTAAGCGTTGCAAAAATGAAGTCCTAAGCCTAAGACTAAGCGTTGCAAAAATGAGTTCCTAAGCCTAAGCCTAAGCGTTGCAAAAATGAGTTCCTAAGCTTAAGCCTAAGCCTAAGCAAAAAATGTAATCTAGAATCGAAACCTGCTATTTTATAGACCCACCAGAAACCTGGACGCCCCTTAAAGTAGCATGGGCCGAACCAGTTATAGTTAAACTAACCTAACATCACTTCTGGCGATCGATAATGACGAGTGGACACGACAGTGCTGTGATGTTCGTGGTCAAATGTCGCGGATCCAAAATCAATCAGACGGACATTCGTATTTTTGACCACTTTGTACTCTTTTTTCTAAAATTAACAATTTAAAATCATGCATCTTTCGGCCAATGTTACTTTATCGGGCGTCCAGGTTTCTGGTGGGTCTATAAAAGAGTTGGTTTAGATTTTAGATTACATTTTTTCGCTTAGGTTTAGGCTTAGGCTTAGGAACATATTTTAGCAACACGTTTGCCTAGGCTTAGGCTTAGGAATATGCTTAATCTACTGTTACGCTCCTTAAAGTAATATTGGCCGGTCGTTCTATGACCTAGAAAGGGCGCAGAGTTAACTTGTAGAAGACAACTTTATGTCATATTTTATTTTAGGTGGTAACTACGGCGATTAAGCAATATGTCTCTGTTAACATGTCCACATTTACAGTCCCAATCAATAGGAGTCCGTATTCCTAATAAGAGTCCGTGAGCAGATAGACTCTCTAAACCCTACAGTTCATAAATGTCAATTATCCTTAATTATAGTGCACAAATGACTCCAAGCCCAAATAGAGTTGATTTCAAAACTTTAAATCATACTTATGTTCTGAAAGTACATTTCTAAGTATAACCTTGCATTATCGCATCAAGCTTTTGATACAAGACAACTAAACGTGTAATTCAACGGATAGTTGCAATACAGGATATATTTGTTACGAAGGACGGTGGAGAGCGGGTTGAAAATAAATAACAGTCCGTAACCGAATAACAAGGGAGGGTACCCTTTGGAGAGGCCAAATAAATATCAGTCCCCGCTCTTATTCTGGTCACTAGAGAATATATATTTATTTATTCCGACACTAAGGTACAACCATCCGGAAGGCATCACCCGCAGGACGGTAGGTAAAATGGTGTCCACGCAAGATGTAATAGTGGGCAAAAACTGTCGAACGATGCCAACAAGATGCCGAACGCCATAGTTTTACTAAATCTTAATACAAAATCTTGGTTTTGATTCCACACTGCAAAAAATAGTGAGTCAAATTGACTCTCTCCGGAATAGGCTTTTCTTGGCTACACAATTCGACTCAATTTGACTCTTGCGGAGTCGAATTTTGACTCAGTTTGTGTAGTCAGGAAAAGCCTATTTCGGAGAGTATAAATTTGGCTCACCATTTTTTTGCAGTGCAGCTGAAGGTTTAGGCCGCGGTGGTACGGCTCGGGTTCGCTAGTGGTATCTCTAGGCATAGTGCAATCACAGTGAAACACAACTCTTACCAATCTGGAATCATATCTGACATCGTACGAATCATCAACGAACAGGATATTCTCGGGCTTCAAGTCTGTGTGCGTTATCTTTAGATCATGCAAATCTAAAACAATAAATACAATATGAAGAATTACACTGAGCTTCGCTGGCTATAAGCCGTACCAAAGGTCAGTTTTGAAACCAGGGTTGATAATTTTATTATCCAATTTTAGAATACAAGAGATTAAACGGAAGCAAGTAATTTAACGAGCTCAAAATTGGTTAAAAATATTTGATTTTTAAGGCTGTAATAAGGACACGGTTTTATTTGAAATAATTCTCCAAAAACGTCATTACAGTTTATAATAACAAACAGGATTAGTAAACTTGCACATCCCTAACGTTATGTATTCAGCGTTCATATCTATACAATTAAAGCTTCCACATACGTATGTTGGGCAACGTTTCAGCATTACTTAAAAATTTTGAAACAAAAATTAAGATAAAAATTTTTTTTTATACTTTTTTAAAAACAAGGTTTACATGCCTAAGCCTAAGCCTAAGCCAAGCAAAAAAATAGTCTAAAGCTTAAACTTACTCTATTGCAGTCCCACAGAAAAACGTTCCGCCCCTGATATTTTACATGGGCCCACATGCTGAACAGATATAGTTTGTGCTATTTCTTTCATAAACCGTTTAATATGTGGCCCATATATAGTATAGAACAGGCCGTTACAGTAGATAAGTATATTGCTAAGTCCTAGCCTGAACATAAAAATGAGCTTATGCCTAATCCTAAGTCTGAACCTGAGCCTAAGCCTAAGCCTAAGCAAAAACTGGTATAAAGCTTTATCTTACTTCATTACATTTGCGCAAAAACATTCCGCCTGTGATTTTCCCACGGGCAAAAAAGAGACTAAAAATTGAACTCAGTAAGTAGTTTATTTCGTTGGAACAGCTGAAACGGTAAACACCTGCAATTGAAACAGTTTGGGTGTTTTTGGCTCGCGTTTGACTTTATATTTGCGAAATTGTGAAAATTAAAAGAAGATATGTTATTTAAGCAGTTAAAGACACTGCAAAAACTCCAGTGATTCAAGCTTTGGCGGTTGACGTGGGGACGGGTTATTCGGATATGTCCCACCAAGCCAATGTTTGTTCAAAAATGGCCCAATTTAAATATTTGTACGTATTTTAGTTTCTCTTGTAAAATATTTGAATATTTAAACTTCTCTATTAAGAATTTTTTGCATACTTAACTTACCCTGTAGTAAAATTTTTAAATATTTGAGTTAATCATATGTTCCAGTAATCATTTCACTCCTAAGTTTGAATTCTTGAAAAATTAAATTTTTTAAAATCCCAAGGTTCCCAAGACGTAAAATAATTTCATTGATATTAACAAACAAACATTTTACGTTTTAATCGTTAATAATATTTTTAGGTATTGCAATGCCTAATATTTAATACCGCTGATATGATTTTATCATAAAAATAACGGCCAATGTTACTTTAAAGAGGTAACAGTAGATTAAGCGTATTCCTAAGCGTAAGCCTAAGCTTAACCGTCGCAAAAATGTGTACCTAAGCCTAAACCTAAGCCTAAGCCTAAGCAAAAAATGTAATCTAGAATCTAATCCTACTCTTTTATAGACTCACCAGAAACCTGGACGCCCCTTAAAGTAACATGCGCCATAATAACAATTTTCAAATATTAAAATAGTAAGTTGAATGAGCAAAATGTCATTTAGCATCTTTGAGTGTCGGCTCAAATACGGAAAAAGTAATACGGAATGCCCTACTCTACTATAATGGGTGGTAGGTGGGTCGAGACGATTTCTTTTGGGGTTGAAAACACATTAATTGAACAGAACCCAGGCAATAAAGGCTGAGTTAAGCATATTGTGATACTTGTCGTTTACTTGCGTGCTTCACTATACGGTGTTTGGGGGGATTAAAAGGAGAAATACGACTGCTTTATTGAACCAGAGGTAAAGTACACTGGAAAAAAATGGTGAGTCAAATTGACTTTGTTTGAAATAGGTTTTTCCTGACTACACAAACTGAGTCAACATTCGACTCCGCATGAGTCAAAGGCAGTGTCGAATGTTGACTCAGTTTGTGTAGTCATGAAAAGCCTATTTCGGAGAGAGTCAATTTGACTCGCCGTTTTTTGCAGTGCATCGTCATTGAAATACGGACTTAAACGCGGAATTGGTGATTAAGAACAGGCACACGAAATCACGAACTAGTCACAGTAATCTATTCTAAAACTAACATAGATACTTTTGACTTTATGACCAGGTAAATTCAAATGTTAGTTTAATATTAGCACAAAATGCAGTTATGCACCATCCAGGTTATGCTGCGCTCGCCAATGTTAAAAAATGTCCATGTCATTATTATAAAGGAGCAATAAAATTACAGCTATTTCTTGCACCAAGTAATTATTTTCACACTATTTAGCTAGTATGTCGTTTCTTTGCAGTCTATTCTTAGGACATGTTCGGAAAATGGCAGGGTATTTTGACAATGTTTTATTTCTTGCACCATAATACAATTTACAAAAAAATTTGAATGTCATGCTTAAATTTGAATTTTCAAGCAAAATTTTGAAGTTTTCCGGCAAAATTTGAATTTTATCGACAAAATTTGAATTTTCCCGCCAAAATTTGAATTTTATACCAAAATTTGAATTTCGCGCCAAAACTTAAGTTTTCCCGCCAAAATTCAAATTTTTCCGCCACAATTTGAATTTTCCACTAAAATTTAACTTTTCCCGCCAAAATTTGAATTTCTCGCCAAAATTTAAATTTTCCCGCCAGAATTTAAATTTTCCCGCCAAAACTTGAATTTTCCACCAAAATTTAACTTTTCCCGAAAAATTTGAATATTCCCGCCAAAATTTGAATTTCCCGCCAAAATTTAAGTTTTCCCGCAAAAATTTGAATTTTCCCGCCAAAATTTGAGTTTCCGGGACAAAATTTGAAAAATTATAAGAAATTTTAAACTCTGACGTTTCTAACCATTGGCGGTACAATATCCACTGTATTTTAAATAGGTGATATTTTTAAAACACTATTTTTGCCACGTCGCTTTATTTTGTAGGTCATTCGTATAGCTAGCTAATAGTTTGGACACTATTTTTAGAGAGTGTTCGCAAATTAGCTAGCTATTAAAATGGTGGGACATTTTTTGACATTGGCGAGCGCAGTATAACCTGAATGATGCATTATTAATACAGTCTACAGCTCTGTTGGACACACAGGGCTTACAAACTTTGTACTCACGTTTAACTGCGTAACATAACTGGTATGATATATGTCGGACTTGTTCTAATGGATATGGATAATAATTGTTGCTTTTCTACAAAATTTTGACAGTAAACTGCAGTTGGGCGTTAAAAAATTAGCACCTGTAAAGATCAGGGGCGGAACGTTTTTCTGTAGGACTGGAATAGAGTAAACTTAAGATTTAGACTAATTTTTTTGCTAGCCTTAAGCTTAGATATAAGCTGATTGTTATGTTTAGGCTTAGGAATATGCTTAGGCTTAGGCTTAAGAGTACACTTTAGCAATGTTTAGGCCCTGTTCTATACATTGGCCAATAAAATCAATGAGGATCGTTGGACGAAATTGTCATAATTTGATAAGCTAAACTTTTTGGGTTATGTTTACTTCTGCCGACACGCTTATGAACAAATCGGCATGAAATTGTTTTCAAGTCAAGAAATTTTGAACAGAACCTTCTTTTAGTTCTGTACGCGTGATTTTGTCAAAAATTCATTCGAAGAACTTGCAGCTGCAATATATTTATGATGAATATATGCCAACAATTAATTCACAGATACGAAACGCCTTGTGAGTCGAATTCATCATCATTGGCGGAGAGATGATTTTATGCTTGATATTTACTATAGTAGACGGCAAATTATTCACAGTAATTTATGTCAAGATTCAATGAAAATGAAGTTTCCTTGCAAATACTTGCAGCTGCAAGAAACTTGTGCAAGTTGCTGTTACCAATTCTTATTGCAATAACTTGCACTTATGAATAGGGCTTAATTGTACACCTATTACCGAATCGCTAAACCAAATTAAATTAAATTTGAGTTTTTTTCTGCGCTATTACTAACTGCCGGACCGGTACAACCAATCATTTGAAAATATTTGTTTTAAAATTTCAGAAATACAAAATTACTTTTAAATATTGTCTTAGAACTTACCAAAAAGTCAAAAACGCTAAGGCCAAGCAAATCAAACGTGAGACAAACGTGTCCGTGGTAATCGAAATAGTCTCGAAGCTGAATGTACAACCTGAAATAAGAAAATGTTCCGTTGCATCATTTGAAACAATTTTGACACCTGTGCCACAAAATCACTTATAACGCTGCAAATAAAGGCCAATGTATAGTTCAGGACCGTAACAGTTGTATAAGCATATTCTTAAACCAAAGCCTGAGCCTGACTCTAGGTGTAAAGATAAGCCTATATTCAAGCTTAAATCTCTATACCGTAGTCTAAGCCGATGTCTAACTAACGCCAAGTCTCTACTCTGTAGCAGTCCCACGGAAAACGGTTCGCCTTTGATGTACACATGAGTCAAAATAACCAACGCTTAGGCTTAGGCTTAGTTTTTAGAGTAGTGGTTTACAAATTTTGTGGCACCGTTGATAAAATTATTGTGTAAGTTGATGCATTAATATTTCGCAATAATCAACTATGATGTGTTGCCTAATGCTGCATAAGGATTTCATTTCAGGTGGGTAAGTGTTTGTAATGCAGCGATAAACCAAGGTGCTAGAGTATACAAAAATAACGAAGCCGGAGCTGGATGATCTATTAATATCCGGTCGAAGCTGGAGACGTAGCCGGATAATAGATTCAAATCTAATACTAGTAATGCATTCAAATATCAGAACGTAGCCAACAGTTGTTCCTTTCGAGGCTTAAGGCATCCAAAGTATTTACGTGACAAAGCTTAACACCTCACACCGATGCATTTTTAGCACTTTAATAGCGACTCTGTTCCACTATTTTGTTTTCAAGCATTGCGTACCGTGGCAATATTTGTTTGGCCCATGTTTCTTTTCAAGGCATCCAGTTTTCCGCAGGTACCATAAAATAGAGGTGGCTAGAATTAAGGCTTTTATGTTTACTTCGCGAGTTGTAGACTTATTTTTACGCTGAAGTTTAGGTAGGTTTACAGTTAAAACTAGGAATATGCTGAGATATATATACTGCTACACCCGTGAAATAACACTGGTCATCTTTATCACGTTTTCTTGCGGTATTGTGACCCAATACAGATTGTCAAAGTTCACGGGCACATGCAAACATTTACATTACATGTATGACAGAAAAATTAAGTAAAAGTAAGTCAATCAGTTCCATGGTAGTTTTCACAAATACAAATGATGGTTTCAATTTTTTGAAAATTTTAAAAAACATGCGGAAAGTTAAAATCCGGAGCCGGTGTCAGAGCCGGAAGTCGGTTTTTTGCCAAAACCGGAACCGGATATCCGGGCGCATCATGAGATAAGCATACATGTATACATATACCGGTATAAGAAGTTGCTACAATGATTGCATGGTGCAACGGTAGCATGTTTGACTCGAATGCAACCATTATAAGGTTCGATTGCTGACGTTGCCATGCATATTTGGCAATATATATCTTAAATTCGGTCGTCCCGTTCGTATGGTTCTAACAGAGGATACCGCAATTTGAACGAAAAGATTGGTTTGTACCCTGGGACCAATCAGATTATAATGAATCCTGTAAAAATGACCATTTTCAGTTATTCGTCTTGGCTGTGCTTACCGCCGGCAGGTTGGATCGTTTTGTTTAAGTTTGTTGAGAACATTGATTTCAAGCTTCGCTGCTTCACGATATTTTGCGACATTTTTAATTATTTTCAACGCAAGTCGTTTGTCGCTACTGAAAAGTAAAAAAATTTACCAAATTTATTTAATTTGAAATTTATCCTGAAACAAATTCAAGCGTTCAGCTCACGAGGTGATTCCAGGGTGGGTGTCTGGGGTAATTCCAGGATGGGTGTATGGGGTGATTCCAGGGGGTGTGTCTGGAGTGATGCATTACCCACTATACATTATATATTTATAATGTATATATATCTAGCTATATATATAATATATATAATATATATATACATATATATATATATAAGATATATGTATATAAGGACATAAAACAGTATCAAACGTCCATCACTAGGGCTCAACATATATCTAAACCATTATGTTAGATTGAACAGTGTTTAGACAGGAAATATACTACGCTAACATAACAGTAAAACTAGTGCGAATAGATAACAGCCTGTATGGTTGGTAAATAACTAACACATAAAAACGAACATAGCGTTGCTAGCCGCTTAGTAAACATATTGTAAGATTTAGGGTTGCGCTAGACTTGGCGTCCGTCACCGTCAGTCACCATATATATGTTATCGTACGTGAGTTATTTGCGTACGATACCGCACGGTGACGGGCGGCGCCGTACGGGTGAGAGACGGCGCCGTACGGGTGACGGACAGCGTCGTACGGGTGACGGACAGCGTCGTACGGGTGGCGGACGGCGCCGTACGGGTGACGGACAGCGTCGTACGGGTGACGGACAGCGTCGTACGGGTGACGGACGGCGCCGTACGGGTGACGGACAGCGTCGTACGGGTGACGGACAGCGTCGTACGGGTGACGGACAGCGTCGTACGGGTGACGGACAGCGTCGTACGGGTGGCGGACGGCGCCGTACGGGTGACGGACGGCGCCGTACGGGTGACAGACGGCGCCGTAAGGGTGACGAACGGCGCTGCAAGTCAACAAAAGTATGGTGCAACTCTTACTGCGCTTAACACAACGTCGGAACACGGTACCTTACATGTGTGGAACCACACACCGAAACGCAGGTATAGAGAATAAGAAAATTATACTTTGCCAAATTTAATTGGGCCTCTGCTAAAACGGACCACATTTTCACTATTCGTACGCACGATTTGCTGTCAAAAATTCCTGGATCCGCCACTGAAGAAATATTAAACGTGGCAGGTTTTATCCCGATTTCCAGTTAACCTGCGATACCTGGAGTGTAAATCTTTGGCTTCAACGACTTTTCCAAACGTACCTTCGCCGAGCGTTCGCACGATTTCAACTGAAACATGAATACAACTGACGCCTGTTGATTGGGACTCAAAATTGGGAACCACACTTGTAATGGTATTGTCATTCGGGTCATCATAGTACACATAAACTTAGACAGAAGTCAAAGGATAAAACCTGAACGGAAACATCCCAAATGTGCCCCAGTCTCCTTGTTTCCCAGTAGAAGCAGACCTTATAAGTGACATAGGCCTAGTCGCCCTGTACGCTTCTAGGCTGCTCATCACCGGACGCCGCCGCTTGTCGTACATAAAACTAAGGGTTGCGCTCTACTTTACAGTGTCGCACAACGCCGGACGCCAGATTCGCCCCCATCACGCGACACCTAACGTTATCGTTCGCTGTCCCTCAACGCCGCCAATCACTGTCAGCCGCCGTGAGGGGCCGCACGGAGCCGCGTTTCACAAATAAATGTGAAATTTAAATGTGCTACGCGGCAGCGTGCGGCATCGCGCGGTGATTTTTTTATATGACGCGCGTCGATTGTAGCACAACCATTACGGTTGAAACATAAAGTGTTTAGGAACAATTATTGAGATAAATGAAAATTCACTTAAAGTAATTGTCAAAATTTAGTAATTGAAAAAATAGAGTATTCGAAAAAATTTAGTAATTGAAAAAATAGAGTATTCGAAAAAATTTAGTAATTGAAAAAATAGAGTATTCGAAAAAATTTAGTAATTGAAAAAATAGAGTATTCGAAAAATTTAGTAATTGAAAAGTTTAGTAATTGAAGAAATAGAGTAATTGTAGTAATTGAAAAAATAGAGTAATTGAAAAAATTTACTAATTGAAAAAATAGAGTAATTGAAAAAATGTAGTAATTGAAAAAAATTTAGTAATTGAAAAAATAGAGTAATTGAAAAAATAGAGTAATTGAAAAAATTTAGTAATTGAAAAAATTTTAGCAATTGAAAAAATAGAGTAATTGAAAAAATTTAGTAATTGAAAAAATATAGTAATTGAAAAACTTTAATAATTAAACA
Organism: Enoplolaimus lenunculus; assembly: GCA_030248215.1. NCBI lineage: Eukaryota > Metazoa > Nematoda > Enoplea > Enoplida > Thoracostomopsidae > Enoplolaimus > Enoplolaimus lenunculus. The sequence goes on from JASANG010002954.1 coordinate 182,870, forward strand.
AATAGAGTAATTAAAATAATTTGCTTACATCGTTCAACCAGAGTTTCGCCGACACGATAGATCAAATGCCCATCTTCATCGTCGTGAACGCTGACACCAGATTTTTCTCGAAGCTAAAATATTTAAATATAATCCCTCAATCGACAGCGTAAATCCCTAAGCTAGAGATGGTTAATGGTGTTCAGATCCGTAATAGTGGGTGCAAAGGGCGCACCCTCGTCGAATATATTTACTTGCGCTTACCAAAAGGGTTTTTGTACAGAATTAAAAGAATTCTATGTTAAGAAAATTCTGGCTTCTTCTGGAACCATTTTTGGCTTCTTTTACGAACAATTCCTGGTTACGGGTCTGACTGTGTTTGAGAAACATGACGTAAAGTCGGCCTTTGATTTCACACCCGGCTCGCACAAACGGCTGAATTTATTACAAAAATTGTTTATTTTCGAGTAACAAAATTTATACTTCTAAAATTGAACATTTTTTAATTTCTGAAAAAGTTTCATTAAAATTATTATTTGTGAAAAAATTTTTTTTGCTTAAAAACAGTTACCAGCTGGTGTTAGATGCTACACACATTTGAGAATACTGACTCAGTGTCCAAATTCTCAAATAGGTGAATAGCACCTATCACCAACCAGTTGAAGATAGATCTTGTAAATTTGGCGAGCCAGTCAATGGTGACCTTTAAAATTTAGCACATTTTTTGCATTTGTCCAAGTTGGTAAACATCAAATGCGAAATATGTGCTAAATTTTTAAGTTCTTCATTAACCAGTTCGAAACTTACAAAACCTATCACCAACTAATGATTGGTCCAGCATACATTTGAAAAGACGGGCACAAATTTAGCGAAAACTTACCATTAAAACATTTGCTAGCGGATTTGGCATACCGCCATGACGTTGATGCGATAAATACTGTTGTAACTGATGTTTATGTTCTTGTTGTTTTTGTTGTTGTTGTTGTTGTTGTTGTTGTTGTTGTTGTTGTTGTTGTTGTTGTTGTTGTTGTTGTTGTTGTTGTTGCTGCTGCTGCTGATGATGTTGCGCAAATTGAGGAATAAGTCGCCGATAATCGCTTACTTGCAACTCTTGCGGTGCCGCATGGTCGTTTTGAGCAAATTTAGACGCAGCCAACATGAACGGTAGTTTATCATGTCTAGAGAATCCTGCCTGACGAGAACCTGAAAGTCGAGCGTTTGGACTTAAATGATGGTCGATTTGGTGACCAGTGGGATCGTTAGTGGTCGCCTCTGCATCGATAAATGGTCCAAATCCTGGCGGAGGACGTATATGATGATAACTTTGGGGGGTCAGGTGAAACGGTTGTAAGCTGTCGTGGGGGAGAAACTTATATCGACTGCTTGAGCTGCTTCGAGTGGTGTGTTTGTGTTTTGGCGATAGCTTTACGTTGTATGATGAGGTGAACATTGAATTTTGAGGTTGTGGTGAAACGCATTCTGATTCGGGTAGGCTTAGTTGATACCCGTGGGTGTTGTTGTTGGTATTATTATTATTTTCGGTATTGTTGTTGTTTTTATTGTTGTTGTTGTTATTCTTATTATTATTAATATAATTATTATTATTATTATTATTATTATTATTATTATTATTATTATTGTTGTTGTTGTTGTTGTTATTGTTATTGTTGTATGATGCTTTGTTAGGCCGCTTGCTGTTAGGGCTGTGATTAGAGGTTGGATCCTTTGATTGCAGTTCCTGATGGCATCCAGATGCGGCCGAAGGAGCGACTTGAGATGGTCCAGGCAGAAAATTTAAATCTCGGTTCGTTGGAGCGCTAACCTTGCGATATAGTGGACTTTGGTCCAATCTTGAATTCGTTGAACAGTGACCATTGGTGCCTGCGTTTACCAGTCGAACAATTTGCGCTTGTTTACTTCGAACAACAGTGGGTTGAGCGAATTGTGGTATTTCAAGTCCGAATTTTGAATGCCCTGAAGAGGTTAGACGCGACAAATTTTGACGCGGATCACCTTGAAATGATGCTAGGGTCGGGCCAACACCGTGGTTTGGTTGTCGAATAGGCTTGCTGCATCTTTCAACTGGCTGATTATCGTACGGGTCACACTCGCGGCGAAGGGCATGCCCTGATTTTAGGCCACCGTTTCTTGAATTGAAAGACTTCTCTGCGCCTATCTGCCCTCCGGTCCATGCATCTGCCCTCGGAATATGACCAAATGTGGCAGTTTGGATTCCTGATAGTCCAGCGCCGGTTTTGGCCCCAGTAATCGGTGTCAATTTACATATTTGAGCATTTTGTATTTGGCTTGCGGTAGGAATAGCATATTTTTGAATATTTGACAATTGTTTTGGCGATTTTCGAAGACAATATGACAAATTTAAAGGGATGTTAGGCAACTTAAACGGGTAGCCCCTACTGCGCCTATCCCTGTGAATGTATTTCGACTCCAGGTAAGCGGCTACATTGTAGCTTGAGCATGGTTCACTGGCGCATCGGCGTTTATTCTGAGTGGCCCGGGGCATTGACGCACTAAGGATGTAGGTAGAGATAAGACAGAAATAGTACCATTTTAAGAAGTAAACTATTAATAAAATGTTTTAATTTTGCTTTTCATCCACAAGTAATAAATGTTTTTCAAAACGCGAGACGTGTCTTGGGTCGTTGGCACATATTCTCAAATGCGTATAGCATCTATCATCAGTTAGCGATAGGTTTTCAAACTGACGAACTCGTGCAGCTGCGGTGCTTCAATATGGCGCAGAAGTAAAATTAGTGAAATAAAAAAAATGTGATTAATTTCGAACTTCAACATTCACTGGTTTGAGAATTGAACCTGTCATCAACTGGTGAAAGGCGCTACACATATTTGAGAATAAGGGTTGTTGGTTTCAAGAAAAGCTGGATGTCGTAGTTGTAGATTTTCGCAGTGTTGTGACGTACTGTAGTGACCCGAATAAGAGGGGTGTAATAAGAAGGGTCACCATTTTGAGTCCCAATAAATAAGAGTCCGTATCCCTAATAAGACTCCGTAAGCAAATAGAGTCCCTAAACCCTAATTAGAGTCCATAAATGTCAATCCCTAATTGTAGCGCATAAATGACTCCAGGACCAAATAAAGTTGTGTTCGAAACGTTAAAGCATACTTAAGTTTTGAAAGTAACATTCCAAAGTATAACCTTACTTTTCGGTCAAGCTTTCGACACAAGGCAAAGTAACATTTAATTAAACGGATAGTTGTAATACCGGATATATATCAGTAACGAAGGTGGCGGAGGGCGGGTTGTAAATAAATAACAGTCCGTAACCGAATATAACAAGGGAGGTACCCTCTATTATAAGCATATTCCTAAGCCTAAGCCTAAGCCTAGCTTAAGAATGAGGATATTCGTAAACCTAAGCCTGAAAGCCTAAGCGTAAGCAAAGTAAATTTAAAGCTTGCAAGCTTTTCTGCAAAAAATGGTGAGTCAAATTGACTTTCTCCGAAGTAGGCTTTTCTGGACTACACAAACTGAGTCAAATTCGGCTCAGTCGTGTCGCTCTATGCAATTAAAAGCGTGAATATTTAAATGTAAGAACAATTTCGTATCTGCATAGCTAACGGATCCGAAAACTTAAGAAAATATTAGGTATAGCAATTGCCAGAAACTTTTATAACGTTATGTATCACATTTATAATTGTTGAGATTCAATTTTTGACTAGAACCTCCCAAGGTATTATTCCCTCGCAGTAAGAGCAACCGACCAATGTATAGAACAGAGTCGTAACAGTAAAACATATTTCTAAGCCTAAGCCTAATCGTACGAATGCGCTTACACCAAAGCCAAAGTCTAAGCGTAACCGTATGCAAAAATTAGTCTAAATCTTACGCCCTATTCACATATGCACGTTTTTGCTGCAATAATTTGCATTTCAAATTGCACGCAGAACTTGTATTTTTTCATCAGTCAATGAGAAAGCGGCTGCGATAAATTCAGTGAAGCTGCATGGTTGTTCATACATGTGAACTAAATTCCTAGCTATGATTTCTAATGAATTATTTGCAGCTGCAAGTTTTTCGCATGGGATTTTGGACACAATTTTGCAAGTGCAAGTTGCAGCTGAAAGTTCTCGCAGCATAAACTTGCACGTGTGAATAGGGCTTTAAGCTTAGTTAACTGCAGTCCAATACATTTTTATATATTTCATACAGTTTTAAACACTGCTATACTTCGACGTAAATTCGCATTTTATACTTCTAACCGGGCCCGTAGCCAATGAAACGTCAGGGGCGGACTCAGCTCCCCTGAAAGAATTTTGGCCCCAGAAAACTTTCAACCTTGCTTGTAATTCAACGAAAACCCTTGTATGCTCCTCCTGAAAATTTTTTAGCCACACTAGCAAGGTAAGCTGGTTTCTTGCCAGCTTCCAACACCAGTTCAACAAATTTAAAAGTTAAACGTCAAATTATTACACTTTCCACCATGAACAGAACCGATTGTGCTTACAACCAAAAATTCAAGGTGTAAGCAAAGCTTATCGCGACACCGTTGCAGCGTAAAACACCTGAAAAAAGAGGCACATTAAGGGGCTTTGTAAGGGAACAAAACCAAAGGAGGGGGGCTTTGTTTCTTTATACTAAAGCCATCGCGGTCGGAACGTGAACAACCGACAGTCGAAAAGCCGAAAACTGTTACGTAACAATTTTGTAGCATAAGCAGGGTTTGGCACTCAATTTACTCAATAAGGCGGCCCAAGGTTGCATTTACGCTAACTTATTGAGGGATACATACATATACATATACATACACACATATATATATATATATATACAAATATATATGTATATATGTATATATTATATATACATATATATGTATATATAATAAATATATAATATCTATTATATATTATATGTATATATACATACATATGTATGTATATATATGCGACAACTCACGAGGTTATATGCATACATATAGGTAAATAATGCATTTGCAGAAGCAACATAAATACATATTTTAAAAACGTGCCATAATACAAGCAAAATTTAACCTCAAAACAATGATACGCTTCAAGACTGCACCATATAAATTGATGGGTTCCCTCTGTCGATTTTTGTTTTTAAGCGATGGGGCAACCCCTACTACGTTGTATGCAAAGTGAGTGAAAACAATTTTTAAACAACGGGGACAACGAAGCGTACAACCAGAGGGCTATAGAGCTATGATGACGCAAGAATTTGGAAGTGTTTATACCTGCGGTTAATAACTGTGTGACGAAAGTCAGAAAAAAACAATTATCGAAGATGCCAGCGAAGGTTAACCGTATTTTTAAAGGGTTTGCCCAAAACTCACGCGCCAAAGTAAGAATTGTTTTGTTGAGGGAACGGGTAGGTTTTCAGTTGAGCGTAGAAGAAGTTTCCTAAACATGGAATTGTTTTAATGCTGTTAATAAAGTTTACGGTTTATTTGAAGGTGCGAAGATGTTTGACGGCGGGAGGCCCGTCACCTTTGTTTTTCCCTGTAGTTGCGGCCCATATATATACATATATATATATATATATATATATATATATATATATATATATATATATATATATGTATATATGTATATATATTTATTTAAGAAGCGTTGATATATGTTTTTGAGGTCATTATTACAAAGAGTGGATGATGCATACTTCCACAAGAGTAGGCAACTGGGTACATTCTGTGTGGAAATGGATGTGCCCGGCACGCGTTACGTTTTTGCCTTAGCCACTCTTTATTTAGAGGGGGTGCAACAGGTGTGCACCATGACACTTTATGTATTCGGCGTCAAACATGGTCCCCATATAGTATCATTTAGGGTTACTGCATGTGATAGTGACCCCCCTCAAAACAAAAGAGGGTCGGCCAAAAACGTAACGCCCGGTGATACATTTTGTACCATGCTGAACCCAAAGAGTGGCCCAATGTTGTACCATGCCCTCTGGTTAATTCTAAGTGAGTCATTATTTGGATGCGAGAGATCGGAACAACCAAGAAACCCGGTTTGCAAGTACACAAACGACTCGGATTCGGTTGTACTTAAATAATCAGCTTGTTTGTTCAAAAAACTTGAAAAAATGGAAAATATATACTGTAAAAACACTAAAATCTATATTTTATTTAGTAGTTTTAATATATACCAGTCAGCCGGCGTTCAGCGATGCGCAAAAGTTACAGAATGCACAACAATCTGCTTGAATAGTTACTTTTCGCTGAACAATCACGTTTTTGTTCTAACAAAATATTGTATACAAAAATACTGGAAAGTTGCCAAAATTACGTATGTGGGACCTTCAAGCTTTTATAAATTTATATACAGTCGATGACTAAACCATGCACTTAAACGTCAAACGGGTTTTTAAGAAGAAGAAAATGTAGGCTATTCTATTGGTTGTCTGTAATAGCATAAAAATCGGTACGGACACTTTTATATAAACCAGTTTAAAACGAGTGCCCCAACGGAAACGTATCCTGTCGGTTCTTTTTTTGGGCCAAATTTGTCCTACCGGATACCTTTCTCCAGAAAATAGTGCCATCTTCCGGAGGAAACTTTTCGGTGGCCCATGCTTTTGCGTAGCCGTTGTCGGATACCTATCACTTTCCGCAAAATCCCTGGTGTCCATGTTCAAACTTTAGGCAAGTTTTATTAGCAAAGTGGTTCCCATTCGCAGCATCGCTGAAAAATCATGAGATTCTGCAGTGCGACCGTGTTTAAAGCGTCGATTCTGCTTTCGCTTCATGAGCCGGTTTTACACGTCCCATGAACAGGCACCCACAACCAAACGGTACTTAATAACTGGTGCTGAGTTCTAGTTGAAGAAGTCAATGAGGTTATTAAAACTGGTGGACACAGTAATTTTTCGCTCAGATGCGAGCATACAGAAAAATTGACCCATGTATAGAACAGGGCCGGAACAGTAGTATAAGCATATTTCTAAGCCTAAACCTAAGCATAAGCCTAAGCCTAAGCATAAGGATCAGCCTATTCCGAAGCCTAAGCCTAAGCCTAAGCACAAAAAAGTAAGTAAAAATCTTAAACTGACTCTATTACAGCCCCACCGGAAACCGATCCGTCCCTGTTCTATACATGGGCCGAAAAATGGATGGCTCCGTCAGTTCCGTTTTAATAGCACGATTGTCTTATTGAATTATAAGTCAACAACACTTGAACGTTGCTTGGTGTAGTGATTATAATTCAACAAGCCAATGAGGCTATTAGCGGAACTGGCGGAACCAGCAAGTTTTAGCGTAGAATCACGCGTGTGAAAAATTATATTTTGAACTTAGAAACGTAGAATACATAGAAAATAATTGAAATTTAAAAAAATAGTTTCGCAAAATGGTGAGAATTTTACTAAATAAATGATATTTTGTAGTTCGAGGTACAATTAGCTACCATTCAATCTTGGGGGACACACGGCCATCAATGCCTCCCGTGCGGTCTCCCATGGCTCCAATTCTGTTCGCCATTGCGAGCGAATGGACTGACAAGCGTGACGTAAAAAACGTTTGACATCTCTATAACATCTTGGACCGCGAACAAAATGTTAATTTGCCAAGATCAGGGTCCCAAAGGCCGGCCTCCGAACCGGGTGGTCTTGAGGGGGCGCTTTCGCCGGCACTGACTCCCCTTATTCGCTCCTTGTATCACATATTAGGTTTTTATTCAACAGGAGATCTAATTGCACTAAGCAAATCTAAATAACTCGAGATCACATGAGTAAGTCGTAGGCAACACGTGCAACTGATACAGTGGCACACGCCAAGGGCAACATTAGACATAATCATTATTGATTCGTGCGGTACGATTGACCGATGATTGCCATCCTTTTTGTCGACTTTAGCAAAATTTCTGAAATTTTAAACAACAAATTTTAATATAATTAAACCTGGAACGCCGAACATACACTGCAAAAAAATGGTGAGCCAAATCGACTGTGTTCGAAATAGGCTTTTCCTGACTACACAAACTGGAGTCAAATTCGAATCCGCCGGAGTCAAATTCGACTCACCGAGCGACTCAGTTAGTGGAATTTGACGCTGGCGAAGTCGAATTTTGACTCAGTTTGTGTAGTCGCGTAGAGCTTATATCGGAGAGAGACAATTTGACTTACCGTTTTTTTGCAGTGTACAAGTAAAGCATATTACGAAGATATTGAATATCGGGGATCCTTTTTGTTCAAATCACTGTGGATGCATAAGGCGTGGGAGGGCCGGGTCTCAAAGCGTGGGACGAGAAGATTGGTGCGGGAAAAGGTAGCGCGGCCAAAGATGTGGCCGAAAAAATTAACAGGTGAACCATAATGTATCCTGTATAAGCTTACCAAACAGTCAAAGCGGAACCGGTAGGAAACATCACCCTACTTTAACTAAAGCAAGTTGAGTAACCGGGCACGGGGAATCGTTAGGCCTTTGAAATAAACAGCTGAAAAAACATGTAGGCGTTTCGAACCCTCAACCTACAGATTTTCAAATGGAACTTTGTACCACTGCGCAAAGAAACCCGCTTTCCCAACTGCTCTTATCAGCAATTACCTATATTATATGTCGACACGTATGCTGCTGGCAAACATACATTACAACGTAGAATATTGCATGTGCACACAACAGACAAGCATATACTATTTGCTAAGGGTGGCAATCCTACTTGTGATGCGGCCCACGTCCGGTTCCGTCCGCCGCAGACTGTCACCGTCCGTCACCATACGGTATCGTACAAAACGTCGCCTACGATACCACATCGTGATGCACGGTGACGGATGGCGGCGGACGATGAGTGACGTCATCAAAAGTATTACGTCACCCTTACACTTACCCGAACTGAAACGCATGCTCTGAATTAAGAGTGACGTCAGTATGACGTGTGTGAGTTAAGCCTAACGCAAGCATTGACGCAAAAAGCGATCCAACCGTGAATGTAATTGCAACAATTATTATTGCGCTGGTTGCCTGAAAATCCGACATGCAGTCACAGTTATAGAAAAATGTGCCTTTGCACCCTTTTTTAAGTTCCTTGATGGTATGACACATTGTTTTGCCTGTGCCCCCAGAAATGAAATATAATGTATTCAAGCAACATTCGCGGTCAACCTACAGATCTGGGAGTATTAACCGTAGGGCCAATGTTACTTTAAGGGGCGCAACAGTAGATTAAGCGTATTCCCAAGCCTAAGCCTAAGCTTAAGCGTTCCAAAAAGGAATTCCTAAACCTAAGCCTAAGCAAAAAATGTAATCTAGAAAGTCTACTCTTTTATAGACCCACCAGAAACCTGGGCGCCCCGTAAAGTAACAAGGGCCAACCGTAGTATAAGACATATTCCAAAGTCTAAAATCTAAGCGTAAGCAAAAATAAATCTAAAGCATAAGCTTATGCCATAGCAATCGCACGGAAAAAATGGTCCACCCCTGATCTATGCATGGGCACAGTCACGAGCAACGAAGACAGTGGCGGATCCAGGAACTTCTAACAGAGGAGATAGGCGTATGGTACATTATAAAAAATGGTGAGTCAAATTGACTCTGTCCGAAAAAAGCTTTTCCTGACTATCAGTTTGACTCTGGCGGAGCCGACTCAGTTTGTGTAGTCAGGAAAAGAAGCCTATTTCGAAGAGAGTCAATTTGACTCACCTGTTTTTGCAGTGTAACGACGAAAGTTCGCGGAGAAACGAGCTAGAAGTGAAGCGTAAACTTGAGTACTAAATTTTCAGACACAATCTTGGTTTTGATCCCTGTTTGAATATTTTGGCTTGAGAGACGTCCTTGAATCTGGCAGTGCGAAAATTTTTGTGTTCACCGTACACGTAAACCATTCCTGCTTCGAAAGCTACGTAGCTTCAAGTATTCGCAGAGCAGGAGCAGGCTATGGTGAGGCCCCCCAAAATTCCGGGGTCGGGGTTTTTTTGCGAGGGAGCTCCTCTTTGGGGTGGAGCCGTCCAAATGGGCGATACAGGGGATGGCTGCTCCAGGCCCTTAGTAGGACGGATTTTGAATCAGTATTAAGGCTTAACAAATGAATACCAAAATATGCTTCCTTCGTTCGATCAAGCGCCACTTTTCACGACAACTCCACCATTGAATAAACGCAGTAAATCCGCTAAACACACCGGATACAATACCAAAAATACCGGAACCATAGTCCGATTGCGGATTCGGGCGGACACCGAGAAGCATTCCGGATGCGATCAGCAAGCAACAAGCGAAAAATGCGGAAGATATTGCAAGAACAATTGCACGCAGGGTATAAGTTGCAATACGCAGGCGAAGTTCAAACGATATCGATGGGGAGACTGAAAAGAAATCAATTTTAAGCGGTCGGATTCAATGGCGGATCCGGAAGTTACGTCGAGATGTGTTATCGACCATCATCCCTGCTGAATATATTTGCGATGAAAATGGATTATCTGAAGCTTAAAATGTGTTTGGCCCATGTTTAGAACAGGGTCGGAACAGTAGTATAAGCATATTCCTAAGCCTAAGCCTAAGTGTATGGATGAGCCTATTCCTAAGCCTAAGCCTAAGTTTAAGCAAAAAAATAGTCTAAAGCTTAAAGTGACTCTATTATAGACCCTCCAGAAAACGATCCGGCCCTGTCCTATACATGAGCCATGCGTTTTATAGTCGATTACATGAAAAATACGGCGGAAATACAACAGAAGTTTGAAAAAAACTTTCGCATTCGGTACAATTTATGAACATTAAAATAGCCAAATATTTGAATTACACGGTTTAATAATGCCAAATTTCACCACTCAAAAAGTATCCTATTCTCGCCGACAGGAAAATCCTTAATCCGCTACTGAAAGTATTCCCAACTGTGGATAGCATCTCCTCAGATCAGTTGGTAGTTGGCCTTGTAACTCATAGACCAACAAACTTCATAACAACCCGATTTCTGGTTAAAACATTCGACCGATGTATGGCAATAACGGTAGTATAAGCATATTTCTAAGCCCAAGCCTAAAGCCTAGCTATTAATAGCTAACTGTATAGCCTAATTAAAGTCTTGGTCTAAGCAAAAACTTTAGTCTTAACCGTAATCTTACTATATTTCAGTCGATATAAAAGGTCCGCCTCAGACAAACTTCTTAGTTTTCTTCTGGGTTGCTATTCTCAACTGTGTATAGCATCTGTAATGACCAGTTGTCCACAGTGGTAGATCAAACGGGGGGCTCATGAAGGTCAAAATTTGCGGTGTCAGATTACACATACACTGTAAATTTCAGCGAGTTTATTTTAACTCAAAATGAGTTGAATCACTCAGTCTGCGTTAGCACTAGCAGAACTCAGAATTTTGAGTTGCTTCAATTCATTCTGAGGTAATTAATCCGCTCACCCAGAGTCAACTCAACTCAGAGCAAGAATAAACGCAACTAAGAGTGAGTTAATGTTTATTGATATTAATTCAGAAATAACCAACTCGCTAGCTGAATTGATTAACCAACTCATTTTGAATATACTGTATAATAGGTTACTGTTCATACTAATCTCTTGTACGGATATATATTTCAGATAATGAATTTTTGGTTCAAACAAACTTTAAGTTGTGGACTTGTTTAAAATTTTGATTTTTTAAACAATGCTTGGGCTTCATTGGGCAAAAAATATATCATCAATGGCCAATGCTACATTTAGGGGCCTAACAGTAGCTTAACCGTAGTCCTAAGCCTAAGTCAAAGCGTAAGCCTAAGCGTTGCAATAATGTGTTCCTAAGCCTAGGCCTAAACCTAAGCGGTTCAAAAATTTGTTCCTAAGCCTAAGCCTAAGCCTAAGCAAATAATGTAATCTAGAATCTAAACCACATCTTTTATAGATTCACCAGAAACCTTGACGCCCCTTTAAGTAACATTAGCGCATCAATGAATAGTTTTTTATTGCAAACGAACGTAGAAAGTGTAAAAAATGTAAGCCTATAAAAGTGCGGTCTTCGTTGGTTTCGCCACAAATTTCATAAGACTATATCCATAACCTCCCCGTTGTATACGCCGTGGATCTTGCCTGAAACGGAAGACAACGCTTCGCGAGTTCTGTCGGCTCCAGGTTCGCTCAAACCATTTGAAAGAACCGGATTTGAAAACGAATCATTTTCACCGGGTACTGCTGACCCACCGGCTTCTGGATACACTTTTCCAGATGAAATAGTCATTTTGACATATTTTTTGCACTTTTTACATTATATATAAATATATATGTATGTATATATATTTATATATGTATATAAATTTATCACTATCATTTTGGTTGTGCGTTTATTTTTTTAATAGATATATTAGCAAATGTAATGCATACGGGATTGCCCAGTTAAGCCTAAACCGACTCTTCAAACCTTCGCCGCAGCCATCCAGTCTCTACGTTAGGAGCCTATAATTAACGTGGGACGGGGTTTTTCGTAGCCAAAGCGTTTATCGGGTACAAAACCATTGTCGTAACGGGCTACAGAGGCATACGACCTCAAAAATTTCACCTGAGACGGTATTCTTGCATCCGCTGGTAAGACAAATATTAAAGGTCACAGTGGTCAAGTTTTGAAGAACCTATTTTAATTCTTTTTATTTGGCAAAGTGATAAAATATCTAATATCTGGTTCCATCTCGTTAAGTCAGACGGGCGTTTTTGGGCAACCTAAATGCGGCAATGATATATACACAGAAAAATGCAACCTCGGATCCCGTACCAGAAAATCCTGTTACTGACTCGTTCTTATAGTTCCGTGCATTAGCCAGCGTTAGCCTAATATCTTAAGCCATAAATGCGTAAACGGGCGATTTCAAATTGAACCAATTTCGCTTTTATTACAAACACAATGGGTGTTTTAACAGCATTGTTTTATGTAAAAAAATTGCAGATAAACATAAACAATGAATATCCAAACCAGGATTATACAATTAAACTATGTAAAGTAGGTGCAATCGGAGGTGAAATATGCAAAACCAAAAACACACGTCAGCAGTAATTTAGCAGAATTTCATAGTAGGATGCAAAGGAATTGTAAAAATAACAGAAACGAATAGTGAGGAAAAATAACGGAAATTGGAAAACGGATATTGAAGTATAATAGTTTTAAAGATGTTTCATTTGTTCTGCTACGGGCATACAAGTCTTCAATGGGGGTTTCTATACTTCTTAGAAAAACAGCTGTTGAACCGAATTTTTTTTAGATTTTGGGCCAATTTAAAGAACAGGGGGCGGAACAACATTTTAAGCATATTTCTAAGCCTAAGCCTAAGGCTAAGCCTAAGCCTAAGCATAAGAATGAGCATATTCCTAATCCGAAGTCTAAGCCTAAGCCTAAGCCAAGCAAAGAAATAGTCTAAAGTTTAAGCTTGCTCTATTGCAGTCCCACAGAAAAACGTTCAGCCCCTGATCTGTACATGGGCCGGATTTTGGATGAAATTCGTTATTTTTTTCAAGTCGAGCAATTGCAGCATACGTATATCTGTCATCAAAACTGCGCAAGCTTTACTGCGATTTGCAACTAATTATGTTAGCATACAAATATTAACCCAACTTAGAATCTTTCCATGACGTGTACACAACCGGAAGAAGACACCGATTTTTTACTAAAAACGGAAACGGATATTCAGTAGCACTGTGCTGTGTGGGATAATTTTCGACCGGAACCGTTGGCAGAACTAAGATACAGGTTGTACATTTAACTTTTGCAACGTCCCCAAATTTCCGCAAATTTATGTCAATAGCGCAAATTAAAAGACAATTATTGCCAGCGATGGTAGGTACGGAATCTAGACCCCCCTTAGGAACAAATGAAAAGTCGCCAATCCCTGAAATATCGATGAGCGTTGGTCAATGGTACCAATTTTATGGCTGCTTGGCCAACGCTTCGACCGCGATGGCCTTCGAATTTATAGTGCAAGTACGCATAGATTTGAACAGAAAGTATCTATCATTCAAATATTCGTAAAATAGCTTTGCCAGATTTATTCATTAACCCTTTCTCACATGAATATTTTCTATTTCCCCTGAGACCTACGTTTATGCTTGGATTCGAACTCCAGCGACTGCAGTGGAAGGCGTATACCATCACCACTCAGCTATAGGAGCTTGACGCTCGAGCCCGAGGGTGCTCTCACGTCTTGTGGTGATTTAGTACTACGTATACGTGTTGCAATTGTTAAACACGGTGCGATATATATTTATTTAACGTATATACACTGCGCTGAGTTGCCTATAGGCAACTCAATGTAAGAAGGGGTTAAGCCTTAAACTATTTTTTGCATAGGCTTAGGCTTATGCTTAGGCTTAGGCTTGGGAATAGGCTCATCCATACGCTTAGACTTTACACTTAGGCTTAGGAATATGCTTATATTACTGTTCCGGTCCTGTTCTATACATGGGCCGTAAGTTTTATAGTTCAGAACTTCAACAAGTCATTTTGGGCAGGAATAATTCTTAAGCGATATAGAAGAGAATTGTTGTTTTAAATTTTTTGTTTGTATAGCCAGAGGGGTTGGCACTCCACCCTGTTTCCCTTGGCACCCAAAAATACTTTTGTCAAAAAGTTAGACAAATTATATACCATTCGACACAGTTTTTGCATCTGAGTTCAATTATGTTAAATTTCTCACAATCAAACGTCTGGTTAACGAGTTATCGTGCAATAACGCTAAATTGGCGCCATGCCAAGTCGTTGGCAGCGTGCCAGGCCAGTTATTTCACGACAAATCGTTAGCCACGCTTTTCACCTGACAGACTAACGTTCAAATCTTAGCTGGCAAATAATTGTCTGAAAAAATATTTATGCAGACAAGAATTACTTTGTTTACAATATTTTCAGCTTTTAATGTACAGCTTGTCTTGCAGTTGACATATGAAAATTTTGCAACACTCAATCGTCGCAAAAGCAATAATAAGCATCAATAATCATTTTGACGCATTTAGGTGATATTTTATGGGTCAAATGATATTCTCGGTTTCTCACCATTCGACACACCCCTCGTATTTTGTTTTGAAAAGCTGTTTTGTAACATAATTGAAATTTCAGGACGCTAAATCAGGCCACACGGGGGGGGGGTTGAGAAATAATAGTGTTTAAGCATTAATTGCACATTTTTAAAAAGGAATTTTGTGAACAATTTGTTGACAATGCATTATTGTCAATTATTGCTAAAATTTGACGACTGAACATTAATTTTTGTGGCTTCATTTGGTTTCACATCTGACTCCGGTTTTTGCTCCGGCAAAATTTATTGACCTCCGGTTCCAGCGCCGGCCTCCTTCCTGTCCGGTTGTTCCCTGATTTCGATTGCTTCCTAGCTAAAATATTGTTTTTTTTGCTTAATCGTTGTTTATATTTTTTGTTGATTTTACCCCGTTGTAGGCATGTTTTTGGCCATTTCTTTTAGACGACCCAAAAAGTAGTCAATTTTAGAATAATTATGTTTTAGCTGACACTACTTGTTGTGTTCTGTACACATCATTTTAAGCAGCCGATATGCAAAAGGAACACAGCCGAGAGCCAAACGTAGCTTATTCCAGCAAACGTTTTTAGACGCAACTGAAACAGGGGACAGGGCTTAACATTTTGGGCCCATGTAAACATCAGGGTCGGAACTGTTTTTCTGTGGGACTAGAAAAAAGTAAGCTTAAGCTTTAGACTAACTTTTTTGCTTGACTTAGGCTTAGGCTTAGGAATATGCTCATTCTTTCGCTTTTGGCTTAGGCTTAGGCTTAAAAATATGCGTGTAATACTGTTCCGCCCCAGTACTTTACATGGGCCACTCTTTAGAACGTTGCAATTAATTTCAAGGCTTGATCAAAATATTTCTAATACGGATGGGATAAATTTTATTGCAAGTCTTAGGCCCCCCTTTTTGGCTACCATCAGAACCCTGCCATGTAAACATATCTAAAAAGTGTATAAACCTGAAATAGACACGGTTTAACTTGTAGCCACCGGAACTAGCCAGCACCGCAACAACAAATTCTTCGTGGAATGTGCGTAAGGTACACTTCCATAGCTGGCGAAGAAAAATTTTCCTGGCACAAAGTTCATTTAATTTGGGTGAAACATATTTTCGGCCAGCCGGCAAAAGTTGTCATAGGGCAGGGTCGCCTCTCCCTCACCTACCACCACGGTTGCGGGTCTAAACTGGTGACGGTAGTTTAGAATAAGCGTTGGTGGGAACTAAACTAAACCCATGTAAGGTATCTTTTTAAACATCCAATCCAGTATTCGAAGAAAAACACACCAGTCGGCGCGCGCACAGCGGTTTAGTTTCAGCCAAATTTGCTAGCTATGTATTTACAGTTTTTTCGTTTCTAAAATATCAGTTTTGTTTTGGTGTTGGCGTGCATTTTTGCACACCAATTCAACCAGCGCAGTTTACCGTAAAAACATAGGAAACGGGTAGTCGAATTGAATTCTTCCAGTTTGTTGAGTTTAAAATTATTAGTTGGTTTTTGGGCAAAATATATTTTTTAAGATTTAAATTCTATTTGAGATTATGGATTTGCTAGGGATAGATTCCAGAACGAATATCGAACATAAAATTATTGGAAATTAAAACATCCAAACAGGAGCGCATATGGGCGCAGTCCTGGTTATTACTGTCCCGGGACGATGGGATCGCTTTTATCGTACGATGGGTCAATAACAAATTACACTCAAACGGGCCCGTAGCCAAGGGGGGGCAGGGGGGCTCAGCTCCCCTTGCAAAATCGTGGCCCCCCTAGAAAATTTCCAACCTTGCTTGCAACTCATTGAAAATCCATGAATGCCCATCCTGAAAACTTTTCAACCTCCATAGCAAGGTGAGTTTTCTACCTTGCTTGTAACTCTTTGCAAACCTATGAAGAATGCCCATCCTGAAAACTTCTTAGTCCCCCATAGCAAGGTGAGCTGGCTACGGGTCTGTACTCAAAGAATGTGCCAACCGATATGTTGTATGTTGTTTTCCATTTATTTCAAAATGTCAACAACACCAACAATATGGTTGGTATATTTCCAGGTAACTCCAACGACAAACTTCAGAAATAAAATCGCACAAAATTCTCAAAAACAATTTTAAGTAAAAGCGAAAATATGTTATTTTCCAAAAAGTGTCAAAATTTCACTTATGTGATCGGTTTGTTGTTGTTGTTGTTGTTGCCGATGTTTTCAAAAACAGAAAGCGAATAAATTTTCAAAAGAAATCTTTATTTTCGAAAATTCTTTACGTTTTTGCGTCAATCCACGTGAACTGAGGCAAATGTTGCCTTACCATTTCAAACAGTAGTGTTCAAGGTCACAAAATGTGGCTCATACAAAGATCACGGGTGGAACGTTTTTCTGCATGACTGCAATAGAGTAAGCTTAAACTTTGGACTAATTCTTTTGCTTTGACTTAAGAATAGACTCATTTGAATGAGTTGATCACGTAGGCTTAGGAATATGGTTATGCTACTGTTACGGCCGGGTTATATACATTAACTCAAAATCTTCAAATATGTGGGCCCGTGTAAAATATCAGGGGCGGAACGTTTTTCTGTGGGACTGCAATAGAGTAAGCTTAAGCTTTAGACTATTTTTTGCTTGGCTTAGGTTTAGGCTTAAGCTTAGGCATAGGAATATGCTCATTCTTATACGCCTAGGCGTTAGCTTAGACGTAGGCTTAGGAATATGGTTATACTAGTGTTACGGCCCTGTTCTATGCATTAGGTCAAATTCTTCAAATATGTGCAGCATAGAATTAAATGAACGATCAGGTAACTTGAGAACCACCAAAGCGAGAGCTTTCAAATCTGGCACACTTTGGCATAACTGGTACGGTTTAACAACCTCATTCCATCGGAGTTATTAGGTTAAACCATGTAAGAACTGTCACTTATATTATTTAGCAGAAATATATTTTTGGTTATTTCAAACTTCCTATTATTTTAAGTTAACGATTAGGCCTAGGTTAAGCTCAGGAAAGTCGATGATCTAAGGTTGGAATCGTTACACCTGGAAAGTAAAGTTACCCAGTACAGACCTAAACTTGTAGTTTGCACTGTGATGAAGTGGTGTAATCACTGACCAGTGTAACTAGTATGCTCTCTATAAAAGCGTATACTAACCTTATTTAAGCTTATGCTAATGCAACAGAATTAAACTAACTTTCTAGATTAACTAAACTAACAGGTTGATTTACGCTTAAACTAGCCAAAAATTTGACATATTTTCAGTATAAGTTAAACATTTAATGAGTTCTTAGATACACATAATTTTTGGGCTACACTCGCGGGTATAAACAAAAAATACGTTTAACTTAAAATCTCCTGTTATACGTAAAAATATGTTAGTCTAAGTTAAGCTTACAATTCTAGTTTAATTAGTCCGTTCAGCTGTTTAAGTTTTACTTAATGTAATATTACAGTTATGTTAAGCTATAATTTAAGTTTCAGTTTTTAAAGAGTGCGTTTTAAACATTTTTTATGGTAACAGAAACTGGTGTTCATTTGAGAATTCATCAAGTATTTTTTATTGTATGAATTTTCAGTTCAATTTTTGGGACATTTAAAATATAAACAACCTCAACACAAAATTACTAATCAGCTTCGTATCCAAATGGAACTCAACAGCATTTCGCCACTGCAAACTGCACAAATGAACACATAAAATGCATTGGTCAGCGAAATACAAATCAAATACAGATGTTGGTAATCTTATGCTAATCACACTACTTCATCTTCCGCTAATAGCCGGCAAACCTCCAAATCAACAACAAACCCACGTCAAACATTATGCGTCAGATAAATATTTTCCCACGCCGTCGAGACAAAGTCCGTGTCATTTTCCCACGCCTCCAGATGCCGACTTTGATCACAGCTGCAATATTGATGGCCGGTTTTTGAAACAAGACGCTCACAAGCATGTTATATGTGATCCGGGTAATGTTACGGATAAGAATGATGGTAAGTTAACGCTTTTACGGGGAACCCAATAAATACTAGTGGTTTTTGTACACGTTGTCTCTTAGATTTAACGTTAAGATTTAGGCTGAGGCAAAGTGTCAGGAGACAAATGGTTTGGTTTAGGCTTAGGCTTAGGTTAAGCTTTTTTAAGGCTAAGCGTTGTGTGTGGGAAATCTATATGAAACTTACCACTTATATGAATCATTATCCGGTGTGTAACGAGCAAAATTTGACCACAGATGAGAAACAAATACCTGGGCCAAAATCTAAGGTCACCAAATTTCCATGGAGTCGGGATATAAACCAAAAATTTGGTTGAAATCAAGGTGTAAACGGATAGTAAAGATAACGAAAACGGAAACTGCAATGGCCACTGATTTTGATATCCCCAGGTTGAAATGTTAAATTTTGCAAAATGTTTGGGATGCCTGTTATCTCTCATAGACTCTAGTATACGATTATAAAAAATGGGCTAAACGAGTGCGTTAATTTTTCTTTGTCCGAGTTCTGAAATATAGTGCCAATTTTTTTAACCTACAAAGCTGAAACGCGCTCATACGTATTTTGGGCATCGTTCCAAGATAGAATGCATAATTTGTCGTTGTTGTACCTACAAGTATTTCTGTTAAGAATCACTCATAAAGCATACATTCGAGCCTGTAGCCAAGGGGGGCCCAGGGGAGCTCAGCCACTCGGGGAAATTTTTGGCCCCCGCTAGAAAATTTTCAACTTTGCTTGTAACTCATTGAAAACCCTAGAATGCCCCTGCTAAAAAATTTTTAGCCCCCCCCCCTAGCAACGTAAGCTAGCTACGGGGCTGCATTATACAAAGAACCATGATGTACCGCGACCGAATATGCGTTGATTGCTGTATATTGCAAATGCTAAAATTGCGTTTGGCTTCTCGTTCGCTTCGCTCGCGACGTTTTCGTACCTTGTCGGTATTCGATCGGCCATCGAGCAACTGGTTGCTAAAGTAATTTTTGTTTGTTTTTTAGTTGCCGAAATCGCGCAAGCATTAGACGATATAGTTTTGCGTGAGATACGCGTTGAGAACGACAACAAATATTGCATTTGCAATACAAACGAACGTTTTGCAATTGAAAATATGCAATATTGCTGGTATAACATCGGCGTAGCGTTTGTTGATCGCATTCAACTCATTGATTATATAATTAAAGACAGGTATGATGGCTCGGCTTATAAGCGGGGGTTGCGAAAACACCCAGCACCCGTCTCACGAACGAGTTCTAGATTGTATATTTTTCTTGCGGAAACGAATTGTATTTTAATTTTTAGAAATAATGTTTTAAATTTAAAAAATGAATGTGTTAATCCGAACTGGTGAAATTGGTAGAGGGTAGAGTTTAATTTTTATTTTTACTCCACACTGCTCAAAACATGAGCATAGTAAGCAGTTTTATACGTTATATTCAAAGAATCATGACCTAAAGTATATAACAGACGATGTTATGAATAGGTAAGATTTGTGGGCTGAGAAGCTAATAAATTTATACTTAATTTATTAAACTTGAAAAATTCAAATTGATTCCTAACTTGGGAAGTTACATTGCAAAAAATGGTGAGTCAAATTGACTCGTTCCGAAATAGGCTCAGCGGGACTACACAAACTGCGTCAAGTTCGACTCCGCTAGAGTCAAACGTGCAAGTCGAATTTGACTCAGTTTATGTAGTACCGTAGAGCCTATTTCGGACAGAGTCAATTTGACTCGCCATTTTTTGCAGTGTACCAATTTAATGTTTGGTATTTTTAAAATAAAACAAATACGTTTAAAACCTTGTCTCAACTCTCTGTGTCTTATTTTCAGTTTAGGCTTACTCTTAGTATCTAGTTAACATAGGCCAACTGTTTTATTGATCTTTTAATCTATATAACTAAAGCTGGAACACTCCACATACGTATTTTGGACGCCGCTCCAATTAATTTTAAAAACGTATGCAAAATAAATGTGTTACTAAATATTGTTAGTCTATCTTGAACATCGTATAGATCGCATTTATATATACTATTCGATAACAAGATTTTTAGTTGCGTTCACGCATATTTGCGGAAAATATATTGCCTTCGGTTGCAAATATAGAAACCAGGCTGACTAATTTTTTATTTATTTATTAATATTAATTTTTTAGCTTTCGTTTAAATGATCCAGTAAATCCCAGTAAAATCCGTAAAACTTTCTACCGCAAAATGTTTTATTTACAATTTCAATTTGGCAAAAATTATAGATCTGCAGTTGAATTTTGCAATACAACTCACACGTTTGAGCTCACAAACGAAGAACTTTTGGGTGCTTGGGGATCATCCGAAACTGAAGCCTACTGCAACAATTATGCAAGAATTGTTCGGCAACGCTGGAAGCTTGGCGAATCATGTGGCGAAGACCTTTTGCTATTAATTGTTAAACAACGGCCGATCGAGGTATTTGTTGTTTTAATAGCACCAAAGGGTGGATGATACTACTATACAAAAGTATGTAACTGGATACATTCAGTGGCGCGGTCAGGAGAATGAGAGGGCGGACTGTTGTCGATCTAAAAAATTGTCGAGGGGTGATCTTACGGGTGATAATTTTACGCGGAATTGCACGAGCAAACGAGAAGCCAGAAACACACTACTTAAAATACTTTGGTTATATTTTACTAACTTTTTGTAAGTATAAGTGTACTAAATATTGAGTAAAAGAGTATGCAAATGGTTACCTTCAGTGTTCAAGAATGTACCCAGCATGAGTTGCGTGTTTTTCAACACCAAATACGAGCAGGGGTTCCATCTGATGGTCAATGCTTGCAAACTCCAACTGTGATTTTTAGAACGGAACTCGATTGTCTTCTTTCCGAGCATTCACTAGTTTATTTTTGTAGACATACGAGTTTCACACCCTGACCCGATAAATTGAGTGTGGTACGGACAAAAAAACTGTGCTGTTTTATATACATTCTTTTCTACACAGAATATACTCAGTTGCACACTCTTGTCTAAACTCTATGATCCGCTGGTGAAACGTGCAATATATTCATTCAGTAATCGTATTGTAATTACGCTTATACTTACGGTCTTCGCCAATAATAGCTTTCCTTTAAATTTTCGGCGTTTCATACACTGAAACCTGAACAAGCAAATAGTTCTTAGCATTCTGGTGTCATTGAACGAAGACAACGATATAACTTGTTTATTTATATAGTTTTTTTTAATTTGAAATACACTGAAATATTTTTCATTAATTTTGTAATAATTGTTTCAGCTTACACGTCCAGGGAAACGAGATAACATCCGTCCGGTAAAACAATTTATCAGTTGATTTATTTTAGTTTGAAACAATCTGGTATAAACAAAACTTGGTGTACGCATGATATTGTGGAAATTGCATAAAAAGATTCGCGATACATCGTCCCAAAACATCTATCAGATTTGAAGTGATAAATGACGTCATGATTCGATAATTATAATCACATAATCTAACGCTTAGTTTAGGTGAAAAATGCTTATAAAGCACCAGGATAAAATGTATTAAATAGGGTCGTAACAGTACAGTAAGCATATTCCTAAGCCTAAGCCTAAGCCAAAACGCAAGGATAAGCCTATACCTAAGCCTAACGTAAAAAAGCTAGTTCAAACGTTAGGCTTACTCAATTGCAGTGTCGTAGAAAAACGTTGCGACTCTGATCTTTAAACGGGGCCAAGCGTTTGAAGGTGCTGGCGTGATCAGAGCTTCGTCTAATTTACACGTTCTCATGACTGAATCTTAAGTTTCCAGTAGGTTTTAGATGCTTTTCGTTAGTTTGGGACGCAAAGTCGAACGCCGTATCGCTCAATATCGATCTGACAAATATTTTGATGCCATTTCTCGTTCCAATCAACGGCTCGAAGATGGATTTTCAATTGGAGGGGTAAGGTGTCAATGACCGCCTTTTTGAAAATAAAATGTTCTGCGCAAGCCCGTAGCCAGCTCACCTTGCAAGGGGGGGGATGCAAATGTTTTAGGAGGTACATACAAGGGTATGTGATGATTTGCAAACAAAATTAAAACATTTCCGGTAGTGGCAAAATATTGCCACAGGGGAATTGAGCTCACCTGATTTGCTTCGGAATATGGGCTCGTCTGCGCTGCTATGTAAACGGCAAGGGCGCCTAGCAGGGGCTAGGCAAAGGGACTTTTCCGTTTTAAAATTTGTCGAAAAACGAGAAAATGACACTTAATGGCACTTAATGAGGATTTGCGATTTAGGATTAGCTGGATGCCGGAGGTCATAAAAAGTTCTATTATGATCGCTCAGAAAACACTCTTAGACTCTCGAAATGAAATACCGTGTTAATACGTCTATGGTAAAATTGTCTAAAATTTGATGTCAGCAGTTGAGGAACCAGACTCCAGAGCATTTTCCACGTTAAATTTTATAAATTCCATACCAAAGCTTAAGTTTTGATGTGTTTTAAAGGTGTCACCGACCCTTTAGTAGTTTGTACGGGTGTCGACTGACAACCCAGACATATATATGTATATATATGTATATATGTATATGTATATATATAATTATTATTATTATTGTTATTAACATGCCAAATTTTCCTAAGATAAATTTTACTGCCTACTTTTTAAAAAATCGTAAATCCGCCGCTGAACTGCTATATGATGCTCTTGTGTTTGAGTTTGGATTTAAATTAAACTTTTTAGACAATTCGAAACTATCTCATTGAACTCAGTGAGCTGTTGAAACTGTCGGATCGCGCAACATTGCATCCACTCAATAGACAACACATTCCACAATGGGCGATTGCTACTTTTGGTGCATGCGCAGCGCTTTTAGTCTTAATGGCGTTAGGGTATGTTCGCTTCGAAAATATGATGCATAATTGTTCCGAATGTATATATAAAGATATGGCCGGAATTTTAGTGTTCGAAAAATTTATCACTCGGTCGCAGAGTGGTTTTAACCCTTTCACTCGTAGAGTATACTATGAGCAACTAAATACAATAATGCATGACCAATACACTGTGAGCAGTGTTCAACATTTATAACATATATGCGCAGTGCAAAATCTCCACAAGACGTGAGAGCCTATTCCGCAAGCTTCTATGGCTTAGTGATCATCGTAAACGCCTCCCACCCGTGAGACTGGGGATCGAATCTTACCTTGAAATTACATCTCATATGAAATTGAAAATATTTATGTGAGAAGGGTTAAGTGAAGATATACATTCCAAATCGAAATCCTGGCAGCGTCCATGATGGCTCCAGACGCCGGGCATCCAAATCCCATTGATAGCGTATACCAATACCGCAGTCGCGTAATTGTTGTCAAAATATTAATGGGGTTATCTAGCCATATATCTAGCTTTGTTTTGCTTGTTCTCTTTACATGAAATTATTAGCACAAAAATTAGCTGGAACGATGTTCAAATTACGTATCGTGAGCGTTGTCAGCTTTATTAATTATATGGCAAATCGAGTTAAAATGCTGTCTAATTTCAGTGTGAATTTGCTCAAAACTGACATTGCACGCCGTTCATTCCGGTCGTACGGAACCGACCCGGTCCGAAAATGGAAAGCTGGCTTTGTTGGCGGTATGTTTCAATTGACGGCCGCCGACGGCCGAAGGACTAGTTGCCATAGCGGCGCCGTTTCAGGGCCCGGTCCTTCTCAGTTCAACGCAGTCGCTTGCATTACTAGTCCTATTATTGCACCACCTGTTGTCTGTAATAGTAGACGTGGATCTCGTTGCAGTACTGATATTGCACTGTTGCCAGTAACAACACCAATTATGAATAGTATTTCGGAGTCGAGCAGTAGATTGATATAAGCATGTGTTTCGGGTCCGTAGCGAAGTGGCCCCCCTAGAAAATTTTCAACCTTGATTGCTAGTCATTGAAAACCCTTGAATGCTCCTCCTGAAAAATATTTAGCCCCCCCCAGCAAGGTGAGCTGGCTATGGGCCTGATATGTTTACTGCCAGTCGCGCTAATAGCGCGCGTCAAGGAATTTAGTGCAGGCTTACGGTTAAATTTACCAAAATTTTCCAACTTCAAACCGATTACTTTTTGCAAATGTCTCAGCTGGAATGCGGGATTTACATTTATAACTGGGGCAACCCGGAACACGTTTTGTTTCTTGTAACTGTGTCATTTAAATAGCGGGTATGCCGAGAAAATCATAATATCACATTTATATCACATAATATTGGTTTACAAACCACTACTCTTTAAGTGAACAACGTACATTAGTAGCCATATGTCACATAATACCACGGAACATTTATGCGAATATCATATGTTTCGTATACCATAATTCAACTAAATATTTCCGTTGCGAAAGAGAATTCCCCTAAACGTATTCCTAAATGCAAAGAATTTAAAATTTTACAATATGATGTTCTACAGGATATTCAGGCTAGCTTTCCGCAGCTGTGCAGACACTTTACTTTCAAACATGCCATATAATAATAACCCTTTCACTCATAGAGTATACTAAAATACAATAATGTAAGAGCAATACACACACTGTGAGCAGTGTTTCCCATTTATAACATATATACGCAGTGCAAAATCTCCACAAGACGTGAGAGCCTACTCGGGCTCGAGCGTCAAGCTCCTATAGCTCAGTGGTCATCGTAAACGCCTCCCACCCGAGAGACTGGCGATCGAATCTTACCTTGAAATTACATCTCATATGAAATTGAAAATATTCATGTGAGAAAGGGTGAACATAAAATATATCGAATATTATATATCACAATACACACGGTGACTGTTTCATCAGGATATCAGACAACTAAAATTGTTTGAATTTGACAGCGGATTAACCTGGGGACAAAATGTTACCCGCTATTGTAATGAAGACAAAACGTACAGCATGGCGGATCCAGTTATAACCTGAACCCTGCATAAAGATAATGGTTGACTTATGTCTCTATAACCTTGTTGTCAGCAGTTCCACTAGGGAATTTGTAGTTTTTTTCACGCGCATCATAGCTTTGATATTTTGCTGCTATTTGTTGTATTTGTTGTATTGTTATGCTTTTTGTTAGCGTTTATGTTTCTATAATTTGTAAATGTTTTAAGCCATGTAAACTATGAGTACCAGATTAATTGGAAGTTTTCGCAACAACAGTAGCATAATTTTTGAGCCCATGTTACTTTAAGGGGCGTCCAGGTTTCTGGTTGGTCCATAAAAGGGTAGGTTTAGATTCTAGATTGTATTTTTTTGCTTAGGCTTAGGCTTAGGAACACATTTTTGCAACGCTTAGGTTTAGGCTTATGCTTAGGAATACGCTTAATCTACTGTTACGCCCCTTAAAGTAACATTGGCCTAATTTTGAATATTGTATATGCTCAAGATTTACTTTGCCATTTTATCGTTTCTAAAAGCGTACTTAAGCTGAATACGGAAGTCACTGAACAAATCTGATATTTTACACACTAATAGTTTAAGTATTTTAACTTTGCTCAAATTGAAATTGTGCGCCATGGGTGTCTCCTTTGTATAAAGCAAAACTATGGTTTGCTTGGTATGACAATTGCTTAAATTTTCTCTTTCAAAACGACAATACGTAGGTCATGCAATGCAAAAAATGGTGAGTCAAATTGACTCTCTCCGAAATAGGCTCTACGGGGCTACACAAACTGAGAGAAGTTCGACTCCAATAGAATCAAATTTGACTCGCTAAATCGCACGTTTGACTCTGATGGAGTCCAATTTTGACTCAGTTTGTGTAGTCCCGTAGAGCCTATTTCGGAGAGAGTCAATTTGACTCACCATTTTTTGCAGTGTGGGTTTGACCGACACCCCCCTATCTGTAGCAAAATTTCTATGAAGCGCTCTATATCGGTTAACTTCACTGCAAATTTTTCATCATTTTTCGTTTACTTGAACCAAGAGTGCATTATATCCTTTAACAAGAGTATGCAACTGGGTACATTCTAAAAAATGTACCCAGCGCGCGTTGCATTTTTGGCTTACCCCCCTTATTTGGGGTTGGTGTGAAAATGTTCATAGATGCTGGAATTCATGTGCTGTTTTCATATACTGAAAAGTGGTTCGATTATATTTTCGGTGTTGGCTGGCGGATACACGTGTAATGAACGTAAAATTGACCCCCCCCCCAAAATGAGGGGGGTAGGCCAAAAACGCAACGCCTGCCGGGTACATTCTTTAATACACAGAATGTTCCCAGTTGCACACCCTTGTTATAATGAGTGATCATCCACTCTTGCTTGAACTAAGCGCAAAATTTAGCTGGAACGATACCCAAAATACGTATTATGCATAGCGAAGGAATACAAAACGGGAAAGTTTAAAAAAGGTTATTTGGTACTTTGGCCCATGTAAAGATCAGAGGCGGAACGTTTTTTGTGGAACTGGAATAGAATAATTCTAAGTTAAGCAGTACCATACAGAGCCCTTTACGAAAATTTTGCTGCGGATGCGATGGGGATCGAACCCACGAAGCTTAAGTTTTTGACTATTTTTTTGCTTGGCTTAGGTTTAGACTTTAGGCTTAGGCTTAGGAATAAACTCATTCTTACGCTTATTCTTAGGCTTACGCTTCGACTTTAGGCTTAGGGTTAAGTTTAAAATACTATTACGCCCCTGATCTTTACATCTCTGTTACTGCAAAGCGTTATTTTTTATTTACTTTTTGTTCGTTTGTTCGTTATTGTATATATTTCTTTTATTTAATATTATTTTAATATATAATTGCTTTTAGTATTGGCATCTTTTAGAATACATTAATGCAGGCCCAAGGGCGTTTTTTTGAAACGTTGGCCGAAACTTTTAGCATTTTCTGCTTCGACGAACTTAATCTTCAAAGAAACTGTGTTCAGTATTCTCAAATATGTGTAGCAACTATCACCAGTTAATCACACGATCTGTACCTGTCGACGAAACAAATGGAAATAGCTTACACGCATGCTTAAATCTTTTCTAAAGGGCCAACTGCTTTTTACAGGGGCTGAGGCCACTGGGGTTTTCTCCTGGTGGTGGAATCTTGATACACATATTTTGGAAATTTTACTGTAAATCGCAATAAATTGATTTGTTTGTTTATTGTTTGTGTATTTTTATGTCTATTTTTATTTTTGTAGCAAAAAGATAAAATAAAATGCACTTTATTTATGTTTTTTTGTTTATTTTTTAAGTCTTTGTCAAGTGTTGTGTCGCACACAGCTCGTATGTGCTTTTGTAATCGTTTGCTGGACTCAGCTTAGCAAACGCCGATCCATCGATGTGTATCGTATTTTCAGCCCTGTCAGATTTCTCCACACAATAACAATCTTTACCACACTGTAAATTCCAATGCGTTGATTAATCAATTCAGTGAGAGGATTAGTTATTTCTGGTTATTTCTGGGTTAATAACAGTAGATATCAACTCACTCTTGATTTAATTCCGGTGAGCTGATTAATTAACTCCGAATGAGTTAATTCATTCAATTCAGAATTTAGAGTTGTGAAAGACCTAATTCAGAGTTCAGGTTTCTGAGCGGATTAAGCTCATTTTGAGTAAAAATCAACTCACTGGAATTTACAGTGCGCAATACTTAAAAACTACAAACATAAGATTAGCTCAATATTTTTTACTAATTTTTGCCGTAAAATTATAAGATATCTATTGAGCTGCGAGAAAATAGAATTCTGATACCATTTTTTTTCAAATTAAGATGAAATTAAAGCAATGATTGTTTTAACGCTGATTTTAAAACAACAAATTTTAAACCATTATTGTTAATGGTCCATGTAAAGATCAGCGGTGGAACGTTTTGCTGCTGACTTGCAATAGACAGGGCAAGACCAGATACCTCCATACCCTTCATTTGGAAGGAGTCCACCCGTAAAGCGGCTTCCACCCGAACCAGTTGAAACTAAACCGCCGAAGATTTAAAATGCGACTGCGGCTTCTCGATCGCTTCGCTTGCGAGTTTGGGGGCCCCACCCAGGAGTTTGGAAGGAACTTCCCTGTCTACTCCGGCACTGGGAATAGAGTAAAGCTTACACTTTTTAGACTAATTTTTTGCTTTAGGCCCCGGTGTAAACTTATTCTAACGCATAGACTTAGGCTTAGGCTATTGAATATGCTTATATTGCTGTTACGGCCCCGTTTTACACATTGGCCTATTAAATCTAGAGCACTAAGAGACACGGAATTCGAAAACTAGGCTTAGACTCAAGTTGGCCTTTATCTATAGAGTTAGGATAAATCTGCTGCATAGGTTTAAGGCGTAAGCTTAGTATCATGAGCGACTGCAAAGTGATAATTCCAAAGTGTCCACATCCTTGCATTCTAAAGATTTACAATATTAAGTTGGTAAATACAATAAAACATGCATTCTAATCAGTGTGCAATACAGTTGAAAATTGCCGGAACCGGAGCTCAGTAAATTTTGTCGGTATTGGAACCGGAAATGAAGCAAAATTAGGCAATTGAATGAAGTTGGATTTGCGATATCAGCATTGTGCATAGCGTCGTGAAAAAAAAATTTAAGCAAAAAAAAAAAAAAAATATAAAAAAAAAACCACCTGAAAAAAAATGAGTATAATAACAACAACTGTCCGCCTAACTAACTACTGCCACAGCCAAGAGTCCCCCCCCCTGATGCAACTACTTTTAAAAAAAAACGCCCACCCAACAACACAACAACTTCGACCGCCAACAATCCAACCTCCACCAACACTCGTCGCCCCCCTTACTCCCTATCGCTAGAATAACCGAAAAATATGTCAGAGACGATGGGCGACAAGAAGAAGAACGACAAAAAAAAAGGTGTAGGTGGCTGTGCCACACTTAAACCTATTTCAAACTAAAAACTAAAACTAAAATAAAACCCTATATCAAAACCACACCTTAAGGGAGTTCCTGGCTCCACCTAGTCTCTCTTAGAACTTAAGTTAGGCTTAGGCGTTGCTACAAGGCGTAGAAATTGGTAAATCGATGCTATGGCGGCTGTGTCCGCAATGTAAACTTACCTGGGGCCCTGCGTGGCCATAGAATGGATTGATTAATGGTTTATATTGTGCTGGCCTAATCTGCGTTTAACGACATAGCTAGGCTATGTCAGCACCAAAAATGGTGCTTAATATTGTGTGTCTCCGGCATGGTTGTTGTTGTTGTTGTAGTACCGGTTGGGTGGCTCTCGACCTCGACCGCATTGCGGACACCCAGTTGTGTGTGTCGGCAAAAATGCAAATGAGGTCGAGATGCCGATATGGGTAGCCAGGACCGGAATCAGTCTTGGTATTGCTTTTCTACGAATCGGTTGGCGTCTATTGGTTGGCTGCAAACGTTTATTTTTACATTGCTTTTGAATTTCGGTTTGTGTTTGGAAATTTTACTAAGTAAGGTCGAACGGATTTAAGTTTAAGTTTGTCACGGTGGCTTAATATGTGAAGGAAATCAGGTATCACGGATTTAATCGGCGTTGCGCAGGGCGCAGAAATTACCCAGTATTGGATACTGGTGTCATGTGCTAAGGGAACTTGGGATATTAAAGGAAACCTGGGGAAAAGTAGTCTAGTAAATCTAACGGGGTTAGATTTATTATTCTACAACGGCTGGGCCAAATCTAACGGGGTTAGATTGGTCGGAAATTTGGTGTAACTCTAACGGGGTTAGAGTACACGGTTTAACGGGGTGTAATTCTAACGGGGTTAGAATTGCACGGATTCTGGAAAACGGCAAAAGTATTTGGTACGGTAAAGCCAGTGGCTGGATTAAATCAGATTCAGACGTCGGCTTTAAGGATTCCGGCTCGGGTTACCAGTTAAATTACATAACCTGTGATTTGCTGGCCTTTAATTTGGGTATTTCGTGTCTTACGGTTCGGGTACCAGTTAAATTACATAACCTGTGATTTGCTGGCCTTAATTTCGGTTTTTGGTCCCCCCGGGTTACCAGTTAAATTACATAACCTGTGATTTGCTGGCCTTAAATTTGGGTATTTTGTGTGTCATACGGGTTGCGGGTTGGGATTTATAATAAACATTTACCGGCCGCGTTTTACTAAATCAGAGCGAATAGCATACATCGAGAAAAGAACTATACAGGCGATACAGGATACAGGCTTAAGTCTAAATCACGAACTTCTCACATGGTGACCACGATGGTCTCGATGCTGATTTAGTTGGTGGTCGGTGTGAAAGGAAATAGTTGGAAAAAGGAGAAAGGAATTTCTGGGTGTAAAAGGAAAAGGCTGTTATTGGAAATACAGGATCTGAACGATCGTGTAAAAGGCTGTTATTGGAAACACAGGATCTGAACGATCGTGTTGTGGAAAATAACAGGGAGTACAGGCTGAAAAGGAAACCGGGCTGTGAGTATCTACTGCGCGAAAGGGCAACAGATACTGACATTATTGGATAGTACAGGCTAAAGGCTGTTGTTGGAAATACAGGATCTGAACGATCGTGTAACAGGCTGTTATTGGAAACACAGGATCTGAACGATCGTGTTGTGGAAAATAACAGGGAGTACAGGCTGAAAAGGAAACCGGGCTGAGATCTGCAACACTAGGAACAAAAAAAAAAAAGAAACCGGGCTGTGAGTATCTACTGCGCGAAAGGGCAACGGATACTGACATTATTGGATAATACAGGCTGTGAATTAGTTCGACAGTTATACTTGAGGCTGTGCCGCAAGTACGTGGAACTGATTCAGGAGTTGACGGATCGAAATCAGGCTGAAAAGGAAATCGGGCTGTGAGTATCTACTGCGCGAAAGGGCAACGGATACTGACATTACTGGATAGTACAGGCTGTGAATTAGTTCGACAGTTATACTTGAGGCTGTGCCGCAAGTACGTGGAACTAGTTCAGGAACAGGCAAATTGGAAGTGAAAATTCTCGGGGCGAAGAGACGAAAATTGGAAAAAACGGTCAGAAACTGGTGAAATTGGCATACTTAGGAGCTATTGTGTTCGTAAGTACCGGGTTAAAATTTGAAACGGAACGGTTACAGGCATCGGCAGTATTGGTCAAAAACATCTGAAAAATTGTCAAAAATTCAGTTGTTTTTGGACCTGGTGAAGTGAAAAGGTGCGAGAAAGGCAAAAAGGATACGGCATTGAACTCAGGGCATATCAAGGACGGAAGTAAACCCTTAACACTTGCGCTATAAGGGTTTACGGAAATTTCGGTTGGCGTCGGCACGAGATCTAGGTACTTGTAACAAGTAGCTAGCTAATAAGGAGCAATCTCGGGTGAAAACCGGAGCTGAAAGTTGGCCTGACGCGAGATAGCGGCTGGCGAACGTGAATAAAAGTTGGAAAGGAGTTCAAGGAACGATTCAGGAGCATTTTGCTTGGGGCTACGCCACAAGTTTTCAAATCGGGTGCCGTATTCAGTAAGTGAATAAGGCTGTGAAACGAAATCTCGGGAGTAGCTAAGTGAAAAGGTCGAAAAATCGTCGAAGGTGCTTGGGGCTGAAACAATTAGGAACTGTATAGTTCGTAAATACCCAGAGCACGTTCTTGGAAGAAATTTTGAATCGGGCGAAAAGTTTCGGGCCAAAAATTACGAAAAATTGGCCGGTCAGAAAAGTGGTGTTTTATATATATAAAACACAATAACACTGGTGTGGGAAATAGTTTACAGAGATTGGCTGAAAGTACGATTTCGGAAAAGGAGAATGCCGTTGTACAGGACCCCAACTACGACGGTAGAACAGGAAGCGGTAGCAAGGGCTACGGCGCGTGAAAGCAGGGTGACAACACGAAGTATGTCACGCGAGCTTCAGGCAGAACCGGGTAAAGAAATCGAGGAGATTTCGTTACCAAGTACAATGTGTCGTCAGGAATCATTTGAATCAGTATTCCAGACGAATGGGAATGGCATATCCGGGCAATCGACTATGATTGCGCGAGGAGCACAGGTGACGGAGACAAGGGCGCCGGATCTAACGATGTTAGACGGGCAGTATACCGGAATGAGAGCGCAAGAGGATGCAGGCATACGGCAAGGGAGTCATAGACTCGCTTATGCATCGGAGGGAAGCACAGGACATGGCGGTGTTGTAGATTCAGGCATGTCCTATCCTCGGATGACAGCGGAATATCAGAACGAGAGACAGGATCTGGAGGATTCGGGCGTATGTCGACCAGAACCGAGATACGCAATACCGAATCCGGCTATGATGGAAGGAAATAGTTCAGAAACAGGTATGAGATGGACTCAGGCTTATAGCGGGACGGAACCGTCACGCAGGATAAATATGATTAGGCCGCATCCACAGTTAGAAATGGATGGGCCGCTGGCAAACTGGTCGGTGGAACAACGCATGTCCATGGGACATGGGTTACAGCGACAACAGGCTTCCACCCAGGTGCAAGGAATAGGAGCACGGAGCCAGGATAGTGTGAAGGCAGTGGAAGAAGATAGAGGTCGCAGTCCGGGGGTGCCTCAGGCACGCTCGAGGGCGACGTCTATTCAGGAATCAGAAGAGGAGGAGGACGAAATCAAGGAATTGACTCGGGCATTCGAACGGGGTCTGAAGTCGAAACATAGTGAGAAGTTTCGAAAGTTGTGGAGTAAATTGGAAAGTGAAATGGGTCAGAGGCCGGAGTCAAGGCAGAGTCACAGATCAGGCAGAGTGAGTCGGATGTCGAATAAGGACGACGTTAACCGGCAATCTGTGACAAAGGAGTACCCGGAAGCTACGCGAATGCATGGAGCGGGGGAACAAGCCTGCTCGATGTCGATGGGAAATCAGGAGATGCCGAAAGGAGGGGTGGCACCCCACCCTGTCCCTATGGGCTACCGACAGGCGAGTTATCCGGTGTTGACCCAACCATTGGCGGGGAATGCATATCAGGCATTTCCGGCACAACCAGGAGTGGCTCCGCAAGCGAACGCAAGTTGGCAAGAACCGGTCATGCAAACACCGAGGATGACGGGTTTTGCGGAGATGCCACAGTTACAGGCAATGGGGAACATGGCAAATCGGGTACCACAGTATATGGGGTACGCGAATCAGGGTGCACCACAGATCGTGGTGAAAATGCCGCAGAAATTGCCGTTGCAAAATTTCGAAGGCAAGTCAGACTTTGGAATTTGGTACAGGAAATTTGAACGGGTGATGCAAACGGCTAAAATTGTCGACAGCGAGTCCAAAATAAATCACTTCAGGAATCATGTGAAAGGACTGGCTGATCAGTATTTGGATATTTTGGAAGAGCGGTATGGACCATACGGCTCAGAGGAGTTCGGGCAATTAGTGCGCGAATTCCAGGAAAGGTTTGGAGAATCGACGGACCTGTCGAATAGAATGGCAGCGTTCCAGAGGATCAGGCAAAAAGGGGACGTGAGCGAATACGCTGACGAGCTGCAGTCTTACTGGGTAAGATATTTGGAGAAACAGTTTGCGAATACGGAGGAGAGCAGGGACTTGTTGTGTCAGACATTTGTGAACAACTCGTTCCCGGAAATGAAACAACGGCTGCAACTGGGTATAGTAGAGTCGTTTGAGGAGTTGCGGCGCCGTGCCTTGAAGTTGCAGAGGCAACTTGAAGCTGACGGCACGTTGAACGTGAAGGAAAAAGGGAGTAAAATGGAGTTGAAGCAGGAGCAGCAAACGGGTGCGTCGAATGCACAACAGGCAAGGCAAAATACTGGCGCCGGGAATACGCGGCGACAGCAGGCAGGACGTGCTCGTGTGAATAATCAGGAGCAAACGGAGGCACAGGGTTCAGGACAAGGTCAGCAGGTTGTATCTGACCAGGTGCCACGGGATTCAGAGCGAGTCAGGAAATTACGAGAAGTCGGGTCGTGCTTCTTTTGTGAAGGACAGGGACATATCGCACGCGAATGCCCAGTAAAGGCGAGTAGACAGGGTGCGAGCGGAGCCGCGGTGCAGCAGAATAATGCTGGCAACGCTGGAAACAGGCAAGGACAGGCACAAGGAGGGCAAGGAGGGAGATTCCCGCCTTGCGTTCATTGTAACAGGACGAATCACCCGTCGAATGAGTGTTTTCGGGCAAATCGCCTACCGATACCGGGGTTGAACGCACCGTTACCCCCGATGACGTCGGCGAGTAGTAACCAAGTACAAGGGCCAGTGATATTGCAAAGGCAAAAGGAAGTACTGGGGCCGTGTATATCGTCACCTACGGCCGCAGCGCAGGATAGTGGGGCACCTAGTATACGGATACGGAAAATTCATGAGGATCCGTTGCCTTCGGTTATGAAGGTGGCGAAGTTACCTGTTATAGCTAATGTATGGACAGAGGCAGAGGAGCTGCGTTTGGAGGAAAACCGCACACAGCGGATCGCGTCGGTGAATGTAACGGAGATGGAGGTCTCAGAGGCACCTACATCGTCAGGCGAAGCTCAAAAGCGGTCTAGCATGTCAAGCCGGGGGGCGTCGACGGCGACGTCACCTGTGGACAAAATAGACGGCAAGAAAAAGAAATGGAAAAAGAAAGAGGACGTAGTAGAGGTGAATTTGGATGGCTCGAGTGAGGACGAGCGGATGGATACAGGAACAACAGAGGAAGGAGCAGAGCGGATGGAGACCCCATCGGCTAAGCCGGGTGTGGACCAGTTGTGCACACCAGAGGCAACCGGAAAAGGAAAAGGAGTAGGAAAAGGAAAGCAGTTGGTAGGTAGCGGAAGCGCAGTGGACAGCGTTTCGGTTACGACGACTAAAAAGGAATGGAGGGTGTTAGACCCGGAGGCGTATCAGGAGGGGAAGTACCCACGGATGCCGACGGATACTTCATCGGTCGTGGAAGGTTCGCCTTTCTTACCGCAGCCGTGCGTAACTCCCCCTCCACCGCCGTTGCCGAAAGGAATGTATTGGGCAGAAATGGTACCGGACCCTCCGAGAGCAGGGTCGGGCGTAGCAGAGTATAGTCCGGCATTGTTTCTTGAGGAAGCATTGAAGCGGGACATCGAGAACAGGCAACTACAGGATAAGGAATTGATTGCAAGGCTGAAGGCAGCGTTGACTAGAATGTACCCCCCAGGGGGATTCGGAGTTGCGGAGATTGAGAGCTCGTACGCGATGGTACAGGCGAATGTACGGGATTTAGAAGGAAACTGGACGCTGCGGAAGGAGACGGATATAGAGGCAATGTCCATGGCTAATAAGTTACGGACATATCAGGAGTTCGCTGTGGAAGCGTGGAGAGATTTGATGGGTTACGCGGATCGCGTAACGCAGAACCGGAAAAGGATCATAGAATTGGAAACAGCGGTTTTAGCGGCTGGAGATCAGCGGCAGAGGGCTCACGAGCATGTGTCCGGTGCGGAACAGCTGGTGAGACGGACTGAGGAAAAGGTAAAGGAGAAGGAAGCCGAGCGTCAGGTGATGATGGAAAAGTTGAATAAGGCATTAGAAGAGGTTATGACGCTCGTCGGTGAAAAGAGGCAGCTGGAGAACCAGGTGCAGGAGTTGACTGAGGAGAACGAGAAGTTGAGAAAAGGAGCTGTGCTCGAGAAAGGGGAAGAGTCATCGGAGCCGTCCGTCGATAGGGCGTCTGCGAGTCAACAAGGAGCGTTTAAGAGACCGAGATCTCTAACGCCGGGACGTGCACGGAAAACGGTGCGCATGGATGTTGAGGAAGTGGAATTGTCCGGCGGCACAGAGGATGAAGTGGCGTCGGTGCAGGTAATAGGCGAAAAGGATGTGCCGAGGACGACGGTTGCACAAAGGAGACCGGAGGCGCGAGGTCAAGCGACCTGGCAGGTTGTGCAACGGTCAAAACGATCGGCGACAAAACGACCCGAACGGCCGGCGACAAGACGACCCGGGAAAGGCATAATTGCTTTTCCGGATATGGTCATTTTGCCAAGGGGCCACATGTTGGTAAACTATAAATTTGGTTATCAACAGGTGTTGCATGCAAATTATTTTGAAGGCAACGATTCACCGGAACAGCCGGGTGTAGGCTTACCGAAGGATGTATTGAGGCATTTAGCGGTCCACTGGGCGACGGCAGCAATCAGGGCGTTCGAATTTTATTTGAAAAAGGAGGCCTTGATTTCGGAATGGATGGAGTGCCTGAATTATGCGGAGCGCGGCTTAGCGGCGTGTATATTCCGCACGGTGGACATAGAGCCACAGGTGTATCAGGCGGTGATGAGATGGTTTGCGAGGATCGTGAGGGAAACGGCGGCACGTGCAGTGGTCACGCGCGGTCTGCAGTGGGGACGAGCACCAGCGGATTTCTTTGTACCGCTGTCGTCCCACGTGATTATGCAATTGTTTGATAGGGCGAAGGATCCTCAGGTGAAAAGGACAAGGCCCATGGTGATGGCCCGGGCATATGCAAACCAAAATTACTGGACACTCCGGAATAGGTTTGAACGGGAGAATCTAAGGGCGATGGAGCCGGAGGAGTCGCCGGTAAGGGCAGAAATGCGATTGCAGTTGCTGCCGTTACAGAAGGAGGTACAGAAGGAAACGGAGAAGGTGCTGGCAGCGAGTACGCTGCGAGCTATAGCGAATTTGTCGCTATGGTTTCCGGAGGCATATCCATACCCGGAAAACAAAAGGGAAGCAGAGTTGCCAGAGTTGACACCGGACGAGGAATCGAGAAGGCAACTGATGGATATGGTACAGGATTATGACCGGAAAGAGACGGAGGAATTGTCAAGGATTGCGGAAGTAAACAGGAGAGCCCTGGACTTGTGCCGAGGTCACCTATTTGATGACCAGGCGAATGCGGCTCGGAGACCGGAGCCTATGGATACGCAGGTAACAGGGCAAGAAGGGGTACAACCGGGTCCGAGCAAAGCTCGTACGCGATCTGAAACGCAGGCGGAAGCGTCCGGCGTGCAGGCGGAGGAGAAAAGGAAAATGGAGTTTGAACCGGTGAGTGACGGGGAGTTCGACGTGCTGGAAGAAGCAGGGTTAACTCCGTCTCCTGAAAAGCAACAAAGGAAACCGGCGGTGACGTTACAGGCAGAGAAAGAGGAATTGCGGGCGGAGGGATACGTGACGCCTCCACCGGCAGGAAAAGAGGGGTCAGAAGGGAAACTGACGCCAAGAAGGTCACCACGGATACAGAAACAAGAGGAGGCGAAGGAACAGGAGAAGTCGAAAGAGTTGTTGTGGGAGGAGTTGATTAGGCTGCAACCTAAAAAGGTACGGTCGCAGTCAGAGGCAGAAGAAAAACCGAGCACGAGTCTCGGTCAGCCACCGGCACCGGGATATATCGTGGTGCGAGGGCCAGATGGAAAGTTGAAATGGAGGTTTGATAGAGACGCAAGGAAAAGGGCAATGGCCCAGAGGGCGCGCGTTAGTCCGAAGGGATCAACGGGCGGATATGTACGACCGGCTGCGGGGTCGGTGGTAAGTAGAATCGGACCGAGGCAGGCGAATCCGGTGTACAGTGCATCGGCTGTGCGATCACAGACAGCGCCTGGGTACCGAGGATCCGGAGCAGCAACGCAGAGGGTGGTTATTAGTCCACCAGCTGGGTCGGCAAGGGTACGGCCACCAGTCCGGCAAACGTCGGGCGAGCGGTACCCTGTACGAGTTGGCGGTCATATGGGACAGTCGCAAGTGGCGCCGGCACGTGGTTATTACAATCAGCAAGTGGAGGACGTACGGCAGGCGATGCGAGAAAGTCGTCAAGTGGAACGACAGCAGCAGCAACAACGGGCGTCGCGATCAGTGGCGCGCGATAATCAGTGGGTGACGCAGGAAGAATTGGACGCCTATTATGCGGACGTCCCTCGTGAACTGCGTCGGAAACGCTTTTAATGGATCGGTAATAGACGTTTATTGTGGTTATTAATTTGGTGATGCTACGGGGTGCTAGGGTGGTACTGGTACGCTGGGTATTTTATAGTGGAGTGACTTTATTAGAGATTGTATTGGTAGGCGGGTCGTTCGTTTGGAAATGGTTTTGGGGGTAATGTAAACGGGTGCTGGGGGTGCGCTGGTACGCGGTTTCGTTATTGGGGTTTTATTGGACGCATTGGCAACATTGTCGTGGGTCGTTAGTGGTTGTTATTGTTATTCGGCGGGAAAGACAAAAACTTTAAAAAAAATAAATAAAAAGCTATATAAAAGAAAGAAAATGATGAAAAATTGTTGTTGTTATTGTTGTTAAGTTTGTTATTGTGGATTTACGCTTTTTAGCGACGGCAAAAAAGGCAGTAAATAGGGCCATAAAATTTTGTTCGATGCCAGGGTCGGCATCTGTGCCGAAGGGGGGATGTAGGTGGCTGTGCCACACTTAAACCTATTTCAAACTAAAAACTAAAACTAAAATAAAACCCTATATCAAAACCACACCTTAAGGGAGTTCCTGGCTCCACCTAGTCTCTCTTAGAACTTAAGTTAGGCTTAGGCGTTGCTACAAGGCGTAGAAATTGGTAAATCGATGCTATGGCGGCTGTGTCCGCAATGTAAACTTACCTGGGGCCCTGCGTGGCCATAGAATGGATTGATTAATGGTTCATATCGTGCTGGCCTAATCTGCGTTTAACGACATAGCTAGGCTATGTCAGCACCAAAAATGGTGCTTTGTATTGAGTGTCTCCGGCATGGTTGTTGTTGTTGTTGTAGTACCGGTTGGGTGGCTCTCGACCTCGACCGCATTGCGGACACCCAGTTGTGTGTGTCGGCAAAAATGCAAATGAGGTCGAGATGCCGATATGGGTAGCCAGGACCGGAATCAGTCTTGGTTGAGTTTTCTTACAATCTGGTTGGCGTTTGCTTGGTTGGCGGCGAGTGTTTAATTTTATATTGCTTTTGAATTTCGGTTGGTGTTTGGAAATTTTACTAAGTAAGGTCGAACGGATTTAAGTTTAAGTTGTCACGGTGGCTTAATATGTGAAGGAAATCAGGTATCACGGACTTAATCGGCGTTGCGCAGGGCGCAGAAATTACCCAGTATTGGATACTGGTGTCATGTGCTAAAGGAACTTGGGATATTAAAGGAAACCTGGGGAAAAGTAGTCTAGTAAATCTAACGGGGTTAGATTTATTATTCTACAACGGCTGGGCCAAATCTAACGGGGTTAGATTGGTCGGAAATTTGGTGTAACTCTAACGGGGTTAGAGTACACGGTTTAACGGGGTGTAATTCTAACGGGGTTAGAATTGCACGGATTCTGGAAAACGGCAAAAGTATTTGGTACGGTAAAGCCAGTGGCTGGATTAAATCAGATTCAGACGTCGGCTTTAAGGATTCCGGCTCGGGTTACCAGTTAAATTACATAACCTGTGATTTGCTGGCCTTTAATTTGGGTATTTCGTGTCTTACGGCTCGGGTACCAGTAAATTACATAACCTGTGATTTGCTGGCCTTAATTTCGGTTATTTTGTGTCCCACAGGTCGCGGGTACCAGTTAAATTACATAACCTGTGATTTGCTGGCCTTAAATTTGGGAATTTTGTGTGTCATACGGGTTGCGGGTTGGGATTTATAATAAACATTTACCGGCCGCGTTTTACTAAATCAGAGCGAATAGCATACATCGAGAAAAGAACTATACAGGCGATACAGGATACAGGCTTAAGTCTAAATCACGAACTTCTCACATTGAAATTTGGATATACTACTGTAGCGGCCCTGTTCTATACAATGGCTCATCTATAGTCTTCAAAACTTAACCATTTATGTAACTCTTGATTGCCTAAAATCAATCATTATTGAAAGTTCCGGCTAAGTGCATGCCTTCACTCAGATTAGTAAAGCGGGAATAAGTAACAAGAAATAGAATATCCGTTTTTTCATTATCCAGTTGAAATGTCCAAGCCTTAACCGCTATTGTCAGCTGTATGCAGTATTTATCGCAAGTTAGCAATTGATTTTTGTACCTGATATTCCTTCAAATGTTTAATAGATGTATATTGTTTTACAATTTAGAAGATAGCACCTTATTTGGTTTATATGACACCTATCACAGTTTGAGTCTCAGATACTTAAACATTAACTAGTGATAGGTGCTGCACAAGTTTGAAAATACTATTTGGTTTGGCTTTAAGCTTGGAACGTTCTGCGTTCAGATTTTGTTCCATCCATACTGTTGTGTCTCAAATAAAAGGGGGTAATAAGAGGGGGTCCCCATTTTGGATCCCAATCAATAGGAGTCAATATCCCTAATAAGATTCCGTAAGCCGATAGGTTCCCTAAACCTTAATTAGAGTCCGTAAAAATGCTCATTTCAATAATTGTAGTGCATAAATGACTCCATGCCCAAATAATTTGAGTTTGAAACTTTAAAGCGTACTTAAATATTGAGAGTACAGTCCTAAGTATAACCTTGCATTATCGCTCAAGCTATTGAAACAAGACAAATAAGACGTTTAACTCAACGGACAGTTGTAGTACCGGATATATTTCAGTAGCGATGGGTGGCGGAGCGTGGGTTAAAAATAAATAACAGTCCGTAACCGAATAAAGGGGGTACCCTATGGAGAAGCCAAATAAATATCAGTCCCCCTCTTAGTCGGGTCACTACAGTACGTGATCACTTGCTTTTATTTCCAAAGTGAAGATTGGTAATAAAAATAACGGAAACGGAAAACGGCTATGATTAAGGTATTATTTTCCCACCAAATACACTTGAAGAATGCCTATGTTCGCCCTCAGTTTTGTAAAATATTTTAGAAATAGCGAATGCACATTAACATGTTTTAGATATTGCATAAATTTCAATATTTTTGATTATAAGCAAACTATTCCAGAATTTACCACTAGTAAAAATCTGAATGAATCTTTAATGATTATTTACAACTATGAAGATAAAAATAATAGAATTTCCGGCATTTCCACACGGACACAGACACTTTTAGGAACAAACATCCGGTTATAATCATGTTTATGTCTGTAAATGTTGTTAATCTAAAGGTTGTTACATTGTTGTTTGGTTTATCTGTTTTAGGCCAATGGGGCAAAGGAAATCAAACTGTTTGAAGAATATTTTGAACAGAAATGCTTATTTCAACTATTACAATAGTACTTGTTTAACTAATGCAGAGTTTGAGTTATAAAACATTCATCAGTGTGGCTGTCGCCGTCCATCGCCGTGAATTGCTCGCGTACGATACCACACGGTGACCCACGGCGATGGACGGCGACCGACAACATTCGCCACATTCGGCTGGCGCTATAATTTTGTAGTACGGCGTCGTCCATCGCCGTGAATTGCTCGCGTACGATACCACACGGTGACCCACGGCGATGGACGGCGACCGACAACATTCACCATCTTCGGCTGGCGCTATAATTTTGTAGTGCGGCGTCGTCTGTCGCCGTGAAGTGCTCGCGTACGATTCCACACGCGGCGACCCACGGCGATGGACGGCGACCGACAACATTCACCATCTTCGGCTGGCGCTATAATTTTGTAGTGCGGCGTCGTCCGTCGCCGTGAATTGCTCGCGTACGATACCACATGCGGCGACCCACGGCGATGGACGGCGACCGACAAAATTCGCCACATTCGGCTGGCGCTATAATTTTGTAGTACGGCGTCGTCCATCGCCATGAATTGCTCGCGTACGATACCACACGGTGACCCACGGCGATGGACGGCGACCGACAACATTCACCATCTTCGGCTGGCGCTATAATTTTGTAGTGCGGCGTCGTCCGTCGCCGTGAAGTGCTCGCGTACGATTCCACACGCGGCGACCCACGGCGATGGACGGCGACCGACAACATTCACCATCTTCGGCTGGCGCTATAATTTTGTAGTGCGGCGTCATCCATCGCCGTGAATTGCTCGCGTACGATACCACACGGTGACCCACGGTGATGGACGAGGGCATCTCTCATTCGCGCAAGGTTTAATGTTTTGCATCATGATATTATGACAAAAACGTATAAACAAGGTTCACTAGATTTGCTTAGTAAGTATAGCTAAGACTTTTGGGAACAACATCGGTAACTAAGAAACGATGAACTCCGAGGACGTTTCCTCTAGTGGCCCATGTAAAGATCAGGGGCGGAACGTTTTTCTGTGGGACTAGAATAGAGTAAGCTTTAGGCTTTTGACTAATTTTTTTGCTTAGGCTTAGTCTTAGGTTTACGCTTAGGCTTAGGCATAAACTCATTCTTACGCTTAGGCTTAGGCTTAGGCTTAGGAATATGCTTATAATACTGTTTCGCCCCTGTTCTTAGTTGACCGTGTTTCCATTCAGTAGGTTCTGAGAACCCATATGGTGCGGTTTTGAAGCATTGGTGCTAAAGTGGTTAGATATGTTTTATTGGTCAAAATAAATGTTATGTATACAAAATGAAGTAAAAGCAACAACAAAGCACAAGAAAACAGATTCTGAGGATGTGACAGTTTAAAATGGAAATATTTGCCCCATATTCTTGCCAGATATTTGAAAAAATTGTTTTGTGGAACAAAAATTTCAAATTTTCAGTTGATTTACAATAAAATTTGAAAATATTTGAAATTTTAAGCTGATTTACAATAAAATTTAAAATATTTCAAATTTTCAGTTGATTTCAATAAAATTTAAAGATATTTAAAATTTTCAGTTGATTTACAATAAAATTTAAAAATATTTGAAATTTTCAGTTGATTTACAATAAAATTTGAAAATATTTGAAATTTTAAGTTGATTTACAATAAAATTTATAAATATTTGAAATTTTCAGTTGATTTACAATAACATTTAAAAACATTTGAAATTTTCAGTTGATTTAGAATAAAATTTAAAAATATCTCTCAACCTTTATAGAGTACGGCAAACGTCTGTTT
This sequence comes from Enoplolaimus lenunculus, assembly GCA_030248215.1. NCBI lineage: Eukaryota > Metazoa > Nematoda > Enoplea > Enoplida > Thoracostomopsidae > Enoplolaimus > Enoplolaimus lenunculus. The sequence continues at coordinate 226,431 of JASANG010002954.1, forward strand.
CAAAAACAGTTTCGGCCAAGAGTTGTTTCGTCGCTATTTTCTCAACGCCTAAGAATAGCTGAATTGTCCGATTTTATGCCATTTTAGTGGGATAGAAACGTTTCGTGTCCCTGTACAGAATAGACACCCCATGAACGGTAATTACTAAATATCAGTTAAGAAATATAGGTGTTCATAGGAGCAGATTGAGCCCTTTCAAAGGCATTTTGCGTTGGAAAGAGGATCCTCTTAGCTGTAAGCAGACTCCGACCTTGGCTGAATTTGAATCTACCTCCGGTTTACCTTTGTTTCGCAGGCCCCATCCGATAAAACACATGTCGGAACGCTGTAACAATTCATCCAATTACCATCAACACTTTGATCATAATCTTCTATCTCTGCCCGTTTTCGATAAACTTCGCTGTCCTGCAAATCTTGTGTACTCCTGTTACCACGTATTGACACAAAACAATCTTGACAACAATGACAACAACAGTCATTAATACCCGTCAACCGTTGCACTCTTGTAAACTTTTGACCTTGTCTTGCAATGCCCTCCTGTTGGGTTTGTAACCCGTTATCAATGTTTTCGTTACTATTATTATTATTATTACTATTATTATTGTTGTTTTCAAAATAACGCAAACAAAAATAACTAATCGAGTGTACAAGAGTAATTATACTCGCTCCAGTCCAAAGACCTAACGCCCCTCCTACGTTCGAAACCAAAGTTTCAAGTGTAAGCGATGTTAACTCTTGTACGACTTGGTATTTGATATGGCTAAAATATAAGTCGACTAAAATTAATGAATCATACACTGAAGAAATATCGGAGACCGATTGATCATTATTGACGGATAACTTTAAGGGCTCAGCCCTTGCGCCTTGTGATAGCTGTTTAGGGTCACCCTCTGAGGTCTGAGGGGGTGACTGCAGCCGCCACTCAGGAATATGCCAGTAATGTTCAATTTGGGCTGCAAATGCACGGTGATATACTTTTCCTGTAGTTGCAGTTGCACTATACTGCCACCAAGAGCAAGACTCACGGCATTCTGTAGAACGACAGGTATTTAAAAATCGAGATAAGTTGTAAGCTTGGGCTTTGAAGCAATTAAGCGCTCGGGTCGGTGGGCACATCAGCTCAGGAGGGTGCGGGAACCAAGTTGAAATGCCGATACAACCGCAATGTTTGTACAGGGTACGCAGCATACAGTCAAGCTCACATCGGCCATAAGAGTAGTCGAGTGAAATGGTGAAATCCGATTGGTTAATGGTTGAGTTGAAAAATGTCAACGCTTGTGATGATGTGGCACATTTTGATTGGAAGAAAAATGATGACGGAGCACGTTCTTGTCGTTCGGCCAATAAGCTTACGTGAGCGTGAGCGCCTGGCATAATCGCGATAGGGTTGCGGTTCATCAAAGCGTCTTCAGGGCTCAAGTACGCAAATAGCGCTAGCTCTTCGTACGCGTTGAATACCGTGGGCGGTGCTTCAGCTCCCGGATGTAGCGTCATAAACCCAAATCCGCCGACAGGTCCTGGAAGCTTTTGACGAAAAAATTGACCTCCGTCCGCGGTTTTTGATTTCGGTTTCGCAAAATTAAACACAAAACACGGTCCGTTATGTGACAAAAAGCGCTCGGATAATATACAACAATCGAACAAGTAACTGTTTTCAAACCAACACGCCGGAGCCGGAAATAAATCGGCACATTCATATGAAACCGCTTCAAAATACTCAAGTACATCGCGAATTCCGCGTGGAAACTTTGCCGTATATTCAGCTTCTAAATCTGGCAAAAATGGCCGTATTTTCCCACGACCCGAACTCGCAGTATTATTAAAACTATTAGCTATGTCATTTTCATCGATTGCAAAATACTCAACATCGTACAGCGTCGTACTGTAAGCGGATAAAAAACTCGCTGACAAATACTCGAGCAGTTGTGGCGAAACGCGGTTTGCTCCGTTGTTTGAAATCCTTGGATGGCCGAGTTGAATTCGAGTAAAATTAAATCGACTCAAAAAGCAAACGGTTAAATTTGGAAGCAACAGCCCGTCTGCTGGGTAGACTTCTGATATTCTTGTCACCGTAGGACGCATGGTGAACGTTTGAACAAGCCCTATGATTTGATACGTGACCGCTGCGATCCCTAATAAAAATACGGAAGACCAAAATGCAATGCCAAACGGATGCTTCATACGCTGAAGATGTTGCAGCCCATGAAATGACGATTCTAACCCAAATTGTGTCATTTGTTTGGACCAATTTTGCTTCCGCCGCCAATGGCCCAGTTTCCGGTCCTGAGACGATCCATGGTTACGGTAGTCTTGCGGTTTTTTGACACTGGAAGTCGAACAATAATTAGCTTCAGCTGACCACATATTGCCGGAAGTGATAGCGCAGTTAAATATTTTATTTTAATAATATTTTAACAGTCTCATTGCGCATTCGTAGCCAAATTTTCGCGAATGGATACAGCTATTTCTTTGATTTCACATTTCTGGTTTAAAGGTTAACATGAACCTGTTTTAGCTTAAATTCTAAAGTTGGCCGCATATTTCGCGTAACCAAATTCAGGTAACTCTATCTGGTTGTAGGTTTCATTTAGTTCCGAAAGCCAAAACAGTGATTTCGTTCCAGCTGGCCATGTTGGTTTCGATATTAGATGCAATGAACAATATTTTCGTTATGCGACGGCTGTTTACGTTTTCCAAATCATAGTTTGTTTGCTCATTTGAAGTTATTCGTTGAATAATAATTTTGACTGCAATTTTATAATAAACTGCAAAACTAATTTATGTACTTCATCTATTTCACGTTTCTAAACGTACATTTTAAAAAAAGAAACAAAAAGAAATAGAGACCAAACCACCACCAAAACCCCACAGTAGTATAAAAATGGGGGTTCTGGCGCAAAAATGTACAAGTTGGCATAGTGCCAAGTTCGCTTAGACATAGTTGACACTACGCCAGTTTGTGTACGTTTCGAAATGTCACTGAAATTACTGGTTTCATATTGCACAAAAGCTTATTTTGCGCATTTTTCAAAATAAGTAGTTGGTATGATGTAGCACAAAACCCAAAAAAATCGCTTGCTACCGAAACATGACTCACTATGCAACCAGATCTTTCTTATGTAAGAAAAAAAGAACTCAAAATGTATAAAAGGAACTGCATTTGATTAAATCTCTTATTTGTAAACGACCAGTTCCAAATAATGGCGGAACTTGATTCTAAGGGCGCAAAGCAACCAGCTGCGCCGCTAGAGCGTTATGTAATTAGCAGTGATGACGACAAAACCGTGCTGGTTCTTTTCAACAGCGGATGGAGTTGTTTGTCAAACTTCCGAGCAGCGCCCATGAAAATACACGGCGTAAAATATCGAAGTGTTCAGCAATACCTGGAGGCCCAAAAAGCTTTAGCTATTGACAGAATAGATTTGTATAATGTAATCTTGCAAACCTATTCGCCTAGAAAGTGTTTCAATATAATGCAAGCTGTTAACGAGTTGCCTGAAAACTGGAATCAAATGCTGCTTGGTCATTTAAAAACTGCTGTAATGGCAAAATTTCAACAACAACCGGATATGAGGAAAACGCTGTTGGAAACTGAGCAAGCGTTGATTGTATTCTCCACCTCGTTTGACGCATACTTAGGAAACGGACTGGATATGATGGATCCGGAATCAACATCACCTAAGAAAGTAAGGCGGTGTAAATTGAATTTAACGACTTGTGTTTCAAATCTCAAACGTTTAATTCACACGTGTTTCTGTTGTTGCAAAATATTAACGTGCATGCGTTTAACATCAAACTGTTGCAGTTAAATTATTTTAGTATCCCGGAAAAAATCTACTTGGCGAAACGCTGATGAAAGTGCGTGAACAGTTAGCCTCAAAACTTCGCGAACAGGAAGCAGCTAAAACAAATCAAAAAGAAGACATTGATACTGAATAGATTTTGTGAAGCGGAAATATACAAAAATGGGAGTACTGAACAAATAACGTAAAAAATTTTCATTGTTGGTTTATTCTATATTATGAAAACTTCCAATAAAACTGACAAAATACTGTCAGAATATTATTATAACCCGGCTTCTCCAGCTTCTTTTACAAATGCGAACAAACTTTGGCTAGCAGCGAGAAAGCAGTTGCCGACATTAAAATTTTCGAATGTTGAGCAGTGGCTGTCAAACCAAGTTGTACACCAACTGCACAAATCCAGACGTCGCGGCCACGCAACTTCTCAAATTAAAGTTGAACGGCCGAACGCACAATGGGACATAGATTTAATGTTTGTTCGAAAAGCAAAGCGTTACAACAACAACTACCAGTACATCTTAGTTGTTGTAGATATTTTCAGCAGGAAAGCTTATGTAGAACCGTTGCGCAATAAATATGCGCAAACTGTCGCCAACGCGTTTGCTGCTATTCTTAAGTACAGCGGAAATCAACCTCGAGTCGTTCGTTCAGACTACGGGACTGAATTTAAGGGCGTATTTGAGAAATTCTTGAAATCACGCAATATTAAACACTTTTGGGCAAATAACGCATACAAAGCTAGTTATGCAGAGCGATTTATTAGAACCCTTAGAGGAAAAATTTTAAAATATTTGAGCTACACTCAAAGTTTGCGTTATATCGATGCATTGCAAAAGTTGGTTACATCCTACAATAACACGGTTCATCGTAGCATTGATGTAACCCCTGAAGAAGCTAATCGTAATTGGAAAAGCTACAAACTTCCAATTGTTGCATCAGTTTCTGGCACTAAGCCAAAATTTACCATAGATTTAGGAGATTATGTCAGAATATTGCTTGGAAAATCAAGTTTTAAAAAGTCATCAGAACAGAACTGGACAAATGAGCTGTATGAAGTCGTTCAGCGGCGACTTGGCAAACCTCCAACCTACCGACTTCAAGATATGTTGGGAGAACCAATGACGGGGGCGTACTACGCAGCTGAGTTACAAAAAGTGCATAGAGACAAAAATAAATAAATACAAAAAAATTCTCCTGAAAAAAGTATAAAAGCTCATGCGCCGGCGAAATAAGATTATTCTGTCAAATAATTTCCGAACAAAACCGCGCTCTATCTGTTTCTTTCAACACGTACAATGGAGTGTGGTACCAATTTTCAACAGCTGCGGTTTTCTGATCAAGAAATTTTGGCCGAAATGCAGCGGTTAATGTACACCAATTGTTGGGGTTGCAGTAGCGAAAACCCAATGGTACGGCGGTACGGATCGGCGCATCAAAACGGTTGCCAAATGGATAAGCGTGACATAATTGATTTGTATTTTCACGAAGCTGTGGTAAATTTGCACTACAAAAGTTGCATGCAAATTAATCCGCGCACTCGCCGGGCAACAATCAGGCGATTGAAAAAGTTGTGGCGCGACGGCGCTACAGACAGTGAAGACGACGGCGACGACGACGAAAACAACGATGGCGGTAATGCTGATGGTGCTACAGTCGAACACGACAACGACATTGTTGAGGTTGATGACGGGAAGAACAAAGACACAGCAGAAACGTCGAATTCCAAAGCAGCCAAATAAAAATTGATTCATTGTCTCCAATCTATATAAACAATTGTCGGTGTATGATTTGTTATTGTTGCTAAATACGTATTGTTACTGTTTAGAGAAATAAATATGCAACATTATGATAGTAACAGCTTTTACGTTACTTTACTAAGTAATGCTTCGCATGAGCACTTCCCAAGCAACTCACACAGCAAATTTTCTAATCGCTTGGTTGCCCCATTACTTTTAGATCGAACCCGATGGGAAGTTGGGCTGTGTGAAATTGTATACCCAGAACACATTCTCAATGTAACCGAGAATCATAGTATACGGGCGTCAAACGAATTATATCCTGTAGCTGCAGAATATTCGTTTAAACACATGATTGAAGGACAGGAATCAGGCTGGATTTATGAAAAAGTAAAATCAGCGTGTTACACAGACGTGACTGCGCTAATCAATAGCATTAATGAAAATTTGTCAGCAGTAGGAAGCAAACTGTTGCAATTTAAGTACATTGATTCAGAAGACAGGCTAGAAGTTAAAGCTGTACCAAGAGATACGATAATTTGGATCCATTTTGCACAAAAGGACGCTAAATTACTTGGCTTTCGCCCAAATGAAACATTTTTACTCACATACGATGGTGTAAAAGCGCCATTCCGCATAGATTTGATGGCTGGCGTGTCTATGTTGTACGTTTATTCTGACATTTGCAAGCCACAGTTGGTTGGACACAGCGAAGCACCGTTACTTCGTATAGTGCCGCGACAAGGGTTGTCGAAACAAAAGTCAACTACAGTACACACAACGCGATTGTTTTCACGGCCACATTATATACCGATTGACAGAAATGAAATAACGAGCATAAAAGTATATATAAAAGCAGAAAACAACGGTGAACTTGTATTTGAAAGTCTTGGTTGTGTAATCGTCAAACTTCATTTTCGACGTACCTACTAATTCAGTAAAATGTCTGCCGTCGCCGGCGATGGACCACCATTCATTGTTTCTCAGCGTGGGTTTGGACTTGGAGCAGTTTTTGCGACTCTTGCTCGAGTTGCAGTCCCTGCCGCAGCCAAATATTTAGCCCCTCATGTATTGAAAGGCGTATCTGAAACTATGGTATCTGAAATTGGATCAAAACTGAAGCAGCGTCAAGAGCAAAAGTTGAACAGTGCAGACGTCGACCGCAATATAGCACAAAACAGTACTGCATCGAGCGACAATATTCGATTGAACGATGGGCCTAACAAAAAAGCGATGACGACGACAAAAACATTACGTCGTCGACATTCACATTTGGCGCGGAAAGTTGCAAAAAATATAGGCAAAAGTATAGCGGCTGATTTAACGGTACGCGCGCTATATAATAATAATCAACGTGGATGTGGTAAGAAACGGAATAAAAAGGCACTAAAACGCCGACAAGACCGTAACGCATCAAAACGCACAAAAGCGCAACAACGACAACTTGCTACGCAAGCTGGGCGTCACAGCAATTCAAACATAGTTAGGTTGCCAAAGAAGAGAAAACAGTTCAGTCGACGCTCTCAAGTTTTACCGTCTGACATTTTTGGCTAAACAGTATGGCACGCGCCACATCATAACAACAAAAAACTATATAAGCATCAGTCGTTGCTTTTGTTCTTTAATTTATATTATATTCAATGTCACGAATGCTGAACAACGTACTATTTTGCATACATCTTGTTGTTGGAATTATGTCATCGCTGAAAAGAGGAAACAATAACGCTATTTTCACCAGTATGGTGTACAAAAATGAAGTTAATTTATTTTCACATCAGTTGGTGCAAAAATCAATAATCGACAGCAATTGGACAGACATTCGACCAACAAACAGCGTCAACGATTCGAGTTCTATTAACTTTTACATTGCCGGGAGCGAAGAAGAATTTCTCGATCCGATACTTTATTTAAAAGTAACCGCTCGTATTATAGCAGGGAATGGAAAACTACTAGCCGCAGATTCCGAAGTTGCTACTGTCAATTTATTTGGCCACGCAATGTTTAAACGGATCGACATTAAAATGCAAGATAAAATAATATCAACCGCGTCAGACAACTACCCGTACCGTGCATACATTGAACGCTTGCTAAACTTCGGAGGAGAGTCGAAGCGGAATCAATTAGCGGCAGAAGGCTACTATAAAGATAACGCTGGAAGCGTCGACTCAATGAATTCTCAACAAAACACGGGCTACGAACGACGCCGGGTAATGGTAGGGGGAAGTCGAAAATTTGTTGCATACGTTCGACTATCAACCGATTTAGCAACGCAACCGCGCCTACTAATCAACGGTGTCGACTTGAGTGTATCGCTACATCAAACACCGAATAAATTTCGACTGATGTTTGCAACATCCACACCTGAACCGATCATCGACATGCTTGACGTTACACTATTTGTTCGTCGTGTACGTCTTGCACCACAAATCGCTGCAACAATTGCCCGTCAGCTGAGAACGGAGCCCGCAAAATATCCAATTTCGCGCGTAGTTGTCAAAGAATTTCAAATATCTGCTGGGCGTACTCTAATTAATCGCGAAAATATATCGCGTGGACCGCTGCCACGTTCAGTAATTGTTGGAATGGTTGAGAGTGATGCTTTGACTGGTTCAAGTTTAAAATCGCCCTTCAATTTTGTTTCAAAGCGTGCCAGTTTTATTTGTCTGTACCGAGAAAGTGAGATGGTTCCTGCAGTTCCGTTTACCCCGCGCTGGGACGATAACGATGCAGTGCGCGAATATTTGAGCCTACTTACAGTGGCGGGAAAGTTTGGGGCAGATTTCGACAATGGAATTTCTTATGCTGAATATTTACGTGGCGGCTACGTTTTATATGGATTCGATCTGACACCGGACGAATCGTGTTCTCTAATGCATGCAGCAGTTCAAAGACAAGGCGATCTTACTTTGAAAATGCAGTTTGACATTAAAGACATTGATCAGTCTTGCACAATAATTGTCTACTTGGTGTACGATAATTGTATATATATCGACAATAACCGTAACGTATTGACTGATTATGTGTGAATTTTTTTGTTTGTTTTATGGACACTTTGCAACTACTTGACGCAATAAATTTTGACACTTTTACATCAAAGCATTGTTTGGGAGTTTTTGCCGCCGATCAACTATCATTTACGGCTAAAGCTGAATGCTTTCCAAGTTTTCTAATTGTAAACACCGATAACTCCAGCAAACCGGGGTCGCACTGGCTGTTACTCTGGTTTCAAGATAAAGCGACAGCTGCCTATTTTGATTCGTTTGGTTTGACTCTAGAAGCGTACAATGGGCGCATTAAAAATTTTCTTTCTACATATTTTAACAACTGCTACTATAGTATAAATAGCGCGCAGTTACAATCTCTCGATTCAGACACTTGCGGACACTGGTGTTTGTTTGTTGCGTACAACTTTTCAAGACGCGTTTACAATTGCCTAAACGCATTTTCCGCGTACACTCGCACACTAAACGATTGCGAAGTAAGACGGTTTGTGGTGAAGCGGTTTTTGTTAAAGTTTAGCAAGCAAAACGTGAACATTTCGCGTTGCGACGTTGTGCAAACGTGTTGCACAGGTGCCGCAATCTGCTTTTCGTTGTAACGATGGAACACGCTGCAAGCGTCGTAGAATTCGATGAACGACTAAAATTTCCATGCTCAATTATTGTAACGGGAGTTTCGGGTAGTGGAAAAACAGAATTTGTGCTCAAGCTTTTGAAGCACAGAAACAAGTTGTTTGACAAAAGTGTTGACATGGTTTTACTATGTTACGGGTTGTATCAAGATGCTTACTCAAGGCATTGTAGTGATGGCAATGGTACAGAATTTGCGATAGTTGAAGGATGCCAGGAACAGTGGCTCAAAGATCGCGGTATGATGGACCCAAACAAAAATACAATTTTAATATTGGATGATCTGCATACTGAGTTGGCGAACAATCCACTTCTTGGAAAATTTTTTTGTAAATTTAGCCACCATCTCAACACCACTGTGATTTTTGTCACTCAAAATTTGTACCATCGTGGATCCCAAACACGTGATGTAATTTCAAACGCACACTACATTGTATGCTTGGCACAACCGCGTGACAAAACTGCAATTAGCGTTCTTGCTCGGCAAATGTATCCGGGAAATAGCAAGTTTCTAGTTTCTGCGTACGAACAAGCAACTTCTACACGATGGGGCTATTTACTTATTGACGCACGCCCGGATACACCAGAATTTTTGAGGTTGCGGACTGGTATTTTTCCCGACGAAATGACTTACGTTTTCGTTAGAACCAGCTGATCATTAAATTATAAATAGCTGCGCACACACAAGTGAGAATCAAAGAACGACTGTTATACTTTAGCTAAAGTTGCATGGTTTGTGATGAAAAAAGTAAAGCGAAACAAACACTATTTATACGTTTTGTGTCATGCTGGCCCAGAAGTCAGAAAAGCAATAGTTCGACACTCAAACCGAGATCTAATCGTTACAATTGCTGAATGCATTTACAACATACTTCGCGGTAATCCAACTTTGAGCGGCGTTCAGAAATCGCGTCTCAGGCCATACAGCTCAGTGTGTCGCAAAATTGTTAGCCCAACGACAAGTGCAGCACAAAAGAAACGGTTAGTTTTACAGAAAGGTGGTTCGCTGTTGCCCTTGATTTTGAAACCCATATTTGCAGCCGTGCCATGGCTGCTAAAAGGATGACTTTGCTTCCTGCAGATTTTCTGGAAACTCTTCAGCGCCAACGACGTATAGAAATGAATACAGAGACAAGTTTAAAACTCGCAATGGACAAAGAAATGGAACAAATATTAACAGACAATCAATTGCCTGTCGAAACAAAGTTAAACCAATATAACCAAGTGTTGCAGAAATATCTACATTTACGCGAAAACGCGTCAAAACGTCGCCCTGCAAATTCAGCGAGCGCACAGTTGGCGGAAAGTACAGACGGGAGCAGCAATAGCAGTGTGAAACGAGAACCAACAAAATTTGAAGCGACACACCAGGAATTTGACATTTCGGCATTAGTTGCTAAACGATTTCAAGACCGTGCAAAAGCACTGTTGAAAATGATTTCGGAAACAGGAGCACCTGGCGTAACTTGGTCGGCTGGTGGGGTTGTATCCATTGATGGACAGCCAATTTTAGGTTCCCACATTGCTGACTTGATTGCTCACACGATGAAACCAAAACAACCAAAACACAAACCTGTTGGATACGATAAGTTTTTAGCAGCACTAGCAAACTTACCAATTGCCACATCGTGGATACCCAGCGTAAAACTGCGAACGCGTTTGGAACGTTTTCGACAAACTGGCGATCTACAACCGACATATTCAAACTATGCTTCTAAAACCAATAACTATAGCAATTTAGAAACTAGC